>JARHVA010001200.1:0-222500 GCA_037957365.1 Torreya grandis
TGAAGCAATACATCACCTATTGATAATTCTTGATAGAAAATGTAGAGGAAAAAAGAAGCTTTTTAGGTTCATCTACAACAAACTAAATGCTTTGGAATATTCTACTTTAACAAAAGGAATTGCAAAGATTCTACTATTTTGTTGAGCCTCTAACACATAAAAGTGTTGGGAGTTAATAATTGATAATCAAGTTGGGACTTATACCCAGACAAAGAAGTAGAGACACTACAATTCCAATCTTTTCACCACTTTATGGGAGCTTGAAATCCCTATTTTGTGAGAGGCATATTCAAAGACCATCATATTAATCTCAACAATAAATTGAAAACCTTGATCATTAAGAATAAAATTGGTTACTAAGGTGGGTCAAATGGCCCATAATCTTGTCCTATTGTAAAAAAAGACCATCAATATTACATATGCCTCTAAAAAATAATCAAAAAACTTTAATCTTATAAATTTCTACCAAAAACTTACCATTGATAGTTTTAACTTGAGACAATTATAAAGAATGAGAGTTGATAAATAACCCCAAACTTAAATTATCTCCTTCCCAAATAAACCATAACTTAACTATTTCCAAATATTTTGGAATACTCTTAACCATAAAACATCCCTCTAATTTTGATAGAAATATAAATAATTACCAAAAATCTTCTTATGAAAAACTTTAATTAAAACATCTATGCTTACATATTTTAATTTTGTATTTTGAAAACAAATGCTTCATACATTTGGGCTATTGTGGAGCCACTTCATGTTTTCCCTCGCATTATAATTTGTATGTGAATTCATATTAAACTTGGTCAAAATTTATGCAATAATTTTTAGGTGAATTTCATATTAAACTTGGTAAAAGAATCCTCTCCTCTCTTCTTCTACACCACAAATTGTCACATCTTGTTTATTTATATAATTTTACCTATAATCCTCATCATATTCACTAGATGCTATATTTTCAAGAGATGGGAAAATTTTGTGCTCTCCATGTTGTTTCTAATTCTACTCTGTTCATTCTCTTCTACTTCTACTTCTACTTTTGAATAATAATTCTCTCTTGGCTTTCAAAGCTAGCATCACTTTTGATCCCAATAAATCACTTAAAAAATTAGTCTCCCCAATATATCCTTTTACAATTAGACTAGCATTATTTTCTCTCCTAACATACACACCCTACTTGCCCTCAATTTATCAGGCATGGATTTGGAGGGAGTCATCTCTCCTATGCTTGGTAATCTCTCTTCTCTTTAGTCACTTGATATCTCTAATAACGCCTTTCATGGTCATATTACATCACAATGGGGCCACATTTACAATGCCAATGAATCAATTTGGAGTGATATTGGATACAAGGAAACATTTTAGTTGGTCTCTGTAGTTGTCACAGCTAAGTTTCACTGAAGCTAACCTTTAACCAACTACAGGGCACTATTCTAGTTGAGATCAGCCTGTTTCCACTTCTAGAGATTCTTTACTTAGGAGGAAACTATCTCATAGGTACACTTCCCTCTTCTCTTGGAAACCTCTTTGCCTTGATTGAGTTTGAAGTTTCAATAAATAATCTCACAGGCCCCATTCTTGCTGAATTAGGTAGGCTCACCCAGATACAGATGCTCTACCTTTTTGAAAATCAATTGTTAGACACCATCCCCTCCTCTATAAGACACCTCTCTACCTTGATTAGTATGGATTTGTATACAAATTATCTTATAGGACCTATTCATAATCAATTGGGCAGGTTTACCTAGCTATAAATGCTCTACCTTTAAAAAAACCATCTCACTGGACCAATCCCAACTTCCCTCCTAAACTGTAATGCTCTCCTAAACCTAGATTTGTTGTACAACCAGCTAAGTGGACATATTCTATGGGAACTGGGTTCCAAGCTCACCAATTTATAATTGTTGTCTCTATGTGAAAATCATCTTAGTGAAAAGATACCAAATTCCATTGGAAATTGTTCCAAACTCAGGATTCTTCTTCTTAGTAACAACCAGCTGAGTGGAATGGTGCCTACAAAATTGGGTCAGTTGCTCCTCTTTGAAAGGATTTACTTACAACATAATCAAATTGTTAGTGGCAGTCAAAGCTCATTTTTTTTCTCACTACTCTCACAAATTGCCTCTAGTTGAAAGAGTTAGTAATTTCACACAATCATCTATTTGGTGTTTTACCTCCATCCATAGGCCAACTCTCTTCTAAGATATCTAAATTAAGTTTAGCATTCAATAACATAAGTGGAAAAATACCTTAGGAGATTACCAATATTTTCAACTTGACCTTCTTGGACCTAAGGCATAATATTTTAAGGGGCTTCATTCCATATGGAATTAAAAAAATTCATAAGTTAAAAAGATTAGATTTGAGTGGTAGTAGATTAGAAAGAAGCATTTCAGATGAGATTGATCACCTATAAAGTCTCAGATTGTTAAATTATAGTCACAAAAATATGTCAAGAAGAATTCCTGATTCTCTTGGTAAACTTCAACAACTAAGGAGACTTTTTCATCACAACCATTTCTTAAGGGAGATACCTGCCAGTTTAGTGAGTTTTCCCAATTTAGAATTGCTTGAATTCTCTCACAATGAATTGAGGGGAAACATACATAGAGAAGTTATGTCCAATATTAAAATCATCCAATTCTATGTTAATTTGTCATGGAATTTATTACATGGACCCTTACTTGAAGAGATAAATAAGATTATAAGTGCTCAAGAAATAAACATTTTTAGAAATCAGCTTGACGAGGAGATTCCAAGAGTGGTAGCCAACTCCATAGCATTAGAGTATCTTAATCTCTCTCACAATGATTTTATAGGTCCAATACCAAATGCACTTAGAAAATTAAAAAATATAGAAAGTGTTGATCTCTCTTCCAATTTACTGTCAGGTGCAATACCCATGTCCCTTAGACAACTAAAAATCCTTCACTATATTAATCTCAATTTTAACAATTTGATAGGTCCAATTCTAGAATAGGGATTATTTTTGAATAAAAGTGTTATTGTATTATTAATGGGAAATATTGGACTTTGTGGTCCAAAAAACTACTTGTTACTTGCATGTTAGAAACATGGACAAGGAAATCATTCAATGCTTACAAAAGTAATTCTATCAACTGATGGAGTCACTAGATTTGTATTATGCTCTTTAATCTTGGGAATATTATGGAGGGAGATTTTCTTGAGACATCACTTGGATCTCTCAAACATTATGTTTAAAATACTAGTGTATCCAAAGTTTACATATAGGGTCTTTTCAATGCAACAAATGGATTTAATGAGACAAATTTACTTAGAGTGGGTAACTTTTTATCCATCTATAAAGGGATTTTAAGGGATGGAAAGGCAGTTACTATCAAAGTTCTGAATTCACCAAATGAAGAAGGTCATTAAAGTTTTAAAATTCAAAGGTTTGTTTCTTTAGTTTGCATCCAATGGGATCTTGGAAAAGTATTTGTATCTTGATAGTATCAAAGATGATGTTTTTAGACTAGGGCTGAGAGAATCTTTGAACATTACCATAGATGTGGCCCATGGCATGGAATATATGCATTATGATTGTCCTATCCAAGTTGTGCACTATGATTTGAAACCTATAAATGTACTTTTAGATGCTAACATGATAGCCCTTGTAACTAATTTTGGTATACCAATTTTAATTAGTTTTACGAACTCCATGGACTCATTGAATACAACATTTTCCCTTAGAGGATCTATTGGCTACATTGCACCAGGTACACTTATTTTTTTACATAAAAAATATTTTTGTTTTTTTAATATTATTTTAAACAAAATATATTCATTAACTTTAGCTAACTTGATTGCAAAATATGGAGTGGGCAAGGGAGTTTCTATAAATGGGGATGTTTACAACTATGGAATTTTGTTGTTAGAGATGGCTACAAGGAAGAGGCCAATTGATGCCATGTTTGTGGGAGACCTAAACATGCAAAATTGGGTGAGGTCAGCATTTTCAAATAGGTTAGGGGATGATGTTGACAATTGGTTATTCAGGAATGTGAATATGGAACAAAATAGATGCATGTTTTATTTCATACAGGTTGGCCTACTTTGCATGATGAATCTCCCATAAAAGGACCAACAATGAGAGAAGTGGGAAGGGCTTTGGAGAGTCTCAAAAATATTTTAATGGGAAGTGCAACATCAACTCCCACTTTAACAACTACCTTATCTTATCTAGTATGCAATACCAATGTCGATTCAAGAACAAATGTTGTGTTTGATAGTGAAAGTTCTTCATTGTAGATGCTAATAAGGAAATTCCTAAAGGATTTACAAGTATATGGTTCTATAGGTATATTTATTGTGGTATTATAGTCATGTGATGCTCATGCATTTAGAGATAATGGTGAGACTACCTGAGTAATAAAGTAAAGTGATATTACAAAGTGTAATCTGTAAAAATAAGATTAAGATAGTGTGAAATAAAACATCTATTAGCCAATGTACAAGCAAGTCAAAGCCTTTATTCAAAACTTTTTTTGTGTTAATTTATTTATATATGTGAAGATAAAAAGTTTTGAATTATATGATAGAGATGGTTAAGTAATGGGCTTTGATATTTGAAGTTGTTTCATATATAGTTGTAGATAATTTGCACTATGAAGGTGGAAGAGAATTTGAATGTTTGTTTTTTTATTCTTCATAATCATGAATAACTAGTGATAATCGAGTTACATTCTTAGAAACTCTCCTAAAGCAAGTAAGGGTTTCCTAGCAATTTTATTTTAATCTAAATATGTTTTATTTTGTTGTAAAAATTCAAGATATATGTTTTTTTTGTTGTACAAATTGAATATATATGTTTTTTAATCCTAATATATGTTAAATTGAAAGGAAAAAAGTGCATTATGGCTATATTAGTGTTCAAAAATGAAAAAAATATGATCATTCATGTAACCTTAACATGCAACTTGTTAAGATAGTCTTACAAGGAGATGACTAAAATCAATTTTAAAAACATCTTGATAAAATTTAAATAGATACTAAATATCAAAATTCCATGCTAGTATAAAATCTTAAAAATTCTAAACATACACATATTATATAAGAACTTGTTAGGAATATAGAATGTAGAGCAATAATAATGAAATAAAGACAAAATGAAAATTCAGAAAATACAATAGAATAGAGATTCAAATTTAACGTGGTTCACCCAATATGGGTTACGTCCACATAAAAACTACCAGTCCTTATTATTTAGTCCAACAAATGAAGGGAAAAACCTACAATACATCTGTTGTAATATCCTCTTCTCTCTCTCTCTCTTTTTCCACCTGATTACAATGCCCTCATATCAAAGGAGGGTTATAAATTAGGGGAAAAATGCACTAACTTAATTTCTACTGTTAGATATAAAACTTAATAGTAAACGGTCTAGATTAAAATAAGATCGGGCTCCACCATCTATCAAAACTTAAGCATGGTTTATTGTTGGGAAATTTTTAATGTATTGTTGAATATTTTAATCTATTATTTGATTTAGAGATAAATTTTATGATAAATATTCATTTAAAATATTATTCTAATATCACATAAATGTATGGTTTAGTTAAAATTATAAGTAACAAGTAGTCTAGTGGACTATGGTGAGTTATGGGTTTTCAAGGGTTGTTATGGAGATAAACCTCACTATTACAAAATAAATAATTATAGGCATTGGCATAATGGGGCCAAAGTATAGTTTCATTTTTATCAATCTATTTCATTAATTATTTAATTTATTCATTTTGATAGATAATAATAAGGGAAAATGGACCCTTAACCCATAATACAAAAGAATTTAACTAGTAGATCAAACCAAAAAAATAAAAAAGTCTCCAAGAGAATAGAAGAAGACAGGCAAAAGGCCAAAAATCCAAGTAGCCATAAAGCCAACAAGCTAGTAACAAGAGAGAAGACCAAAAGTCTAATAGCTTCACAAAGAAAACCACAAGGCCATAACAAAAATCACATCATAAAGCAATACATGAGTGCTTGAAATAAGCACCACCATGGAACAACTTAGAGAAATTAGGAAAACACTACCACCTAAACCCAAGATCACTAAAAACTAGAATGTCCTCAATTGCAATCAAACCAAGAAGCCAAAATAGGGAGGAAGACTTAGGAATACAAGAGTTTCTAATTCTTTCCATAGTAGTTGATCAGATGAAAAGTTGAAAGTGGGTCAATTCTTTGCCAATTAATTATCTACATTCTTCGTAAGGATGGGGGCCTACACAATTACAATATTCATTAGGAGAAAGGTGAGGAGCTCTGAAGTTAGACAGGAAATTTGTTGGAGAGCTAGTCTCTTGATAGTTGTCTACAAAAGAAATATCTTCAAAAAATGAATGGCATTGAGGATATCTTGAATGATTGAATTGAGCCACCATTGAATAAATCTTCTTGATTTAATCAACATTGATAATCAAGAGAGAAACACCTTCCAAAAGTAATTTCTTGAAGTTAGATTCAATAAAAGTTCTCAAACCTCTAAGAAGAGCTAGTGCTCTAGCCTAATTTTGTGAAGACCATGGAATGTTGAAGGCATAGTAGGAAAGTACCTGACCCAAATTATCTATGAAGATGCCTCCACCTCTGGAAAGACTTGGGTTATCTTTGGATGTCACATCAAAATTAATATTAACATAATTGTCACTTGGGGGTTTCTAAGAGGCTATTCACCTTTTTTTGATTTGAGGAGGGAAATTTGAGGCCATTTTTCAATAGATTCCATTAAATATAAGAATATGATGATTTGAAGGAGTGCCTTGATTGTAAGAGTAAGAATTTCTTCATAGAGGGATAGGTTCCTAAAGATTCTATTATTTCTATATGAATCTAAATTTGCTTGCTTCATTTAATGCCACTAATATTACTAATAATTGAAACTAATTTCACTTATCTAATTTATTCCCTTTGATCCCATTAATTTATCCCTTTCTTAGTCATTTATCTAACATACCCCTTCATATTTATTCATCTACTAATGTTATTCTATCCCATTCTTTCATTAATAATCCTAAATCCCCATCATCTCATCCTAATCCCCACTTACCTATTATTTGGGAATTTTAAATTATGAATGGTCTACTTAGTAGCCTATGCCTAGTCTCTCCTACATCCCTAGTCCTTAATAATATACCTAATCCATATCTAACCCATCCCTAATCCTATTTAATCCCTAAGAAGATTCTAAAATTGAAGGATTTTATAATCCTTTCTATTCTAACCTGTCCTCTCTAGAAGCCTCTAAATCCAGAGGATTCCAAGGAATTTTAAACTCCTTTGATAATCCTCCTCCCTTGATCTCCTTCATCCAACTTTGAATCTCCATCATTGATCCTTCCCTCCTATTTAAACAACCCCATTCCTCCATGGGAGCTAACAAGAAATCAAGTGAGGAATCCATGTCCAACTAGTCATTGAATCATCCAATCCTTCATCAATAATCCTTGAATCATGCCATCATAATGTATAATCTATGTCTAAGGTAAATCTAATATTTTCATTTTGCATGCGTTTAATCATGGTGTAGAGCATTTAGCTTTAGGATCATAATGTTGGTTTTGAATTATGTTCATCCATTTGCATTATTGTTCTAATGGCTCTAGACTTTAACTAGGTAGTTTGATGTTTGGGTTTGAATTTCCATATTTAAATCCATATTGTGCCAAAAAATAATACTACCTTTTTGTGACCATAGTGAGATAATCCCTCCTAATCTAACAATTTTGCATCCAAGTGGTGTTTGTGCTAGTGTGCAAGTCTAATTGGGAAAAAAAATCTTAGATTTTTTAAATTTTGTGTACACAGAGGTAATCTATGACTTTCAGATGGTATTCATGACCTTGCAGTCATAATTTTATCCCTATGAGTCATGATTTTATTTTAACCACCTAACTTAATTTCTAACCATTTGCCCTGACTGTGACAATTTTTGGATTTTTGACAATACCGTAACTCATGAATCATGAATTTGCATAGATAGTTGTGATTTTAATTATGTAATAGTGATTTTGTCTAATTGTTAATGGTCTTAATTTTTGTAGGTTCCTATCTTTAGGAAAAATCATGACTTTAAAAGCCATGACTTTACCTTGGTAATTGCATTTTTGTCCTGTTGACTCATAGTTTTGAAACTCTTTGATGTGAGCATAAAGTCACCACAAAATTACAAATTTGATAGCTACAGTTTCACCTTGGTAATCATAGTATTACAATGAGAGTTGTGGTTTTATCATTTTTGGTAAAATCACTAACAATTGATCCTTTGTCTCCTAATCTGTAGGTTTCTAAACATTCTCTATTTTTTTAAGGGACCCACTATTACTTAGTCTAGAATATGACATCATCTTGTCCTTACATTTTCATCTAGATGGTTTTTATTTTAGCTAATCACATTGTTATAAAAAAGATTTCTCTATCAGTTTTTGTTGTGTGATTTATTTGTAGGGACAACAGGAAAGGGTCAAGGTAGGAGGAATCAACTAGAGTCAAAACCAAACAGAATCCTTAACCTTTTTCCCATCATCAAAAAAAATGCAGATCACAAAATTTTGAGAGTCACAACTTTATCCTATGCATTAGCAATTTTGTCTTAAGATTAGCGATTTTGTCTTTCTGTAAAAATTTGCCATTTTGGACTCTTATTCTATCTCCGAGTTATCTTTGGATTTCTATAGATCAGATCTAGAGTAAATCATCTTATTGTATTTCAAATTTGTTCAAAATTTTGTCTATTTTAAACATCTTAAATATCTGCTTATAAAATTTTGTATATATCATAAATCTATTTCTAACCTATCATAGTCATTTATAAATAAGCATTTCTAAGTATCTAAACAATTTGTCTTGTCCTGCTTAATCATCTATTTTTAATCAAATATCAAAAGTTTAAGGTTTTGTACTTTATCAAAAAATCAAAAATCTTGATTTATAAAAAATAATGATTTTACATAATCAAGTCATGTTTTTGTCTAATTGTCATGGTTTTTTTAGGGTAGCCATCATGATTAACTAACTATTGCAAAGTCACAACTTGAAATCTATAGTTTTGCCTTGGATTTATGGTTTTACACTCTCTGGTTGTAACTTTGCACTATGTAGTGATTTTTCACTAATTTTCACTTTCAATTTGGTCTTTTTAAGTGCATTTTTGAGTCATTTTGAGTAATTTTTGAGTCATTCTGGCCCTCCCACAAGTCCCAAATTACCTTTGGTGTCAAGGGATCCATCCCTCAACCCCACCCTATACCATAATAGGGAGTGCACAAGGGGATTTTTCCCTTGACCCCACTAGGGATGCTACCCCTAGACCCCCACATCGTGGCCCACTCACCCAAATAAATTATAGAGCCAAATCACATTTTTTTAGTGGTTTTTATTAAGGTCTAATATTTTATTTCTTACAGGGGTAAGTCTAGAGGTATTTTTTTCTACCATCATCTTTTTTAGGTCAAATTTTAGTCTAACACTTTTGCCTTATGGGTTACCACTCAAGATTGTTAATCAAAACTACTAATCATTTGTCTTTCAGGTTGCCTCTTTTAAAGTGCCAATAAAATTACTAATCTCTTTTTTGTAGACTACCTATCAAAGATCCCTGTTGGCACATTCAAAATCATTTTGATCATTAATCATTTTAAGGAATTTATTTTAATTATGTGATATTATATATTCTTTCATATTGTAAAAATATCTCACACTTAATCAGTTAATTAATCTCCTTTTTGTCTACCTATTTATATCTCGAGGGCTATGATGGTGTATGCTCTCCTCCTTGCATCCTTTTCAAAATTATTGGAGGATAAAAACCACATATAAACCCTCCCTATTTTAATTTTATATGGGTTAGTGATGTGGATTTCACCACCACACACTAGACCAAACTCCATGTTCTGACATAGTATAAATATTAGGAGAGTTGTCATTAGGTGTCAAGGCAAAATTACCAATAAAGGGTTTCATGGAGTGAGGCACATTTAAGCTCTAAGATATAATATGGTTAGACATCATCCTATATGGAATTGGGCCTCACAATACCTTCATATATATAGGGGACACACTTAGAGAAGCCTTGTGTAAACCTATTCTAGGATCCTTTAACTATAATAGGCATACTACTATCAGAGTCAGTATTAGCTCCTATGTATCCATCATGTGTAGATGGAGTCGAGAGGGTTCAATCAATTTTATAATGGGTCACCAACATACAACCTCACCTATAAATCTATTTGATGGTGGAGGCATTGAGTTACACTCCCTTCAGTTTACTAATTATAGGTTTGTGCCTTTCTTGATTTGGTGTGTTTTATGCTAGACTAGTTTTGTTTGTGAGCCAAGTCAGGATTTCACCCAAACTTGCACCAACCTATCTAGGTATTGCACAAACTCATCTTGTATATTCTTACCTCATCATCATCCTTTTATACATATCATTTTTTTCATCATCCAATTATACATATTATCTTTGTATAAATTGTCTATATCTTGCCTTAGTCTAGTCATCCTCACCCCATCACTCACATATCCTAACCATTATCTTGTATATCTTTGTCTTTCCCTTTTGTATTTATTATTGTCTATCATTTTATCCCCTCTTATCACTAGAACCACTCATCATTAGTCACACCCTCATCACCAACATCTTAACTTTTACATCCTTAACATCATCTTGGACATATTGTCCTTGCCTTACTCTCATCCTAGTCTAATCATATCCACCAATCACTGATCATCCCCCATCACCCACATATCTTAGTCACATTTGGTATTTTTATCCAAATCTTATCCTAAGTCCACATCTTTTCCTAATCAACTTTTGTCTTGACCTTGCCTTAGCTTAGTCACCTCATCACCCATCTACTCTAATCTCATCCTATCTTGTCCTATTTGGATTTTTAGGTCATATCCATGTCCAAACCATCCCCCTCTCACTTACATCCCTAATCACTTCATTATAATCTATAATACTCATCCTTGTCCATTACCCTATCACCTTCATCAAATTATGCTATCCTATCCCATCTTGAGCAAAATTTATCCAAGACTTGAGCTATTGTATCCTATAACCCTCAGTCCACTATCACTTATCACTTGGTTAGGTCTCATACCTAGTCAATATTTTGCTAGCATATTATCACTTTGATAATATTAATCTATAAAACCCATCAATCATCAATCTAATCACCTTTAGTTAACTCATCTTGCCTATTCATAACTAACACCCATGCAATCATCATCTTGCTAGTTTTAATTCAGGCACCCATAAAATCCCCAATCCTTTTGCTAGTTTGAAAACTAGATATTATTGATAAGTCACTAGTACCTATTGCACTCTTGGTCTAAAACCTGATCCTAGTCTTTAATCCCTCTATCCATCATCACCTAATCATAATAGCTCAATAATTGTATCTATTTTCATTTGAGATACCTATTTTCATCATCCCTCTTCATCACCCATCACCATGAAGCTAGAACCCACCTTCATTGACCAATACATATCTACCCACGAGGATGAGATCCTCTAGAGGTTTATTATGATGGGTGTTCCACTTCCCCAAGGTGTTGATCCCATTTAACTTATTTCTCCTCCCATCCAAGCCCCTTTATGTGAGTCCCATACAAATCCTCCATTCACAAGTCATAAACCATCGACTACCCATTCCCATACTAGTAAAGGGAATCCAATCTTGGCCATCTTATTTACTAATAGACCACCCACCTAGTCACATCAACAACCATCTAATATAAAGTCTAATACTTCTAAGTCTAAATCACAAAGTGAAGTGGGTCCTTATACTCCCCTTCCTATATCCTTGGAATCCCTTTTCAAACAACTAGTCACCACAAACATGATGGTCTATCCACCCATACAACATCTTGATCCTATTATAGGATCAATTCATACCCTTGGAGAGTGTTCTTTAGGCTTTCTACAATCGATCTTATAAAATTAGGATAACCCCAGGATGAGGGTCACCTATGTTGGGGTTGAACCTCTCCTTTGAAAAAACAAGGATCAAAATACAGAAAACACAAAAAAAATCTTGAGGCACTTTGGAAAAGAAAATAATAGAATAGAAAATAAAAGTGCACAAGGCACCCAGAGGAAAGCAAAAACTACTCTAATCATGTACAATATGTTACAATAGATGTAATGTTTTTCAATAATATGTCTTCACATGAATGTCATTTACTGGGATGGGTAATACCTCTCCATCTAGTTGGGTAAGATAAAAAACATTATGTTCTTTACATCCATAGATCAAATAAGGACAACTCCACAAGCTATCAAACTTGGTATGGCTACCTAGTTTGGCCTTATTTGAAACCCATTTAAGGACTAGGTCCCCTTCCTAAAATTTCCTTGACATCACTCTTTTGTCAAAAGCCTTCTTCACCTGAGCTTGATATGATTCCAAAGTTTTCATCGCAAGGTATCTGGTCTCTTTCAACTCCATGAGTTATACAATCCTTACATCTATGGGCTCATCCTCCATCAACTTGAACTGATGAGCTAACTCTAATGTAGGTAGCTCAAGGGTGATAGGAAATTTGGCTTCCCTTCCATACATAAGAACATATGGATAACTATGAATGGAAGTTTTATGAATCACCCTATCAGCCCATAAAGTTATCTTTAGCTTGGCGTGTCATATCTTTTGATTTTCTTCCATAGTCCTCCTAATGATCCTCATTAAATTTTTATTTGTGGATTTTACTAGTTTGTTTCCTTGAGGATAGTAGTTGGAAGAAGTACTAAGGTAGATGCCTAGATTGAGAGCCCACTCACCTATCTTCATACCAAGGAATACCAATCCATTATCAAAAATTATGGTGGCTAGGATACCAAACCTGGTTACAAGGTTGTCATAGAAATCCAAGACTGTAACTTCACTAGCTTCCTTCAAAGTAATGGATTTAACCCACCTGGTGAATTAGTCAATTATAGTGAGCACCCATTTATGTCCTACACTTGATGGTGGATTGATCATCCCTATGAAGTCTAACCCCCACTTCATGAAGGGTTGATCCAGTTGAATAAGATTGAGTGCAAGGGCTGACAGTTTTTGCTTTCCTAAAAAGAGGTCACACTTATGGCATTTTCTAACCCATGCATGAGCATCTTTGAAAAGGTTGGGCTAGTAATAACCATCCCCCATCAATTTTTTTGTAGTGTTTTTATGTGTAAAATGGCCTCCTATAGGTCCATCGTGGAACTGCTCCAAGATTTTAATTACTTGGTCATAATCTTTACATTTAAGGAGTACCCAATTATGGTCATTTATAAATAGAACACCATCAATTAATGCATAAGGTATAGATTAAATCCTAAATACTTTATTTTGGTTCTATCTAAACTTGTGGGGCATTCTCTTATTGCCAAGAAGTGAGACATATCTTGAAGTTAGATCTTCTAAGGTGGGAATGTACCTACTTGTGAGTTATCTTGGGTCACCAAAACAACTTCATTCACCATGTGCTCACATAATCCCTTTCCCTTGACCAGCTTGGTGACCTTGATTTTTATGTCATATTCCATTAACTTTGTGATCTAGCCTAATCTCTTCACATTCAAATATTTGTTAAGGAGGAAATCCCTAACTCCAAGATGGGACACCATAAGATGGATCCTATTGTTGAAGAGCATGGTTCTAAATTTCTTGAGGATTATCAAGGCTGTAATAACTTGTTTCTCAATGAAAGTGTACCTCACCTCATATCCTTTTAGTTCTTGACTAAAAAAGGCAATTGGTTGTTCCATTGATTCACTATTCTTTTGCATCAGTATATTTGATATGTTATCAATGTTAGCAAATGTGTAGAAGATGAATTCTTTGGAGAAATCAAGATTTAAAAGTGAGGGTGCTTGGGCAATTTCTTACTTGATGGCTTTGAAATCTATTTTTCCTTCATCAAAACAAGCAATCACTTAGATTTTTTTTATCATAGCGGTGATAGGCTTGACCAAGTTTGCAAAACTAGGCATGAAACTTATCACAAAGTTGATCTTCTCAAGGAAGATATGGATCCCCTTTCTGTGCTTTGATAAGGATAAGGCTAGGATAGTACTTACTCTATCAAGGTTAATAGATAAGACTTATTTTGAAACAATATGAGCCAATAATTTTCCTTCAGGCATAGATAACACACATTTATTAGGATTTAAAGATATCCCATACTCTATATAAATCTTTGGAAAACTAACCTTAGATGGTCTATGTGATCACTAGTATTCTTGGAGAAGACTGTAATGTCATCCAAGTAGACCAACACCATTTGATTTAGAAATCCTTGTAAGGCCATGTCCATTACCCTTTGAAAGGTTTCCCAAACATTAGATAATCCAAAGGGCATATTCTAATAAGAGAAATTCCCCCACTTGGTGGTGAAGGTAGTCTTGTATTGGTCCTCTTCTCTCACTAGCACTTGGTTATAACTTGAGTATCCATCTAAGAGAGAGACATGTTTTGAACCAGTGACTACTTGTAGGATTTTCTCCATAGATGGTAGAGGGTAATGGTCTTTCAAAGAGACCCTATTAAGATCTCTAAAGTCCACACACAGTCTGATATCCCCACTTTTCTCTCTGATAGGTACTAGATTAGCTACCCATGAGGAGTGTTTGATGGGGAGGATGATCCTAGATTCCACAATCTTGTTAACTCCTTTCTTATGAGATCTTCAATCTTGGGACTTATGGGCCTATGCTTCTACTTGATAGGCTTGACATCGGTCTCTAGCTTTATTATGAGTTTGGATAGATTAGGATAAAAGGCTTTTTGGTCACTATATTTTCAAGAAAAAATGTCTGCACATTCCTTAAAAAGCTTTATGAAATCATGCCTTTCAGCTTTAGTGCTTACCTTTTGAAGCTTGAGAAACTTGTCCTCAAAGATAAGAACTATTTCATAGTTCTACTTATTAGTTGACATTACTACTTTATCCTTCCTCATATGGTATCCTTTATGAAAGAGGCCTTCTCAGGTGACTAGCCCTTTGGGAAGTTTAATGGATCTTAATTAGACAATCCACTCCCCATACTGGTGCTAAAACTTTTTTTTATTGAGGGAGGAGATTTCTACTTCCTAATACAAGAAGCATGTAATTTGTTTATCATTTTTAAATACTTACCAGTGAGCTTCATTATCTATCATTTATGGTCTTATTACCAATTTGACATGTGGTTGAAACTTGGTTCTTTTTACTTCATTGGGGATGTCAAAATGAGCCCCCATAATTTTTAACCTCTCAATATGTTAGTTTTGGCATCATGACATTGATTGGATGTTGAAAGCCTCAAATTCCTCAATGAGGCCCCACACCCTATGTTTTTAGGACTTCATTAGAGGGTTCTTAGTGGCATTATGACATCTGACTTGGTGCACAACCAATTCACTATCCCCATAGACTTGTAACTACTTAATCTTTCTGTTCATGGCCCATTGAAGGCCATGGATGAGACCCTCATATTGTGTTGCATTATAATAGCAATTGAATTAGAACTTGTATGAAGAGAAGTACTTATCATTTGAAGGGGAAATTATCATGACACCTGCACCTACCCCATGCTTTCTCCTTGAGCCATCAAAAAATAACCTCCATAGATCACTAGAATCTTATTAATACCTTATGATGGATGACATAGGCTGGTCTTCTTCATGAAAATAGAAAACACCCAATTCTCTTTCTTCAACACCTTATAAGGGGTCCACCAACTGGGTATCATTCCACAACTCATCCAAGAATATGTTTGGTACCTCTTCTAGATGAGTGTTCAAATCCTACCCCATTTAAAATTTATCCTCATCAATGATGTTGTAATTGATGTTGACACTATGATCCATAAATTGGCACTTATTTCCATGCAAAATTTTTTACCTTAGATCCTTTAGTCAAATCACATAATTTCCCAAAACATTCATGGAAACAAAACTGAATTTGACCTTTTAATACATATTTATCTCAAAACCTCAAAGTGATCAATTTTAAATTAATAATTTGTATTTGAATAAATATGCATTTAATAATGATTAAATAATAAAATTAATCAAAATATGAAAAAAGAATACACAAATAAAATAAACTCATGACAAGCACTTGATAATGGAGTTCGGTAGTGCCTACATCTCTGGGTTCACTTATAGTACAAATTGATCCATTTTATTTAAAATTAAGTGTATGTACAACCCTCACAATTGTCAAATGGATAATTTAAGATTTCACACAACTCAAACAATAGATCTTTAGAAAGTTTTGGTAAACCAATGAATAGACCTTCTACCTTACTTTTGTACAAATGCAATCCGTAATCTTGTAGATTTATACCAAAGGTCTCAAAAATGGAATTATAAAATGGTCTTAAAAAAATAATAATAAATATTTAAACATACCATTGAAATTATCTCAGAGTCTAGGACAAATCCCTAGTTTACACCAAGAAGTGAAAATCTCTCCAAGTCCCTCAAAACTTGAGATTTTAAAAACTGATATATTAATGCCTATACACAGTCTACTCTATTATTCACTTTGAGGAATTAAAAAGTGCATCAAAATAACTCAAATATATAAACTAAATATATGTATGGAATCATCACTATCTTTGGATCTTGGCTCTTCAGATCTGGCTCTTTGGCTCTCAGCGCTCGGCTCTAGCTCTTCAGCTTTGGCTCTCAGTTCTAGCTCTTCAGCTCTGGCTCTTCGGATCTAGCTATGTCATGAGAGATTTGAGACTTTGAAATGAATTAAATAAATTCTAATTCCAATTCCAAATTATTTCCAAACAACCACTCACCCCTTTATATACATGTGGGAGGTCCACTTTTTCTGATTGGGATGATAATCCATAATCTATTTTAATAAATTTTATAATTATCCCATACCTGATTTTTATGGAATTTTAAATTATCCATTACATTTAAAAATATGGGGTAATAATTATTCCCTATTTTATGATGTTTTATTTTTATCCCTAAATATTAAATACTTGGGTCAAATCATATTACCACGTCACTTTATTGTTATGTCATAATTTTGACTAGTCATAACTTTCAAATACAGACTCTATTTTTTAAAGCGTAAAATGTGAAAGAAAGTTTAAAATTAGATATAAATAATGGAAATAGATTTGAAATATTCCATGATGGTTAATTTTTGTAGTTTGACCATCTTTGACCACTTATTGACTAGCTTTGACTAGAACTTTGAGCAAGTGCACAAGGAACATATGAGCTCCATTTTTGAAGTTTTGCATACCATTAGAAATATATTAATGAGATATACATTGAACCAATGATTAATTTGAAATATAATGACTTCTATTTTGGAGTGAATGTGGATCCTTCTATACCACATTATCTAGCCCATACGGCTATATATGGAATTATGCAATGGGCTCAGCCTTGATTGACACCTTGGTCCCTTACCTTGTCTTGAAGGCCATATAATAATAGTTTGCTACAAGATATGCCCATATATTTGCTATTAATTCTATAGATAAGCAAAGTGCAAAGCAAGGAGGCACATCCAAGACAAATACATCTTGGGCTATTGAGAACTAGGACAAGCTTGCAAGGTCATATTAAGGTCCCTAATTATACTAGATGGTTTAGGAGAAGAACCATCAAGTAGAAGCACTCTTTTGGACTATGGCTCATATTTTAGACCAAGCTGATTAGCTATGGACTTTGGCATTACTAAGGTACTAGCCCCACTATCTACCAAATAATTGTGCACTAGAGAGTTACCAATGATTACTAAAATGTAGAAGGGAGGAGGATTGACTACTTTACTTAATTAACTTTCTTCTATAATTTTGGATGCATTGGTGAGAACTTCATTCACCTTGCTTGATGGTATGTTTTCAACATTTTTAACATTAACCTTGGACAAACCCTCCTAAAGAATGTTCACTTGACTAGGTATTGAGAGTATACCTCACATGGGCACACTCACATTTGACCTCTTCATTTTTTTAACAATGTTGATGTGTGAACCACTGATATTTATTTGTGCTTTGGGAAACACCACTATTATTTGTTGATCTTGTGAGCCTTAGGGAATAAAATGATTCCTTTGGCTTTGATTTTTTGGAGGTATTAGAACCTTTGGAGTGACAACAGGTTCCTTGGGCCTTGTTAGTGAAGAAGTAATAGTTAGAATCTCTTTCAATGCTTTCTGGTTACCATCCATATTCCTTATTTTAAATCTTATGTTTGTTGTCACTAGACTATAGGCCTGGCTAGAACTAGCTTGTTAGTTGGTTATGTACCACTCTCCTTATTCACAATTCATCACTATAGCATCTGGTTGACTTGGTCTCTGGTTTGACCCTTAAGCCTATGGAGGTTATTTTAAGATGGTCATCATAGGCACCTCAACATTTTGGGCCATGAGAGCTTGGTTGTACCCAAATTTAGTAGCTTACTGCCATTGATCATTCAAGGTTTGGTCAAGGTCAATATTTGGGACCATATGTTGACCAAAGAATTAGTTCCAAGGCATGGTACCCTTTGCTTCTTGGGACACATTATTTTGAACTAAGACTTAGGATTTGGAAGTACTAGCAACATTAGGGTTGAAGTTACTCTACCTATTGTATCTATGTTGTCCTTACCCTTGGTTTTGACCTTGGCCCTGATATTTTCCTTATATGGAGGTCTATTTTCTTAAAAAGTTTATTTTTGAGGTTGATATGAACCTTGATAAGTACTATTGAAGGCATGTTTCCATTTAAAATTTATTAGCTCATTTTCTAAAGACCCAAACATGCTTTTGAGCTCTTGAAAGTTCTTTTGTTCTAGTAAATTGTTAGATCCACTAGTAGAAGCTCTCTCTTACCTCAGTGCAAGGATTGCAGTAATTGTTGGTGTAGGGAGAATGACATCCAATGGAGGGATAAAAATGGTAGATGGTCTGATCTCAAGGAATAAGGGCATTGGTGGTCTAGGTGTAAGTTTTCTAGCTTAAACCAGATTATTTTTTCCTTAATGGCCACCTTATACGCACATAGAATTATATTGCCTCCCATAGATTGGATCGTCACTGCTATGTTTCCATTTAAAGCCTTTAAATAATATGAGAAAGCAAAGTTAGGGGTTAACCTAACTATAACTAAGATTTATCCCAGGTTTTTTGGAAGCTTGTGTTGAAGTCTTGCATGACTTCATGAGGATCTCTTCTAATTGTAGTTAGTTGTTCTGCAAGTGAAAAATGGTCACTCTTATCCTTAAATATTTTACACAAGTCCTCCCTTAATCAGTCCCATGTTTGAATGGAATTTTTCATATGGCCTCTATACCAATCTAGGGTCTTTCCTTTGAAAGAGGTAGTTATCATCCTAATAGCTATATTCTCCTCAATGACATTATGTATATTGCATAAGTTTGCTATGTCCATGAGGTGTTCAGAGGGTGTTATAGATTTGTCTCTAGTGTAATATGAAACTCTTTCAAGGGATATAACTAGGATCATAGTGAGCAAGGGATAGATGGCTTTGGCCAGTCAAAGATGCAAAAGCTCTAAGAACTACCATGGTTATGTAAGGGATTAATATGGGTGCTCTCATAGAGATAAGAATTGGAGATGAACTAGGAGCAAAAGTTCCCTGATATGGATGATTATTTTCAAACTTTAATCTCTTTGCTAAATTTAAAGGTAGTTCAACAAAATCAAAAGGAATACCTCCTGAAGATAACTTTGTTGTCACCTTTGGCAGGAGATGGAGCTACTATTCTGCACCAGATAATTGATTCTTCCTTTTAGAATCACTAGATCCTATTGTTTAAAGCTTAACCACTATAAATTTGATCACATCAACATCAACTTTGATTAATTTTTCTTTTGAAATAAGTGTGTCCCAATAGGCATGCTAAAAACTCTTATAGGCTCAATTTTTACCCTTAGAGAGGGTTATTCAACCTCTTTCCAATCAAATCTATAAAATTAGGATAACCCTAGGCTATGGATCACCTATTTTAGGGTTAAACTTCTAGAGTAGGTTGGCTTCCTCTTTGATGCTCACCTAAAACAAAAACTAAGCCTAATGCTTCATGGGGAAAGGGTTAGAAAGAGAGTAAGGGTTCCTAAGAAATTTAACCAGGTGATGCACCAAACTTAAGAGGGAAAATCCTATAAGCTCAAACCCACACTAGATCAGTAGAGGATAGTATTATATTACACAACCTTAAGATCAAGCTAATTCACATAAGTATTTCATAGAAGTGGTTCAAAATAGAATACTAATCTAGACCAGTAAATAACATTGAAAACTCCCTAAAAAAGGTCAGAAAGAAGGACCATAGATGAGGAAGATTCTCCTTCACATAATGCCATAGTGCATGACTCACCAAACATAGATTCAAGGTAGAATATAGGCAAAGAAAGTCCTTATGTATTAAGAGGTAGTTCTTACAAATGCTTGACAGGCTCGAGCCTAATCAACCCAAACATAATTTACAGTATGTTAAAGAATGTCCCTATCTTTTAGAAAGATAAATGAAGTCTAAAATCTAAGAACCCCTTATAAAGTGGAAAGAAATGGTTAATATAGAAGAAGAAATACCACTAGAAAGAATGGGCAAGCATGCTATTAGAAAGAGAACATTTTCCCTGGGTCATTAAATAAACCTAAAGTGTCACCTTTTTGATCAATCAAAATGTTGTAGATGGCTTGTTGAGTGAGAAGGTCCCCAAAGGCCTCAAGGATGCATTAAATGCTCTTAACCATAATTCTCAATACTAGATATTTTCTTTGATACTTCACACCGACTCCTGCTTGAAGACAAAACTTTATGATCATGAACCTAACTAAAACTTGATTTAGTGCATTTTAAGTGGCTACTTGTAGAGAAAACAACCATGTTAAATATTGAATATCCTTCACATTAATTTCACTTCTAATTTATATTCATGCTTGGATCATAGGTCTATCTATAGGTGGAAAACCAATTTGAGACTATTAGTTTTCCTATAGTTTCCATATCAGTATAGACTTATAGAATATATAACACTTTTTTATACTATAACAGGTCCAAAGACCCATCCTTTCTTCATGAGAACCCAAACCCATATGTGCATACATGGATCCTCCTAAAAATGTCAAACATTATTGTAAGAATAACTCTACCTGAGCAAAATATGAACCAAAT
This sequence comes from Torreya grandis, assembly GCA_037957365.1. Classification (NCBI taxonomy): domain Eukaryota; kingdom Viridiplantae; phylum Streptophyta; class Pinopsida; order Cupressales; family Taxaceae; genus Torreya; species Torreya grandis. Next base: position 21,162 of record JARHVA010001200.1, read on the forward strand.
GTCTATATTCTATCCTTAATAGTGATCTATATGCATTCCTTATATCCCACTACATTACCCATGTCATTTTGTAGTATTTGGACTAGTTCTAATTTCATTAGAAGACCCTACAAAACCCTATGTTTTATGGTAAAAAATAGCTTTCCAACTCTCATCAAGAATCTTGGGCTCATCTTTTATTTGATTAGTTGTTGAAAATTGGCTTGGCTCTTAAAAGTTAACTCAACTCACTCCATCAATTTTAATTTGTACGTGGATCATCGATCTCCTATTGGATAAATGCATCCTTGACACTTATCACGCATAAATTTACCTTTGATATCCATTATCTCTTTGAACACCTCTCACCGTTAGGTCCAAATTTATGATGCAACATGGATCATTAATCTACCAGGACCCACTGTTTGAAAACTAATGGCTAATTCATAGTCTTAAAGTTAACATCTTTGCTCCCATTGAATGACACTCACATGATCATCATTAATGGTTGTGTGATCATCAAATTTAATCTTAGTAGGGTCATCTTATTCCATCCTTGAATTTGACATTGGCATGAACATCTCACATTATAGGTCCATTTTCAAAGGCTCATAACTTGAAGAGCAAAAGTCCCAGAAGCCTCAAAATTTTAAGGGATGTTCCTAAGGTCAAGAAGGAAAAGCCCATTCGATCCATTATTCTTGTGAGATTTCTAAGTGAAGATATTAAAGGCCTAAGTTGACATATCCATATCAGTTCCATGTGACGTCATGGTGACGATCGAGCTTTTTTGACTAAGTATGGGAAACTTAGTGAAAATTAACTGAAAGGCTAACTTTTCAAATGCATAGCTTCATTTATTCTTTGATGAAGGACCTAAGATTAGGTGCATATGATCTTGGCACAAAAGTGGATAAACCCATATGACCAATTATTCTTGACTCATCCACACATGTGATATTTGGCTTCAGTAAATTGCTTACTTGTGTTTTCTACATGCTTTATCAAACCATGCAAGAATCTCCTATGTGGGACAAAAATGGCCAACATATCCCACTAATCCTAAGCCATGTAGGTATAAAGCTATTCAATATTGTGCATAACATCAAACTTAAGGGCATAGCATTCATCAATGTCAACATTTCCAAGACTATGTCCAAGACCTTATTGACCATGGTGATATAGTAATCAAGGATGAATCAGATGAATCTATCCTTGGGTGAACAAGAAGAAGAATGCCAAGATTCCATTCCCAATCTTGATCAAGCCCTTCCTTTTCCAATCTAAGGTTAAGACACCATAAACATCTTTGAAAAACACTCCATTAAAGACAAGTTTATTCCCCATGAACCTAATCCTCATGAACCCTCCCATGGGCCCATATTTGTTGAATCCATTGATCCTCCACCATCTTACTCTTACACATCATATCACAGGCCCCATGTTGAGAGGTCAATTATGGACAATCAATATTATACTAACAACATTTCATCTTGTACATAGGAACCAACACAAGTCTTATTTGCATCAAGATCATGTTTAACACCAGTATTTGAATCAGATTCCTTATCAAAAACATCATCCCTCATCGATATTAAAATAGATGTTGATGATGCCTATCTCTTTAAGGATACCTCTAATCCATCACTAGGCATACCTTTAGATCATGATTAGGATGATGAAGTCATAACAAATTTCTTTCAAGATTTATTTATTGAATATTTTCAATGTGAATATGATCCTATCTTGGATACATATACTACATCTATTCTTAGTGATCTTTTTACTGACCTTGAGGAGATTTTATTTGATGTCAAAACTAGGTCTCTTAGGAGCCCCTATCAGGACCATGCTACCCCATCACTAGTCATTGACCTCATCACACCATCTCCACCACCTCCATCCATCATAGATCCCTTTCTTTCCATCAATGATCATTTAATCACCTCCCTCTATAGTGACAAATAGTAATAGACATCATTGGATCCCTCTTTGAGCAATACAATGTGTGCGATAAATATAAAGGTTCAATACCATATTCCAAAATTTATAAATCATAAGCACATTAGCTTTGATCCCATAAATCAAAATCAATAAAATTCAAATCATCCGCCTAATCCAAACATATATTCTCATAGTGAAGCCCAAAATCTAGCACTAGGGGACTATCAAAGTCAAAATAATCATTATATATCAAGTCAAAAATCAATCTCCTCTAGTGAAGCCCACAATCAGGCACCAGTGGGAAGTCAAAGTCAAATCTAATCAACACATCAAAATAATGTCAAAATCACTATAAGTATAGCTAATGATCTATAAAATAATTAGATCAAAGATGAATAATAAATTCAAAGTTTCTTAGATCTCCTATAGTATTTTATCAATTGGCATCAATCAAATGAAGAATGTCTAACATATCCAATGATGTATGTGACTTCTAGTCCAAATCCATCATCACCCATCACACCATCCTATCATGATCTTATCCTCCATCCAAGTCCCATATATCCCCATCAAAATCCAAACACATCCATACCTCCCATCATCTTCTTGAGTAACATTACATCTCCTAGGGATGATGAAGACACCTGGTCTAGATATTACCATCCTAACCTTCATAAGAAAGTAGAAGATGTCTTGTGAAATGTTCAAGAATCATCTTGGCATAACCTCCAATGAGCACTAGGAAAATAAAAATTTGGTTATTTCATGATGTGGTAATTGGCAATCCTTAGCCCCTTCTTCTTTGGTCCTCATCCCATTTTTCTCATCACCATCATCCTTCTATCATCCCATCCATCATTCCATCCATCCCCATCTTGGTTTCTAGGCTTGGTATTCCCTTTACTAGTAACCCACATTTGTATAGTGTATATACATATTCCAAAAAGCCCTAAAAATTGAAATATGTCAAAAACCCTAAAAATCATAAAACTTGAAAAAGCCAAAAATAGTCCATGGTGTCTTGTCTTATGCTTAATCCTATAGCCACATTCATCTCTATGTTGTTCATCTTTCATCCATCTCATATTTTCCCATTCCTATATTTAGATACAACATTTAGTCTTGGAACTACATTTGAGTGCTCACCCATCCCTTCATATCTTCATAATATTTTTGATGAGCTATTATTGGCACCTATTACCTTGTCAAATAATTTAATCTAGTAGCCATCATTTCCTTATCATTACCTCTTCATACCTAACACCCATCAAATCACTTCTTTGCTAGTGTGAAAGTTATTTGATCCCATCACCTCCTTCTCTTATTTCTAGATTAGAATCTTATGAGGTTTTATCTTTTAACCCTTAGTCATTCTAGTCTACTGAATCATTTACCATCCATGATCATCACATTTTTAAATCATCCTCCTTTGACCACTTTTAGATTTGATTACTAGGCTACACTAGTATTTAAACCCTCATCCCTAATCATCACACCTCATCATTTTGTTTTCACTCTCCCTATCCAAGTCTTAATCCTAATGATTAGTCATCCTTCCCAACTCCAATTCTATCCTAAGTCCACAATCACATCATGCTCATTCTAGCCATCATCTAGTCACCTATCCCATCATTAGACAAGACACAATGACATTGCATGTAAATAATTGTGTGTGTTGCTTGTTTGTGTTGTTTGACTTATTTACATCATGTATATATCTTATTTTTATTATTTTATATTTGTTTCATGTCTCTTTTTATCTCTTGGGTAATGAATGAGGATGCTATGAGATCACCAAAGCTATAATACTGCTAATAAATGCCCTTGATAATGTAAAGTTTGATAATTTCCCATGTACTTTGGTACAATGTCCCATTGGTTATACTCATATCATGGGGCATACTATCGAGTGTCATATTTAATGGAGTTGTGATGGATTAATCATTCACACCCTCATCATCTATCTAATCATATAATCATCCCTCTTCCTATCACTAATCTAATCTTCATGATCCATTCGACTAATATCCAATATTTTATCCTCATCTCATCAGTTTATCATATCCTCTAAATCACTAACATCATCCTCTAATAACTACTCATAATCATCATCATCATCATCATCATCATCATCATCATCATCATCATCTTATATTCAAAATTACATTGTCCTGAGGTCTTTTCAAACTATGTAGGTAGTACTTGGCCATTTTTTAGTGCCTAAGGATAACTCAATCACTATCTCCTCTTTCCTCATCATCCATCATCATATTTATCTCATGTTTCATCACTCCAATATTTAAACTATAATATCAATCATTCATCCATTGGAAAATTCATCAATCACCATTCTCATGATCATCTTCCTAATCTTTTTTGTCAACTACCCACACCTATCAAATGGGCTTGATATGTCACACCATCCATCTTTTCTTCAATAAATCACTGATTGGGAAATTTTTCCTTCCCATTACATGTTTTATTACTAGGGGCATCATAACTATTAATCATAATATGTCTCATTGATTTGATTTAATGTAGTCTAATTCTTATCCCCTATCTTTTGGTCACTCGATCATATCATTTATTCTCTTCCATCTCAATCATCATATCACTCGACTTTAACTTCAAGCTACACCCATCATTAATATTACCAAATACTTGTCTACCCTAGACTAAATCTCTCCTTTGCATGTGTCCTTGCTTGGAATACGCATAAATCTTAAGGCCTTTTAATCTTATCATCCTCATTTTATGGTTGATTCCCCCTTCGGATGTGTTGACAACCATGACATAGTCATCTGTACTCCCTGTGCATGTGTCTTTGCTAGGGCATAATCACTTTGTATCTCATTACTAAAGTCAAATTTAACTTCTCTATCATCTACCTAACATCTTGTATCCCATCCCATTATCCATCCATCTCATCCCACCCCATTATTTCTTCTTTTGAGTGGCCATCCATTTCATTCTTCCCTGCATGTCCCCTCGAGGGGGCATCATATCCACTAAACATAATTTACTAAAAATCATCCATAAAATGGTTTTTATTTGAAATACCATTACTCCTTATACTTTAATCCACTCCTGATTCCCTTTCAAAGAGAGGAAAAATATATGAATCTAAATTTTATCACTTTATTTAACATCACTAATATTATTAATAGTTGACACTAATTTTGATTATCTAATTTATCCCCTTTGATCCTAATAATTTATCTCCTTTTATAGTCATTTATATAACATCCCCATTCATATTTATTCATATACTAACCTTATTCTATCCCATTCCTTCATTAATCATCCTAAATTCCCATCATCCCATCCTAATCCCCACTTACCTATTATTTGGGAATTTTAAATTCCCAATGGCCCACCTACTAGCCTATGCCTAAGATCTCCTACACCCGTAGTCCCTAATCATCTATCTAATCGATATCTAACCCATCCCTAAGCATAATTAATCCCTAAAAGGATTCTAAAATTAGAGGATTATATAATCCTCTTTATTCTAACCCCTCTTTATTCTAAGACATGAATTTCTTCTAAGCAACTAATATGGTGAGAGTTCAAAACAAATTTGAAAAAATAGAAGATAAGATGAATGGTTGGTTTCATATAGACATGTATTTTTCCATCTTCTCTGAGGAACCCATACACTATGGGTCCCCATAGGTTTGAAATTTATTCTTCTAAAAGACTGAAGGAAGGGTAAATGCAGAGAGGACACACACTAGACCAAGCATCATTCCAAAAGTTAATAGTTCTACCATTTTTAATATCCCAATAAAGGGAGTTAGAGATAAGGTCTGTACATGTCCCAAGGAAACTATAGATATGAGACCCATACATCAAAATCTCAGTAGTAAAAATATGATCATTAACATCCACATTATTATGATTCTCCATAGAAGTTTTTCTCTTAGATCTTCATTCATCTTGACAATGTTTATGATACCAACCTCGCCTTTTGATTTAGGTAAAAAAACCTCTTCCAATTTTATTAAAGATATTTTCTAAGAACCATAAGGACCATTCCATAGATTTGTTTTAATAATGTTAGTTAATTTAGGTTTAACACTAGAAGGAGATTTTGAGATTGATATCATGTAAACTAATATCAATTGGAGATCAACTTAAATGAATTATATTTTTCTTGCCCAAGAGAGAGAATTTTGGAATGATATTAATTAACCAAATAATAATATATACATTAGTATATCATAATTATATTGAATTATAATAGAAAATATGAATAATAGATAAGCCACTTTGAGGGGGAAACCTCCCAAATGCTTTCAATAAGAATGAATACTCAATTATGATACTGAATAACTAACCCTACCTCTTATATATAGTTTTAAAAGGCCATGTGACACCAATATGCTGACCTAATAAGTATATGAATTCATAAATAAATGTAAAATAATATGCAAAATAGTTATACAAGACACAAGTCAACTACACATATCAAAAGACACGCCAATGGTTAAGGGCGTATCATTCCCCTCACCTTAAAAAAAATGTTATCCTCAACATTTAAGAAATATTTGATGTTGTTGCATGAATGATTCATCCTCCCAAGTAGCATCTTTAGAAGGAAGATTCTTCCATTTGATCAGATACTCAAGAATCAATTTGGACCATAGCTATGTAGTGCATATTTGAAGGACCACTTCAGGATCAAAAATAACCCTCCCTTCCTCATCTAATCATGGTAACTTAGTTTGAGTGGTAACTCTTTGTCCAATGAATTTATTAAGGAAAGATACATGAAATACTAGATGAATGTGAGTGGAGGGAGGAAATCCCAGCTTGTAGGACACACTACTATTTTTTTTAAAGATTTGATAAGGACTATAATACTTGGGAGATAACTTATTATCCTTTTTCTATTTCTCCAAGGACATTTGATAATATTGATGCAAGAGAACAAAACCCAATAACCAATTTAAAAATTCCTCTCACTCTTATGTTGATCTACTTATTGCTTCATGTGATTTTGGGACAAAGGTAAATTTTAACGTAAAATAGCAAGGACTTTCTATTGATGTTGAAGGTGTTCCTCTACTTCACATACCTTGGGGTGGGTCTTTAAATATTAAGTGAGAGATGGAGGATGGTATCCGTGTAATTCCATAAAAGGAGACATTTTGGATGAACTATGCACTAACGTATTATACCACCATTCAGCCAAGGGTAGCCATTGAACCCATTTATCTTGTTTATGAGACATAAAAAAATGAAGGTACCCTTCCAAACACTTGTTGACTACCTCAGTTTGTCCATCATATGGAGGATGATAGGATGAAGTATGAGCTAATTGGGTTCCCAAACATGTAATTAATTCTATCCAAAAATTACTAGTGAATATGGGATCCCGATCACTAACAATAGTCTTGGGAGTAACATGTAATATCTGATCTATATTGAGGAAGGCAAAAGCTATTATACTAGCCACCAATGGTTGAGATAAAGAATAAAAATGAACATAATTTGTGAGTCTATCCACAAAAAGCATGATAAAATTTCTACCTTCAGTTTGTGGTAACCCAGTAATGAAAACCATAGATACCTCTTCCCATCATTGACTAAGGATGGATAAGGGATGTAAAAGACCATACAATCATCCACATATTTCTGTACATCCCCCTTGAGTCATTTCTTAAAAAAATCCTTCTTGACTTTATGATAGGTTTTCAAAAACCTCGAGTGACTGCCAAGTGGAGATGCAGGAAGTTCTTGAAGGATTTTTTGTTTGAGAAGAGAATTTTGACATAGATATATTCTATCTTTGTACCATTATGCATTCCCCTTCCATGTAAACTTTTCAATCCCATCAGAACCCTGTTGTAGATTCTGAGTCAATGAATGGGTAACACTATCATTCTCCCATTATGCCATTATTTCCTTCAGTGAGTCTGTCTAATAAATGGTCATGGCACATAATAATGACTCAATGGTTCATCTCACCTAGATAGTGCATCGGCCACCACATTTTATTTTCCTTTCTTGTAGACTATTTCAAAATTAAAACCTAACATTTTTGACACCCATTTTTGTTATTCTTTAGAGGATAACTGTTATTCCAAAAAATATTTAAGGTTATCATGATTAGTATTTAACTGAAAGTGATGACCTAATAGATAAGGTCTCTATTGTTTGAATGCATGTATAATATCCATCATCTATTTCTCATAGATGGGTTTGACCTAATTTTTACCCTTTAGTTGACAAATTTCAAAGGTAATGGGCCTACCCTCTTGCATGAGTATTGCACCCATACCATATCCAGATGCATCACATTCAACCACAAATTTTTTATAAAAATTTAGATTAGCCAATACTAGGGTGGTGTACATAGCCATTTCCAATTGTTCAAATGCCTTGGTAGCTATATCAGTCCACTAGAAGGAGTCTTTCTTCAATAAAGAAGTGAGTGGTGCTTCAATACTACCATATTTTTTGACAAACCTATGATAATAACTAGTTAGCCCCATAAATCTCCTTAGTTTCTTAAGTGTCTTGGGAATCTGCTACTCCATGATGGTTTGGATTTTTTTAGGATCAACTTTTACTCCCTCATGTGTTACAATATGACCCAAATATTCCACTTCCCAAACTCTAAAAGCACATTTGGAGGGTTTAGCATAAAAATGACATTGTTCAAGAATTGAGAGTACCTGTTTCACATGATGAAAGTGGCCTTCCCAAAATTTTCTATAAATAAGGATGTCATCAAAAGACACAAGTACTAACTTTCACAAAAATGGCCTAAAAATTGTATTTATCAAACTCTGGAAGGTGGATGGTGCATTGGTGAGACCAAAAGGCATGACCAAAAATTTATAATGTCCTTCATGAGTATAGAAGGCTATTTTAGGAATGTCCTCCTCATGGATCCAGATTTGATGATACCTAGAGTGAAGATCTAATTTGGTAAAATAAACAACACCATGTAATTTATCTAAAAAATCATCAATTACAGGAATATGAAGCTTATCTTTGAGAGTGAAATTGTTGTGCTATCTATAATCTGGGCACATCCTCCAAGTTTCATCCTTATTTCATACCATGACTACTAAACAAGAATATTCACTTTGGCTATGGAAAATTGAACCTACCTATAATAACTCTTGTACCATTTTTTCAATTTCACTCTTTTGGGCATAAGGATATCTATATGGTTTGATATTAGGTGGCGTACTTCTAGGAATGAGTCTAATGGCATGATCATGAGTATGACTAGGAGGAAGACCTTTTGGCATGGGTCCAAAAACAACTAATTGCTCATCCAATATTTATTGTAACTCAAGATGGGTAGACTCCTTAGTTTATTGGACATCAATGGAAAACAAGCGTGCCACAAATCCTTTACCACCTTTTTTCAGCATCTTGGTCATCTGATGTGAACTAACCATTTATGGATATTTAGATCTTAATCCTCATAGTTCCACTAGCTTGCCTTTAAAATAAAAATTCATGAATAGTTCATGGAAATTCATCTCAATACTACCCAATGTGGTGATCCATTGTACTCCCAAAACAATATCAATCCTGCCTAAAATAGAAAACATAAGAGAATCTAGGAAATAGTCCCCCATTGATAACTTAATACTATGACATTTTCCAAAATAATTAATTGTACCACCATCAACAATCATGAGTTGAAACTCTAGGGCTGGGTAGATGAAAAAATTCAAATGAGTAGCCAACTTACTATTGATGAAATTGTGTGTACTACATGAATCAATCAACACTATGACCTTAAGATTCTGAGGAGTAGAAATACCTACAAGGGCATGACAGGAGATAGTAGGTTGAGAATCTACAACATCATCCTTAGGTCCTTCAAAACCCTCAATAGATGCTTCCTCATCTTCTTCATCCTCATCAACCCCTTCAATGTAAAATAGCTTATTTTTAGCACATGTATGACCTTTGCTCCATTTAATGTCAAAACCATAACACAACCCTTTGGCATGCTTATCCTCAATTTATTGGTGTTAATCTGGTAGGTTGAGGTCATGATGGATTTGGGAAGGTGGGTTCTAGACTATTAGTGAATGGATGATGTTTGATCATCTCTTTTTTTTTCTACCAAGCATGCCCTTGGTATGTATTTAGATACAATTGTGGGGTTAAACATATGAACCTCCAATTGAATACTATATTTTAGTCCACTTAGAAAAAGGTCAGTCAAATTTGCCTTAGTGATATCCTCCACATGTAAGGATAGATTTTGAAATTGATGAATATAATCCTTAATTGTTCTTGTTTGTCATAGTTTAGATAATTGGTTAAATTAGTTTTCAGAAACATTATCCCATTAATGAGAAATCAATTCATTAGAGAATAGTGACCATGTAACAAGAGCACCATTCTTCTTCTTTTGAGCACAAAACCAATGAATACAAATGAATGGCTTAGGTTCTAGATATAGATATGCCACAACCACCTTTTGAGAGCTATAAGTTTGGTGTAAATAAAATATATATTCAATTTGAGTGATCTAAGTGAGTGGATCCTTACCATCAAACTTGTGCAAGTGTAATTTTGGAAACATTAATTTTATCCCCATATTGATAGTGTTAGTATTAAGAGGAGGAGGACTAGAAGGAAAAAGTGGAAGGTTTTTGAGTGGTAAATGAGATGAAATGGTAGCCAAGTGTGTCATGATTTGATGCAACTGATTGTTCATGACATTAAGTTCCCCTTGTATTGTTGATATTTGAGTTTAGACATGCACATCCTTCAACATTAGGCCATGTAGGTTTGATTGGATTTGAGAAATTATATTAGATGATTCAGACTTCATGTTATCCCCTAAAGGGGTTTTAGGGGTTTCTTTCCCTTTCCCCTATCCATAAGTGTTAGGACCAGCCATACAAAGGCTTGATGGTGAACCTTATTTTGCCTATTGACCTAACTTTGACCACTAATTTTTTTAAATATTTAGGAATAAAATCACAAATTTAAAACAATAGACCCAAACTAATGTTTTCCAAGGTTTCCAAAAATATAAAAATAATTATACAAATTGTGAGTTATGGGGCAAATTTATGAAAAAAATAAAATGGCAATAAATTTTGATAAATAGATCCAAATGAATTGAAAATTTAATAAAAATTTGCTTTAATTATTTAGAAACTCTATTAAAAAAATTGTAGATAAATTCATGCATGTTTGCAAGATATATCAAAATTTCAAGATCTAGGGTTTTTGACCTAATTATAGCCCAAATTGATGCTCTGATACCACTCGAAATGATATTAATTCACAAAATAATAAGATATACAATAGTATATTATAACTATATGGAATTATATTAGAAAATATGAATAATAGATAATGCACTTTGAGGGGTCAACCTCCCAAATGCTTTCAATAAGAATGAATACTCAATTATGATCCTTAATAAGTAACCCTACCTCTTATATATAGTCTAACAAGGCCATATGCCACCCATAGGCTGACCTAATAAGTATATGAATGCATAAATAAATGTAAAATAATATTCAAAAGAGTTATGCAAGTGACAAGTCAACTACACATATCGAAAGACACACCAACAGTTAAGGGCATAGCAAATTTCCTTTCCAAGAAGCCAATTTATTCTAGAAGGTAGTCTCAATATTGTACCAAAATTATTTTTTTGACTAACCTTAAAATAGGGGGATCTCAAAGTACTTACTAGGAAGAGAATCTAAAGAATAACCAATAATTTACTTAATATTGGAGAAAGAAAATGTTAGATTTGAAGAGGTTAACCTCCTACCCCAAAGCACATTGATACCAATATTTTTTTTTCAGCATTCTAGCTTCCCAAACGAGATCTAAGTTTCCCATATATGTATCATCCACAAACTAACCATTTGAGGAATTAACATTCTCATTGATGTTGAAGATGTTAATGAGATTTAGTGATTTTAACTTTGAAAAGGATCTACCTAGGGATTGTATCATGATGATTAAGAGGTAGGGTGTGATAAAAACTCCTCGACAAAAACCCTTTAGAGCATTAAATAAACTAGTTGGGAATCTATTGACACAAACTATAAACATACGAGTAGATACATAATATTTGATCCAATCATACCAAGCTTTAGAGAAGATAAAATTATTAAATATTTTGAAAAGAAATTTCCAATTTACCCTATCATAACATTTTATAACATCAAGATTTATGATCTTAGTTTCTTCCTTATTCAACTATTTAAATTATTCTTACATATAAGATTTATTGAGGCTTATTTAATTTATGTCTTAATCTTGTTTTATGTGTGAAAAAAATTATTTGGATGTATTGATGTCATTGATAGACATTTTATTTTATTTTTTCAAGCATACTTTTTCTAAGATATTATAATCCCTATCTTGATATTATGGTACTATAATTTTACTCTTCAAGAACTCTACTTATTTATTGTATTTATAAAAGATCCAACATATTTTAACACAAATTATAAGTAGATTTGAAAGTTTAATAAGTTGTAAGTATTATAGTTTGAGTAAGTTTTTATTTTAAATTATTTGTGATATTCTATTTCCATAGGTTATCTATTCACCATGCAATTATGTATGCACATTTTATATAATGTCAATTTTATATATCTTTAATTTATTAGAGACCTTGTTTTGAAAGTAAAAATATAGCACAATTTCATTGTGGTATGCTTTGAGGTAAGTGAATTATTTTAGTTCAATTTTGTATATATATATCTTACTTAATTTTTTTTTTTTTTACTTATTGAAATAAAAACATATAAAATTCTATGAAATAAAATTTTATTTGAGAAGATTATGACAATCATGTCCTAGGGTTTTCCCCATTTGTCATGTCGTTGTCATTCTATTAAGCTATGCGAGGTTTTTCCATTGCCTTGATTTGCATTTAATATCCTCTATCTTGGAAATTTACTCTTTAAGTGGTATTTTTCAATTTAATGTGCTCCCCACATGATCTTGCATTTTTAGATGTAAATCACTCTAGTGGAAGTAATAATGGCACTAAAAAAACAAGAAAGTTTATACCCAAAGTATTCCATGAGGTAATGTACCTTATTCTCAAGAGAACCCTCGTGATGTTTTTCTTAATTTACCAAGATTTGATAATACATTACAAAGGATTGAATCTCATATCCTTATTTAATACTTTGTTGGATGTATCCCTATTGAATACATGCTGAATATATGGGTACAAGAACAAAGGCAACCTCATTAGGTCTCTCTATAGATCCTAAAAGGGTAAGTGTTATCATGGCTTTGTCATCGTCTAAGCACAAGAAGGGGAAACAAAGTTTCTTTGGTAAAATAAAATTCATTAGGAGATTTATTCCTAAATTTTATAATCTTTTTAATTCTATAACATCCATGTTGAAGAAAAATTAGGCCTTTAGTTGAATTAGAGAAGGAAGAGATAGTTTTTATGCCATCAAGAAAGCCATAACTCAAGATCCAACACTTACAAATCTTGATTTCAAGAGAGAGTTCCATTTTTATGCTTTAATAAATAAATAATTCATCTCAACTATGTTGACACAATTAAATGAGGAAGTTTTTAAATAACCCATTGCTTTCTTTAGCCAAGGGTTATAAGACTATGAGGTAAGATACACTTTTGTAGAGAAGTAAGTTCATGATGTTATAACAATCCTTAAGACATTCATGCATATGCTCTCTAAAAACAAAGTAAATATGATGGTGTCTCATCCAAGCATCAACGATTTCCTTTTGATTAGGGATTTGTATGAAAAATGGTTAGTTGGATCACCAAAGTCATGGAGCATGATGTTGATATCAGGTTTTCTAAGTTGGTGAGAGGTAAGGGGATGTGTGATCACTTAGATTCAAAATTGAAAGAGAAAAAGGAATCTTTCATATCACTCCAAGATGATACTAAAATAGTTACATATTCATCTACTATGAGTTGGATAAAATACAATCAAATTCCTCAAAATAGGTGAGTGTCCATTAGGCCTAGACAAGGTTAAAAGGAGACTTGATCCATGGTGAACACAAAGAGGTGATGATCATCCAAGAAGGTAGGATGTTCCAAGATATATAATTAGACCTAAGAGACAAGTTGGTAAGTTGGAAACATTGAATTTTCAAACACTTTGAAGAAATTAAGGTACTTTTGGAGAATTTAAAGTTTCCATTGTTTCGTCTTATATTACATGTTACAATGTTATACTATAATTCCTTGAGGTAACATAAAATATGAAGTCTAATGTCATGTATAGAGGTGAAAAATGGGTATTTTAAGTCATTTAACACTTTTTGACTATCATATTAGATGTATATTTCTTGTACATCTTGGTTAAGGAGTCATAAAGCTCCTTTTCCAACATTAAGTCATACTTGAAACTACATTGCTCATCATTCTAATTTCCAAATAGAGAATAACGAAGAAATTATATGGAAAGGAAGGTGAAATATTATCTTATACATTAAACCACCACTGTATAAGAAAATAATAACTCCATATCCACTTGGTTCACAACTCTAGTAGGGTTTTCTTGAAAGACAAGTAAGTTCCTTGAAGAAGAAAGGCCTGTGGAGGTCTCATTGTAAAATGTTTCAAACTTAATATTAGATTATAAAACCCTCCAAGGCCTTCTCCAGCCTCCACAAGTTCAAAACCATGCTCAAGAAGAATTTACAGGCCCAAGAAAGACAAAAATTGATTTAGATTCTTCATCAGGTCATTTGCAAACACATGAGGGTCATTTTCATAATCTTAGTTAATAAAGGAGGAGATGATTTATACCAAATTACATTATGGTATGTTGACCAATCCAATTCCATCCAAATTCATGGCATTATTTTTGTAATTAACAGGTAGAGCTTTATGAATCATCGTTAAGAAGTTAAACCTCTTTTAAACCCTCTTAAACCCCACTATCATGGTTTTCTCCTTGAAATGGCAAGTTTTTCCCTAGTGAATACAATAAAATGGTTGATAAGGGTATATTTATATTCCATTTACTTCTTTAACATCAAACTCCACCCAAGATTCCAATGTTCATGGTGATGTTAGCAAGAAATGTCATGTTTCTCTTGTTTTGGGCATGATAGTCTAGGTTTATGAAGGTTTATAATTTAATATTCTTGAAATAAAATATATATTATATATTAAACCTCATAAAAATCTATAAATCCATCCCAAATAACCCTCAATCAAGTCTTCAATGCATAGAATAATGGAATGTGTAGATATAGGTATGCAAGGTTTGAGAATGGTAAGTTATTAAGCTTGTTTGGTACATGTGAAGTTTTTTGGTGGTTTTAAAATAATATAAATAGATTTTTTATATTATATTAATATAAATACCATGATAAACCTACTTTTTTTCATCCCCAAAGTGTCTTTCTTGCATTGACCCAAGCATACAAACTTCAAGTGAAGAAGATACAATCCTATAGACAAGTAATATTTTGATGATTAATGACTAATACACATGGATTTAGGTTTTATTAACATTAAGGTATATGTATAATACACTTATAAATCATTCAATAAGTGTAAAATTCCCACAATGTCATCTTTAATGAAATTTATAGGTGGCAATTTTGAAGGTCATTGAACCTAACATTCTTGAGCAAGAATTTCAAGTGTTAAAAAAAAAGTGCAAGCCTATGAATGATGGATATGTTTAAAATAAATTATGGAGGTGTATAAATTGTGATAAAATTCAATCAAACCCTCAAAATCCTTCATGATCATGCATGATCAACATGACAAAATAATAAGGCAGTCATGTACCTACAACTTAACTATGTAAGTCTGCAAGAAGGTTAGAGAATCTCCTAGCAAATATTATGTAGTTTATCAGTTGAAAATGTTTTAAAAAAAATTAATATGGCCCTAAATTTTTTTATATTAACACTAAAAATCATCAAAAATAGGGGGGTCAGTCAAAAGACAAGTTTGGAATTGGCCAAGCTTGAAAGAAACACCTATAGGCTTGTTTGCATGAATTTGGAAAAAGAATGCATTTTAGTTCTCAAAAAGAGTCTTGAGAGATAATTTATGGTGTGATATACCTTATAAAGGTTTTTAAAGTGTTTTAATTCTTTTTATAAGGATAAATCATTAGTCTAAGACAAGATCACTTTAAGGAAGGTGTTTTAGGCCTATGAGAAACCAAGAGATATCCACCTTGCATTTGAGATTAAATCCTCAATAAACCATTAATATATTGGTTTATTATTGATTAATATTATCTAATTAAACCTAAATAAATTTATATAATAAGGTTTTCAAAATTTTCATGAAAACCTTGATGGGAGAATGTACACAAAAGTGTACATGCATGTTTGAGAAGATAGAGTTCTAAAACACATTGGTATGTAGGTGTAGGTTGAAAAAAACATTGATAAAGGTGAAAATAAAAGAAGGTATATAAAAATACCTCACATACTTATTTTTTATTTAGGTGAGCCATATAACTCATAACAAACTATCTACAGTCAAATGATCAAGAGAACAATGTGGACACACATGCTCAACTTGATTGTGCTAAGTCTGTTGAATGAGTCCATGAAAGTCAAAAACATGTTTTATATTGAATGGGGTATTAATATATTTTTTATAGATTTAAGGGACTCTAATAAGTATGTAAAGAGTGAATATTGTCTCTATCATGAAGTAAAACCACCAAAAAGAGACCATTAGGGTCAAAGTTGCTATACTACCTACAAACTCTTGGCATAGGCTCATGCAACATTTAAGAGGTTTTAAGATGACTTATAATATTTATATAATCACTTTAAGACATGATAATTCATGTTAAAAACATATATTAAGACATTTATAACCAAGAATAAACATGGATAAGCCCTCTTGCTCAAAATATACACCTTAACCTTCACACACAGGCTTACACAATTAGAAAGGTCATCTTGATTACGTAAGAAGTTTGTTGAGGATGTGCATGGGACCAAGTGAAATTATATAGTGATAATGAGGTATATTAAATCCAACTTCATGAAATTTTTCAATCCATTAGAGGCCAGTACTTTATGAATAGTTGCTAATAAGTTGAAGACCAAAAAATTGCCTTGCAAACCCTCAAAGAGCTTGATGGAAGAGAATGTTGGTTTAAGTGATCCTAATGCACATATTTTGTCTTGAAATTTTTTTAAATATATCTTTAGGTCCTATGGGCATTTGTTGAATCGAGTATTTGGCACATGTGGAGTAAAGAGGATAAGAAAATTGCCTAAAAATTGCATATTAAGGCATGTTTGCATGTGTTTGGAAGAGTGAGGTCTTCCTGACTAGTTTGAGAGGATTATTAAAATTTGGAAGAGATATAATGGTCTCTTGTAATTAATTAAAGATACTTTCATGGTGATATAATAGATTTCAAGCAATTAGACTAAACCTTGTGAAGATTGTTTTCTAGTGTGTATAGAAATGTGAGTTTACAAACCTTCTCAAGGTCATAAAGAAGATTAAGGACATTAAAATAATCCTTGTAAACATATAAAATAATCCTTGGAAGACTATAAAATCCAAATAAAACCCATTTTATATGGTTAAAATCATAATTGAAGTATTAAATCACAAGTAGTCCATTGTTTTCATATTGTTGAGAGCATTCAAAGACACCTACAAGCTTTATGAGCATTTCAAGCTTACTACAAGATGAATATACTATTGAAGATACCTATAATTGAAGATATAATGGTATGTTATAAGTAATTAAATAGACTTTCATGGTGATAAAATAGCTTTCAAGTAATTAGACTAAACCTTGTGAAGACTATTTTCTAGTGTGTATAGAAAGGTGAGTTTGCAGACCTTCTCAAGGCCATAAAGAAGATTAAGGACGTTAAAATCATCCTTGTAAACATATAAAATAAGCCTTGGAAGACTATAAAATCCACATACAACCCCTTTTATATGTTTAAAATCATAATTGAAGGATTAAATCACAAGTAGTCCATTATTTTCGTACTGTTGAGAGCATTCAAAGACACCTACAAGCTTTATCAGCTTTTCAAGCTTACTACAAGATGACTATACTATTGAAGATCCTTATAAAGACTTGAAACACCTAATAACTCAGTATTATGGTTATGAAAACATGGATAAAACTCATATTCAGCTCTCAAGGTTATATGGAGGCTCTATTACATGAATGTTTCTAGCCTTCCTCAAATCACTTGCTAGTTATAATGACAAAGACTATTATGATAAGAAGTCTAAGATTAAGTTCAATTTCACCAAGGAGAGAGATTAATTGAAGATCCAAGAATGGCATAGGAAGTTTTCAAGGAGGTCAAGTAGGCCATGTGTCAAACTAACAACTTGTAACTCCTCCTCCAAGAAAGGGCAGTTTCAAGTGGAGAAAGATGAGTCATAAAAGATGAAAAGACACCTCTATGCCACCTCTCATTAGGTTATCATCAGGCTAAGGTAACACATGTTCAAGACAAATGATAGGACTATTTATCTACATTATTTTGGTATTATAATTGGTCTTTTGATAAATGGTAGCCATGATGGGCTTTTTATACGTCCTCCCTTTCTCTGTCAATATTTTTCTATAAATTTGGTCTTGAATGGAATTTTAATGGATCTTCTAAGTCATTATGGTGAAGATGTGATAAAAAATATACTTTTTGTTTCTTTTGAAGGGAATGCAAACTGATTTTGACTTCTTCATCTCATAGTTAGTGTACTCATGATGAATTGTTGATGAATAATAGTGTTGATGTTCAATCTCCTTACATTTGTACTCTCCATTATTTCATATTTATGAGTAAGTTAGCTCTTTTCAGGTTGTATGGTGTGTATTAAGTAGTTATGAAAATGTTAAGTGTTGGAAACTCTCATTACTGCATCAGTTTAGGCCTCTTGATTACCCCTCTTAGTTGATGTATTATCTGAAACCTCCATATTGAAATACTTATGTTAGAGAATAGGTTGAAGTCATGTTATTAGACTCAACCTTGTTTAGTTTTGTTATAAACTCATAGATCATAGGAGCAAACCTTTATTTGGTGCATCACCCCTTTTTGTTTATTTTCAGTTTACTTTATCCCTTTTCATTTTAATTTGAGTAGGTGTAGTGAGATATAGGTGTAGCATCAAGGGAACCATCCCTCTCTATAGGATTTTTTATTTATATTCCACCCACAATCTTAGAGAGTTCCCATTATGTCAATTTAGTGAGGAGACCTGAAACACCTCTTCAAAGGGAGCAACTCAAAATGACAACAACCATGTAGCTAGTGGTCCAAGCAAATCACACTAGAATATTTCATATATTTATTCATGTATATTCTATTAAATAACTTATTTTGTTGGATTTCCTATATTTTTTCTTCTTCTTATACAAGTTTTTGGATTCTTTCATCTTGTCATCTCTCAACATCTCTCTACCCCAGTAGCCATCGTAGCATGTTTTAATATTTCATGCTCATCATAGAATTTTTAGTAGAGGGTACTATAAAACTCTTTAAAACTTGTTAATATAGGGATAACTATGCAATAAGTGATAAAAGTATACAATAGACAACAATTTAGAATGAACCCATCTATTCATTAGCTAAAATGAATATATTTATGTAGAAAATGTAAACTCAATAGTTACAAAAAAATTAGTTTAAACTACATGATTAACATATTTAGACAAACAAAGCATTGATTTTGCATGTAAAAATGATAAAAGAAATATAAGGAAAACCATTTTAGAATTGTATATTAATCTCTATCACATCATAACCATTTCATAATACAACTGAGCATTATATATATAGTTTTTACAAGGTGTTATTGCTTCATATTCTAGCCTTTTGCTACATCCAAAGGAAAGACTCTTTGCATTCTATAGACTATTACTATGCTTCAAAGTGTTGAACATATGCAAAAAGAGATACAAAAGACAAAATAGTGTGAGTCACATGTGTCTAGAAATTACACTCTAAAATTTTTGTAGCCCTGTTCTACTCCAAAAAAATGACACGATGACAATGAAAGTAGCAAAAAGTGAACATGAAAAGAATTAATAGTAATTATTAAAAGTTTTCAAATCTTCCATAGACATTGAAAGTGGATGAGGACATTGAATATGCACAATGATTCACTATGGTTATTCAATGCATGTGGGGAGCTATTGCAAATCTAAGAAAATATAAATCACATTGATCATTATTTGCCATTTAATCATAGTGGTTACAATATTAAAATTGTAACACATTAATGGGATAAGATTATTAATTTCACAGTGGCCAATAATTTTTTAATTTATTATTACATATAGGAGTCACTATAACAATTCAATACATGTGGCCTAAAATATTTTTTAAATAAAATAATAAATGAATCATACCAAAAATGTCAAAAAAATGGAGACATTTCTTACAAATGTTTTGGTTTAACAAATACTTGAATTTACCTACGAAATTTGTCTCATCATTCTCCTCTAACCAATAAAAAATTAGTAAAATAATATTTTTCAAATTTTATATTTCTCCAAAATATAATATTTTTACAAAGTCAACGTTAAAATTTAGAACTTAGAAAAGTATATGTATTTCACATTTTCTAATGAAAGTTAATAGGAATAGGTGATTACAACAAATAATTTCATAATAATAGAGACTAATAATATACACAATATTGACCAAACAAAAAAATAAAAAGATATTATGATTAGGGATACTTACCCATGGTTAAATTTTTAGTGCACTAATCTCCCCCTTGATTTTTAGCACTTTGTGAGAGATGATTGTAAATGAAGTCAAGATGGATAGATAAACCCCTAAGTAGACTAGAGTTGGAGACTCCAAAGGCTTGGTAAACCTCATAGGTGCAACACCTAATCTTGATATATTCAAAAAATCTATTCCTAATTGATGAAATATAAATAATTCTATAAAAAAATGCTGTCATTGAATTGACTGATGATGTCAGCCAAAATAGAGGTGATATAAGATATCATCATCAAGGTCAATCATCTCTTCTATATGAAGGGAGTGGGAAAAAAGGTTATAGAAAGGGTATATAAATTGATGAGGATAATTATATTGATCTGATGATGATATGGAATTGGTAGTAGGAATAATTTTCCATAACACAACTTTTTCAAGTTGCTACAAGTGAACCCACCCCAATCTTGGTTTATGTGTAAACATATATTCTAGGAGATAATATGCAATTCATAGACAACTAAAATAATAATAAAGTGAAAATAATATGCATACATACCCACTTCAAGTATATTAAAATGTTTAGTCTTGTTCAATAAGATTATCTTATGGTATGAAACTAATTATTGTCACAAGTTTGGCAAAAAGATTTTTCCAATTTACATTATCAACCCACAACACCATTACGAGTCCTTACAACTATTATGTTAGTTTTGTTGGAGTAAGTTAAGATCTATTTAGGTTAAGTTAGATTAAGGACTTAATAGTTTGCAAATGATTTGCACATGGGATGTGCACATTATGTCGACATTCTCACTTTAGGATGTCTACCTCACATGGGATGTGCACATTATGTCTTCATTCCCACTATGGGATGCCTTTCCACACACTCTCTCATATTTATTATGCACACCTAAAGTGCATTTCATGAAGCAAGAAGTGGAGAGAACTCCAAACTCGTAATAAGTTGCTTATTTTCTTTTAATAGATAACTTACTTATTGAGTGTGTTCATATGAGCTTAGAAGCTATCTATTGTGGTTTTGGTCTCTCGAATAAGTCTCAAATCTGGGTGTTGCATCCTTGAGCTCATAACTCTAACATATATCAAAGCTTTAAGAACTTTTACATAAGCCATTTACCTATAGCTTCTTACCCACACTCTATAGAAGTTCTCCCTAATCCAACCCTATAACTCTTTCACCTTGTTTTGTTCAGAGTTGGTCATGAAGATTTGGTTCTTTTTGGGCATATCCAAGATTTTGCATTTGATATTGCATCAACATTGATTTACTCTAATAAAGTTGGATTTGTTGCTATATCTAGGTTATATTATCTATTTTATAGTGTTAAATCTCATATTTCTACAGTGAGAAGGCCCAACTTGGCTTGCTATTTGGAATTACTAGTTAGTTTATTGCTCATGTTATGTTATTCAAATTGCATTTGAGGCTTTGACTTCAAATTGTGTATTGATTCAAGTTTTTTGGATTAATTTTCGCATAGTTTTGAAGTTTTTTGGTAAGAATTTGAATATATTATTATTTTTCTTAATAGTTGCATTTAGATTTGAGTTTAATAGCCTAAGCCATTGGAGTTGTTTTCACTTTGCTATCTCCATCACATAGTAGCCATAAGAGTTGTTTGCACTTTTCCATCTCTCCATCACATAACCATCTTAGATCTTCACATGGTGCACTAAACCATCCATCTTCCTACGTTGGTCTGGGTTGATATTTCTATAGCTGAAGGGATCCTTGAAAATTTCTTGGGATCCATAACTATCTAGATCGAATCTTGCTTACAAAAATCATAACTCATTACTCTCTATGCTAAAGATCACTATATTTATACTAATTGGTGTTGAGAAGTGACCCACAGTCCATGTGATGTTCATTACTATACAAGAGAATAAGGTTCACATTCTCTCTCCTCCTTTGGTAATGGTTCATAGTAGGCTTCCTCTCAAGGAAGTATCCCTCCATACGGCTCAAGACAGTCTCTCAGCACATCGACTGGTCATCACAAGGCTTTGTAGATGTTAATTCTATACACATTTGTGTATTAATGTGATGCATCATTATGTTATTCTTTATTGTGTCCCCCATGAGTAATTATTTTAAATAATTACATTTACCTTCCCCTTTACCTTTTATCACATAGGTTAATTAAAACCTAATTACCATAGTTAAAATTAATTAATCCTATTTCTACCATCCTTAATCGTAAACATCCAAAAAATAAATAAAACACAAAAGTTTACCCAACCTCCTAAAAACCTATCCCATTGTTAAAACAACCTAAGAACCTTGAAAATTATTTTAACCATCATTTACCCCATATCCAACCCATTGGAATGACATTTGGTTCAACTTCACACATTTTGAGTAAATCAACATTGATTCTCCAAAATCAATGTTGAGTAGTTAGAATTAATGTCAATTCTCCAGAATTGACGTTGATCGATTAGAATCAATGTCGATCCATAAATATATAGAAAACCACTATTGCTCAAGAGGAATGAACATGAAAGGAAGGAAGCCATTTTTAATTTCAAAATTCCATCCAAACTAGTCTCGAATCTATGTAGAGACATTACCAGCACATTGCCACTTTAAAGAACACTTTATTGGTGACATTATCATGTGATTTTTTAAGACCATCTACCTTGTTTTAGCATCTCTTTATCTGCACATCTTCAACCATCCAAGGACAATATTCTTTTCATATTTAAGTTTTATTTATCTTTTACATCTTTGTGTTTTTATTTACATTTAGTTTTCATTATTTTATCAATTTTCTAGGCCATCATTATAGTTTATTTTATAGTTCAACACCTTTACACAGAATTGGCATTGATCTTATAGGATCATCATCGATCCTTGTTAAAATATAAAAATAGCCTTAAAATAGTCTATTTTTGCATCTTTAGTATTTGTTAAATCTACATTCTGGTTTGTTAAAAATCTATCTTTTCATGTAGATGACCCTACCCAGATTAGTACATGATTCTGTTAGCATATTTGATCTTCCCATGGTCCCTCAACCTCTATTTGTCAATCAAAGTGACATTGAATTTGAGATAGGACTTTGCATTGTGGATTTTATATGTAATATTATGTACATTAATGAATAATTAGTTGTAATCTAAGAGGATGTTGATGTAGCTACAGAGTTTTGGGATGCTTACTTTAATTGCATAAATCTTGTTATTGATTAGTTATCTTTGGCATTGTCTATTTATATCTTATCCATATATATCTTTTTAATTTCATGTTTAATTATAAACTTGAATGTTAAACGTGGGTTGACATTCATCTAAGGAAGTCTATCACTTCTTGGGATTGGTTTCTTACCAAGCAACCCACTTATTCTTCTATCAATCCATTTTTTGTGAGTTAATGTGATTTGTAGGTCATTCCTCCCTAGCTAAAGAGGAGTTCTCACAAGATTTATCAGTGGTGCACAACCAACTTCATCACCAATTAACTATAAACCCTTCATTTACTTTTTTTTATTAGTTAATTAAATCACATTGAAAAATCATAAAAATACTAAAACATTCTAGCACGCTTGGTGGGACAATAGGTCTCATTTTTTCTTTGTTAAATTCAAAATCATTGAATTTGATCTCTTTCCCTTTCTTTATGTGCATTAATCCAAAGATAACATAAGGACTACATTTTATTTCCTTTTCTTAAAAGTTAAAATAAATTGCATGCATCTTTCTTATTGAGATTCTTTCACATAGAATAATCTAGGTACAAATCTGTTGTAGTCATCACTTATCCACACACAAACCAAATCAAAATATCAATTAACACATCTAAACACTTGACATAAGGAAGCTGATGGGGATTTCATCACCTCATGGAAACCTTTTTTCTAGCGATCCTACTTATATTTCACCACCAAGGGGAGGACCAAATCAGTTCTCTAATTAAGTATAATAAATAGACCATTGGTATATTTTAGCTAAGCACCCACACTGGTTGTGAGATTGTGACGTGAGGGGATCAAGACATAAGTATCAAGCCACATACTAATACCAATACAAATTTCTTTTGAGCACTAAAAAAAATACCTAAAACCATCCTTAGATTACTATTTATTAGGACCTTTGTTATCCTTTCTTTTTATGTATTTCCTTTCACATCTTAAAGTTACAAGAAATAAAAAACTATTTGGAATGACTTTAGTGTGTGTGTCTTTCATCCATAATTAAAATGAGATAATTTAAAAAATAATTTTTTGTTTTATTTGTTTGTTTTATTTTTGATTTTATTTTCTATCTCATGGTTTTGACTAGACAACAATCAAAAAAGGAAGTCAAAGAAGGTGTTAAATCTTCTCCAATGGAATGTACACCTACTCCTACCTCTTCCCTTGAGTCTTTTGAGAATCTTATTTTCCCATAATATTATCTTCAAGGAGATCCTTAATTTGTAGGAATATTATACAATAATCCCATTTCTCTTAATTATTACCTTCATAATCAAGTGATTCATATTTCTCCTTCCCCCCATACACAAAGCTCTCCACATGTGTATGGGATGCCTTTCAAGGGAATTGAGAGAACTAGAGAATTTACCATGGCCATGGTAACCTTTTCCACTAAATCTCTTCCATCTAGCTCTAATGCTTAGATAACACAACCTTTAGAGAACCAACCATTCATAGTATCTACTAGTTCTACAAACCTCATTACTCAGATTCAAAATTCCACTCAACCTATATCCACTATACCTCCCCAAACATTAGTGGTGTCAGTTCCTAAAAGTCTCCCACCTGTTAGAATGCTTTTAGAATATGGTTTACAAGAAATCCCTCACACAAAATAAATCCCTCACATGTAATAAATCCCTCACACCCAATAAATCCCTCACACACAACAAATCCCTTATACCCATCATTTTGATTAGTATGTCTCTTTGATCACCTAGTATGTGGCTTCATCATAACTAGTGATAACCACTTACTTAAAATCCTTCTCATAGAAAAATATTCCACTACAAGTCCCACAATATGTATCAACATATCAACCTATTATATCTACTACAGTAGGATACCTTCCCTCACAGCCTATGTCTACCTCTTTATCAAGTTATCAACCCCTTCAACAAAATGTCTTCGGAAGTGTGCCTCATAATAATAATCAGATAGACCTCATAAACATCCTTATGAATAAGATGGCTATTTTGGAAGCCTTCACCTCTAGACATTATACAATGCTCACATATGAACAAATTTGTAATGAGCCAATTCATCCCTCTATCTTTATCTGACCAAATCCCTCACAATGGGAGCTTCCTAAGTTTTCTAAATTCTAAGAAAAATAAGATCCCCAACAAAACCTTAGATCCTTTTGACACGCATTTTATCTTATAGCACATGATGATGCCCTCCTACTTAGAACATTTCCCATATCATTAGTAGGATCTGCATTAGATTGGTATAATTCCATTCCCCAAAATTCTCTCTTTTCATTTGGGCTATTGGTTCAAATTTTCTTGGAACACTTCTCGATTAATATTGCTCAAAAAGTGACTATCATGGATCTTAACATTGTTAGATAGTTTGATGACGAATCCATATTAGACATTATGGCTTGATGGCATAACTTAATCAACCAACTACCCTTTTCTTTTCCATAAACATAATTAATTAAATTTTTTTCTTGTTCTTGTGCAAACCATATATTGTCCATGTTATAAATTCAAACTTTTAGGATTTTTGATGAAGCCTTTACCATGGCTCATAAGCTTGAACTATGTGGCATTGAAGAGGGAAAAGTTAATTTGTTTAATAAAAACTTCAAATCTGAGCCCTCCAAAAGCAATAGAAATAATCCTAAACCAAAAGGGGTAGAAAATGTAGTTACTATAAAAACTTCTTGCCCTTCAACATCTAACCAATTTAGGTCTTCTAATTCTCAAACATAGCAACCTAGGGGCCTTATTCATTTTCTCCCTAAGAAATATTACCCTATAAGAGATCCTTATACTTTGGTATTAGATAAACTCTTACAAGCAAATGTTATTGAACTTCCTCCAATTAGACCAATCAATGATAAACATCATAAACCCAATTGGTATAAATAAGATGATTTTTATGCTTATCACAGGGTAATATGACATGACATATAATGATGGCAATCCTTTAAATGATTGGTACAAAACCTCATTGAGAAAGGGGATCTACAGTTAGATAATCTAAATGTTCCTCCTAACCAATCTTTAGATATTTTCAAACAACCATTTCCAAACCATCCATCCACATCAAACACAGTCTAAGCTAACCCTAGATAAATGCAAAATCAAGTCATCCACATGATTAATACAATCTATGACCTGTTATCACCTAAATAAGTTCTAAAAAAACCTTCAGTTATGGATCTCCTTATGGGAGATCATTTTGATATGAGTCAACTTGAGGTCATTAAAACTAGTCTCAAAATCCCTATAGATATCCTTGATCTCATTACATGGGACTATTCACATGAAACATCCCCTTCACCTTCTTGTAGTGAATCTCTTAAGTGGAAAATGAAACTACTCCTTGAGATGTCATAGATAAACATCTTGATACTTC
The DNA here is from genome assembly GCA_037957365.1 of Torreya grandis. Classification (NCBI taxonomy): domain Eukaryota; kingdom Viridiplantae; phylum Streptophyta; class Pinopsida; order Cupressales; family Taxaceae; genus Torreya; species Torreya grandis. Next base: position 48,341 of record JARHVA010001200.1, read on the forward strand.
TAGAGTTTGACATTCCACCCCTTTGATCCCTAGTGAACCTCTTCATGTTAAGCATATAATGAGATCTTATCCTTTTACCCAAAGCCATGACCCTTCAAAACCATCTTCTACCATAGCACCTCCTTACCTCAAAAACACTAAAGGAAAGGGTAAAGCTCCTATCATTGATAGTTGGGATAATTGTCTTGGTATTCCACCAAAGAAATCCTTAGATCATCCTCAAGTTAGAGTTGATCTTTCTCAAACATCAAATGAAAAAAACCTTGGTCTAAAGACCCCCTCTTTTATCAACACACAAAAAAACAAAGGGCCTACCTCTTTTATATCATCTCCATCATCTATTTTAGGGCCTCATCCATCTTCTAGAGTAACTACCCCTATCATAGGTGTTCTACTCAAACACGTGGGAAAATAAAAAATCCCCCTCCATTATTAAGTACACCTCAATCTCTATATCCACCTTCCTCTATTTAAGGACCATTAGAGAAATCTAAAGGAAAAGAGCTTAAAGTTGTCCCTCCTTTAAAGGCTTAGAGATAAAACTAAATGAGTAATACTTTGCCAAAAGAGCCTATTATCAAAACCCCTATAAAACCACAATATGACCCTTTGAAAAGATCTTATGTTGTAATATTGAAACAATTATTGGATACATCCCTCACTATGATATCACTTATAAGGTCTATTAACCTTCATCCTCAAAGACTTACCTAGTATAGAAATCAAGAAAAATGTGCATATCATAAAGTACCTGGACATGATATAGTAAATTGTAAAGCCCTCAAGGCCATAAGCCAATAGTTATTCTAGGATGATGAAATCTTAATTGATGATATAAATGATCAAACTCCTAAGAAAAAGGTCACTATTCCATCCATTCCACCTGTCCATAATCCTGCTAGTCCCATAAGTGATAAGGAGTTAATAGCCTCTTCAGATCCACCTTTTTTACATATTGATGTCATCCATGTAACCAACCATTCTCAAAACCAAAATCCTAATAAAGCTAAGGTTTCAATTACATGAGCCTCTGCACCTAGTATACCTAAACCTTCTAAATAAAAGCCTAAAGTTTCTATTATAAGAACTACCCCAACCAAAGCCAAGGAGTTGGTATAAATATACATATTAAAACAACTCCACCAAAATCTTGTCAAGATGTAATTATATGAGCTTATCAAAAATTCTCCACAACATCGACAGGAAATGATAGAAGCTCTCTAAGCTATTAAGGTCCCACTAGATGAACCTCAACCTTTATCATTTTTTATAGGAGCCCTTCAAATGGTCTCAGCTATTAGTTTTACTAATTCCAAGGTCTCTCCTTTATCACCCGAAGATCAAGATCCCCCACTTTTCATCATAGCTCAAATAAATCAAGCACACATTAAAAGAGTTATGATTGATAATGGGGCTAATATTAATATTATTTATTCACATGCTTTCTAATAGCTACAACTTCTAAAAACCATTATTTCCCAATCTTTAGCAATTCTATGCATGTTCAACGACATATTAGAACCCATAGTAGGAACAGTAATCCTTCAAATTTGCATAATTTATTGCACTCTCCACGAGCTCTTTTATGTTATATAAGGAACATTCTAATACAACATTTTATTAAGATGTCTATGGATTCATGTAATGTATTGTGTACCCTCCATAGTATATCGATACCTTAAATATAAACATGAGGGCCAGGTACACATCATCCCTATTGATCCTCATCCCTTTAAATCATGCAACTTCACCTTTTAGCCATGCGATGTCATAATACCATCGCTTGATACAATTCCATCTTCATCTTCTAATCAAGCCTTGAGTAACACAACTATCCCTACTTCAAAATTACCTACTCCAAAGTCCATTAACTCCTTGATGTAGTAAATTTTGATGGGGGAATACCAATTATTAACCCCTAACATGTTACCCACTCCTAGGGAATATGACCATCTTGACAAATAACCCACGTATTCACCCAACCTAGGTGAGCTCGTTCTTTTTGGACCACCTTTATTATGTACTCACTTAATATATGGTATAATTAATCAAGATACATTATAACCTAATGATGGTACTTGTGCTAAACCATTTACATCTAATTTATCCTTTCTTAGCAATCCCTAGTTCGTGAAAAACTATATTTATTGTTATGCTTGGAAAGGTTTTGAAATGGGTAGATATGAGAAGGGTCCCCACAATGTCACATTAGGATATTTTTAAAAACCACATGAAAAGCATGGCTTATGTTTTAAGAAAGATTCTAAATCCACCCCTAAACCTATTCTTCTACCATCTTTAGAAAAAGAAGAACTGTCTTCCTCATCTGACACCTCTTCCTCGACTAGCGATACCATATCCATCCCTTTTGAATTTTTTTAGTTAATTCTATTTCCATAGATCCCCTTGTATTTTACCATGGTGATGAGGTTTGAACCATCCCCTTATAATATCCTAACTTAATAGGGCATGATACACTAACCATTCATGTTTTTCAGTGTCAAGATGATGAGTCAATCTTGACTCATTTGGGTGCTGAAAACTCTTATCTATGCAATTCTCTTCCATATGAAATCTATAACTTATTAAATTAAGCCATTACTAAATCAAGGTTATTTTAGAGATGCCTCCGCCATCCAACCTTAATCACTTCATATTTTACAAGGCAACCTCTAATCTATTCATCATTTTATTTGTTAGCTCTCTTATCAGTGTTAACCTTTCCGCCATCTATTAAAGAAGGATATTCACTTTATATGGGATTCTCATTGTCAAAAAGCCTTTAATGCACTCAAAGACTATCTTTTATCACCTCCTATTCTCACTCCACCTAAGGGTAGAATTTCTTCCTTTATATCTCAGCTACAGATCATGCTCTAGGTTCTATGCTTTCCCATCGAGATGAGCATCACAAAGAGAAAGCTATTTATTATATATGTCATACCTTTGTAGGATATGAAACATGTTATTCACATATCAAAAAACTATGCCTAGCATTGGTCCTTGTAGCCTCTAAACTTTATCATTACCTACTTAACCATAAGACATACATAATTACGAGTACTGATCCCCTTAAGTTCATGCATTCTAAACCTTACTAGAATCAACAAATGGCTAGATGGATTATGCTTCTAACTGAGTTTGATCTAGAATTTCTCCACTAAAAATTTATTAAAGTGTAGATTATTGTTGATTGACTAATTAAAGCATCTCTTAGTGATAATCAACAAATCAATTATGAAATCCCTCATGAATCTATCTCATCCACTTCCCAATTAGTCCTAAAATATCAAATGACTCTATTCTTTGATGGGTCTAAATGTGAGTGAGGAGGTAGCATAGGAATTATATTAATCTCCCCTCAAGGTATTGCCATGCCTTTGTCTTTTAAGTTAGACTTTTATTGCACCAATAATACGGTTGAGTATGAAGCATTGATTATAGGGCTCCTAACTGCCCTTGCATTAGGAGTCATGTCCATTAATATCGATGGTGATTCTTAGCTAGTGGTCAATCAAATCAATGGTGTATATCAATGCAAGAATAATATTCTCCAATGATATAAGACATTAACTAGTTATCTCTTATCCACCTTCAAGCATTATGCCATCTAGGCTTCCATTAGATCAATGAATAAGTTTGCTGACACTATGGCATCTCTTTCTTATTTTATCCCATCCTCGTCTCAGGAGTCTAAATTATTTGTCCTTATCCATCAAGTTAATTATCCTTCCTACACAAGGACTGATCTTCCATCCATCATTAATATTAAGGAAAACCCATAATATCCATGGTATGCATAAATATTTAATTATCTATCTACATGATTATCTCCTCATTTATCCAAAGGTGTCATGCATATCTTCCAATAGAAAGCTACTTGTGATACTATATTGGGGGTGTTCTCTATAAGCATGGATTCGATGGTATTCTTCTTCATTATCTCCAAAAGCATGAAGCTACCTGAGTTATTCAAGAGGTATATGATGGGTCATGTTGTGGACACTTTAGTGGCCATGTAATTGCTTAAAAAATCTTACGTCTAGGCTACTATTGGCCCACTCTGAATCAAGATTGTTGCACATACGTTAAGAGGTGCATAAAATGTCAATAACAAGTAAACTTATCTCATGTCCTTAGTAAATCTTTGCAGGTAGCAAGGGACTTCTAGCCATTCTCCCAATGGGAGCTCTATCTTATAGGGGAAATCAATCCTAAATCATCCCACTGTCATAGCTTTATTATCACTACTATATAATACTTCACTAAGTGGGTGAAAGTTGTGTCGCTTATCTCAACCAAGGTAGAAAAGATTATGGAGTTTACCCACTAGCACATTATTTATCATTTTGGATTTCCATATAAAATTGTAACAGATAATGGAAAATCTTTAAGAATAAAAATTCTAGGCATTGTGTGAATCATTTAAAATCAGATTAAGTTTCTCTTCACCTTACTACCCTCAAGCCAATGGTCAAGCGAAAGTGTCAAATAAAAATCTTGTCAAAATCCTAACTAAATTTGTTAATGAAGCTAAAAAGTATTTTCATCTTCTTATCCCTATCACCTTATGGGCATATCGAACTAGTATTCAAAATTCTATAAGTGCTACTCCTTTTTCCCTAGTCTGTGGTATGAAGTTGTACTCCCTTTAGAAGTCCAAATTCACTCTATTTTTGTTTCACTTAAAGACATCATTTTTTATGAGGATTTTCATCAAGAGTGTTTATCCCAGCTTGAACTCCTAGATGAGCATCGTGCAATAGCCCTTGATCACCTTCATATATATCAAGAATGATTTAAATAAGCATATAATCAACATGTAAGAGAGCGTGAATTTAATATTAGAGATCTTATGCTTAAATAAAATTAACGTGTTACTAATATGAAATAAAGTAAAAGGGATAAGTTTGCTCTTAATTGTCTTGGACCATACATCATAACCCATAAATATGGATCCGAGGCATATTTTTTGGCCTCTCTTAATGGTAATCTAGAGCGTGAACCTCTTAATGTATTACATCTACGTCCTTTCTATAGTTAATAGATATTAACTCATCTTGGTTAGCTTATCTCAAATTATTATCCTCTCCCTATCCTAAATACCAAATAATGATATGAGAATTATGTGGTTATCCGATAGTCATTATAACCCCAACCTTGAATATGTATACCCTAGCTCTATTCATAACATTTTCTCATGGATAAGTTTCACCTATTATGGGAGAAACCCCAGATCATTATTTCCATTATTCCTTCAAATCCTTAAATTTTCCAAGATAACACCATCGCCCCATGTCTTGAATCCATGCAAAATATCCTAAGGTATCTTTTTATGTCAACTAACATTACTATTTTTGGGATCCAAAATCAATTAAGCAATGAAAATCAAAAGTATCAAAATGGGCTAAAAAAATATAATGATCCCTTAAAGGATAGATGTAATCAATTATATAAAGGCAAAATAATAGATTGATCCCTTGAAGGATAGCTATGTAAAAACATTAAAATGTAGACCACTCCCTTGAAGGATGGCTACCAAGAAGAAAACTTCCTACATTGATCATTTTTCAAATTATGCCATTTTAAAGCCCTAAAAAAGTAACAAAGCAATAAAATAGATGGTCAAAAGTAGTATCCCAAGAAAGCTTCCCACATCAATCATATTTTTAATTTTAGGATTCTCATATTGATATCCTACTTATTAGCATAAAATTGATCCCTGAAAGATAAATCCTAATTTTGTAAATATGGTATGGAGAATGTTATCTCTAAAATCAATACATTTCCCACATCCCATCAATAAGCATAATAGTCCTAGTATATTTATTATAAAAAAATGAAGGCTGAAACTCTAAGCTAACTAAGGTTGTGTCAATATCTCTTATCATCTAGCTAAGGATGTATATGCCATGTGTATGAAAGATTCTCTTTTTGGTTATGGTCCAAGTCAATGTCAAGAAAATCCATAATCTGTAATCACTAAAATATACAATCCATAATTATTATTTGTCATAATTCAAACTCATAATCCATTAATACAAAACCATCTCATGATATACATAACATCTACATCAATCCATAAACATCCACAACATATATAAGCATTGATCAAAATTAAAAACATAACGTCTAAATCTATAATCCATCACCTCCATAATCTAGAATCCATCCATAACATACATGATAACAATAATCAAAATTATAACACATAACATCTAAATCTATAAACCATCACATCCATGAATCCATAAAAGCATGACATACCTATAACTATCAATAAATCCATAAATGAATACACATGATCCATCCATAAACATAAAATGTATATATATATATATATATATATATATATATATATATATATATATCAAAGGTCTATATAAATGTCATAATATGAATATAAAGGGGGATCTCAACCCATGTAGTATGCTCTACTTAGTGAACTTGATCCTAATGAGGTGAATTCTATCACCTCCCTCATCATTTCCTCCTCGACCTACTATACTCCCTGAACTAACAGTACCTCTAGGGGTCCTCTATGATCTGTAGTGGCCAGTCACATATGAATAAAATTGAGGAACATTAGGTATCCACCTCTATACTATTCTCTCATAATATGATATCTCTACAAGCAAATCCTTATACTACCAGAGTGGTATCATACTTGTATAAGGTGTCATGCTAGATCTTACAATGTCTAGGGTTGGTCTCTCTACTGAAGTAGATCTCATCTGCTCTAGCTCTGTCTTACATCTATCACACTCCTATATAGCCTGATCACATTGCCCCCTCATGCTATCTAGATCAATCTATAATATATCAATCCAATCCTATAGTGTAACATGGGTTGCATGTACCTCTTGTAGCTCAGCCTTTAGACTATCCCTCTCAGCAATAACTAAAGTTATATATATATATGATCATATGTTGGGGCATCCTATAAAGGTCCCTCCTCTATGTGTGCATCTGGGGAATCCTATAATGGTGCCTCCTCCATGTATATATCTAGAGTATCCTCATCTTCCTTTCCTCTCTCCTCATCCTCCCTCACCTCCTTAATAACCACCCCATGTCATGGTCTAACTACTCTCTCCTATCTCCTCACCATCTCAGCTAAAAACCAAACTGCATAATCATCTATATACCTGACATCATCCAAGTTACTCACTATAGGCTCTTCCTATGGCCTAATCAAACTAATGGTATTATTAGGTATCAACTAGTCCAAATCTATATCCTCCCACCTATAAAAGCATAGGGCTAAGGCAACATCTCATAATAACCCAAACTATCAATGAACCCTATCAAATTAAAACTCGAGGTGCTTTGGCCATCATCTATTTACCCATATATCTAGAGCCACATCTCTTATCTCCACCACTAACCTAGGCCATGCTGATAAGTCTACATAAGGCCTCCAAATCACATCCCCTATCTATAAGCCATTAAACACCTATTTATAGTGTGCTAGATCCTACACCACCCTCTTTTCATATGGAACAATCTGATCTTCCTTCCACTAAAGGAATCCTACACTATATATCATCTCCTAAAATCTAGTCCATGGAGTCCCTATAGGATAAATCATATGGATGTACTCATACACCCAATAATGTAATATAAATGTAATATCAAGCCCTGAGTGGTGCCTAGTATGCCAGCTGTATAACTCCCTATATATCTACCCTAATAGTGGGGGCACCTAAACAAAAACTATCTAAAAATTGACCATGTATATTATAACACTAGTGAAACCCCATCGTAGTCATACTCCCCTAGAATTTGGTAGTACATAATAAGTCAGTACCATCATCATCATCATTGGCACAAGTCTCTCCATAGGATCTTGGTCATATAATGGCTAGAAGAAGAACCCCCCCAATAAAGAATTTGATATCTATTACATCCTCATTATATAGTCACATCAACACTACCACTCATCTAGCCTCATCCATTTTTTATACAAGATCACCTAGAATTAGTACTTGGAGAATGTGGTGGATGTCATTTATAGTGAACATCATCTCACCTATCAGTAACCAAAAAGTGTTGGTGGTATAATCCCACTGCTCTAGAAATGCCACTATCATGTTGATATCTTGATGAAAATGGTGATAATGATGAATCCCTCCAAATCTAGCTGCCTTGAGATGTGCCCAATCCTCATTGCTAATAAACTCCTACAATTACACCAACAGTGAAGGGACCCTATCTCTCATTATCAATAACTCTCGTCCCTATAAAAAATATCATTTTCATTATTTAAATGCTTAAGTTTTCTATTTTATATCAATCTTGTAAGGATTGATGTTGATTTGATACTGATCAATAATGATCTTATAGATCATGATCAATCTTTTTACGATTGGTGTCGATCCTTTGGGATCAATGATGAGTTTATTAACCCAAAAAAAATTTCCCCCTAGGCTATACATTCCTCATATACTTATCTACCCCCTTTTCCCCATAATTTTTGTATCAAACTAACTTCATACTAAATTAATTAAATATAAAAAAATTACCAAATTTAATCAAAAATAACATGCTTACTTGGTACTATTGTCATCATCATCGTCCACTCCCACTCACTTCCATTGTCTCTCATGTCCAATTGAAAGGTTGACACACATCAAATTTTTATCTTAGATTATTTTCACATCGATAGCCAAATAAACCTTATGCCATGTCAAATGCCTATATATAGCCTTTCTCGTGATCGATGTCGATCACTCCAATCGATGTCAATTCCCTTAATCGATGTTGATCCCTTTTTGATTGATGTTGATTGTTTTGGATTCTTAATTTTTTAATACTTATTGGACTATTTCACATGCTTTTAGTTTAGTTCCAAAGATTTATCTTATAGTCTTTGCTATAGTTATCCCATTTGTATGTCATATTACCCTTTAGATTTTAGAATTTTGACCCTTGTTAATTCCCTAACCTCCTTAAAGAATACCCTTATTTTTTGGTATCTTACCCCTTGTAAGATCCTGAGGGTATATTTTTATCTTGTGAACATTTATCTATAGGCAACGCATACACCATATACATACCAGATGTTATGGTTCACCATTCTTATCTTTTGTTCTCCTAATAGCCTTTACTTGAGCCCACTTATTTTAGCTGTGGCATTTTATTACTCAATTCAATCTTTGGAGCATTACTGGCTGCATTAGTTTTTATTCCATTAAGTGAAAACTTAGAATTCCATTGTAGCCATCTACATTTTTTGTGTGTCCTTAGCTATCAGCCATTTATCTATTTTTACTCACCCCATTATGTTTTTTTTTACCTTTCATCTTTTTCAAATCCATCATCCATTTTGTCTCACTTCTCAACACCTAGTTTGAGGGGGGATACCTTATCACAACAAACCTAGGGCATTAGACACCTTATAGTTTTTGTCTCATGGCTTGCTATTGCATACCACTACACAAAAAGGGGGAAATGTAAATGCTAATTTTATACACCTTTGTGTATTAATGTGATGTATTATTACGTTATTCTTTATTGTGTCCCATATGAGTAATTATTTTAAATAATTACATTTACCTTCCCCTTTAACTTTTACCACATAGGTTAATTAAACCTAATTTCCATGGTTAAATAGTAATTAACCCTATTTCTACTATCCTTAACCATAAAAAGCCTAAAACAAATAAAAAACAAAAGTATACCCAACCTCCTAAAAAACCTATCCTATGGTTAAAACAACCTAACAACCTTGGAAATCATTTTAACCATCATTTACCCTATATCAAACCCATTGGAATTCCATTTAGTTCAACTTTGCCCATTTTGGGTAAATCGATGTCAATTCTCTAGAATCAATGCCAATCAGTTAGAATTGACATCGATCCATAAATATACAACAAACTACCATTGCTCAAGAGGAACGAATGTGAAAGGAAAGAAGCCATTTTTCATCATGAAATTCTATCTAAACTAGTCTCAAATCTATGTATAGATATTACCATCACATTGCCACTTTGAAGAACACTTGATTGGTCACATTATCAGATTATTTTTGAAGGCCATCTACCTTATTTTGGCATCTCTTTATCTGCACATCTTCAACCATCCAAGGTCACTATTATTTTCATATTTAAGTTTTATTTATCTTTTGCATCTCTATGTTTTTATTTACATTCAATTTTAATTATTTTTATCAATTTTCTAGGCTGTCATTATAGTCTATTTTATAGTTCAACACCTTTACATAGGATCAACATTGATTCATTTGAATCAACATCGATCTTGTAGGATCATCATCGATCCCTGTTAAACTATTAAAATAGCCTTAAAATAGTTTATTTTTTCATCTTCAATATATGTTAAATCTACATTCTAGTTTGTTAAAAATACATCTTTTCATGTAGATGACCCTGCCCATATTAGGACATGATTCTGTTAGCATTTTTGATCTTCCCATAGTCCCTCAACCTCTATTTATGATCCGTAAACACCAGTAGGAACTTCACTACTTTTATAAAAATGTTTAAATAGATCTTTTAAATTCTCAATTCTAAAATTTACACTAAATTGGAAGCAAAAATTTCTCAACTTTTAAGATGTTGGAATGATTAAATATGATTAAAATCTGATCCAAATCAAGTTTTAAAACTGAAATAAAGGTGAATTGATAGATCACATCAAATATCCATTGAAACCGTCAAATTTTTCAAATTCTCAATTTTATCCAATTTCCTGTAAATGATAAATTCATTAAATTTTGCATTCTAATTAAAAATTTAAATTTATAATCTAAATAATAACTGAAATTGAAATGCAAAAATGAATCCAAAGATCAAAACACAAAAATTATTTATGAGGTTCAGAATTCCTACGTCCCCGAGTTCTTATCGAATCGATCCAATAATGCTGCTAAAATTTGCAAGCTAAAATAATACTTAAAAACAACAAAAGATCATATCTCTCTGCAAAAATAGTGTTTTATCCCTTTGAAAGACCTTGGCTGACTCAGCACGTCCTTCACCTTCCTGAATCACACGCAGAGGCTTCTCCAAATCAAAATTGGAAACTTCTATAGCTCAAAATGGCATCACCCATTCTCTAAAATGGGCAAATGAATATACTTCATAGAGCGTATCAGAATTTTAAACAAGTTTTTAGTTTACTTCGAGCTCTAGTTTGGCCTCTAAGGGCTCCAAAATGATGAAATACAACAAACTGGTCTATAATTCTCATCACAGTCGGCTGAATGACCTTGTTTAAATACAAATTCGTGGGTTTAATCTTATCTTGGATCCCACGGGAGAGTTGGTCAAGCTCTTATCCTTTTGCATAGTAAGTCAAGGGTTCCAATCCCATCAACCTCCTTTGTGGGTGCTTGGCTTATCATTATCCCACATTGGGAAGTTTAAACGACCTGTTGTCCTTTTAATAGGTTGGCGGCATCCTTTTACATTGCCAACGCCCCTTTTGGGGGAGACTTGGGTGCAAGACTTATCTAAGCCTATACTTAGGCTGCTAGTTGTAGATTTCCTTAGGTAAGACATGGCAAAGTGGGTGGCATGGTAAGTATAATATTACCAAACAAATTAAATACAATGCATTTAAAAACATACAATTATCCCTCATTGGTGGGATTTCTACGGACTTGTAAATACATTACAATATGAAATTAGATAGTTTCTACAGACTTTGGAATTTTAAATCTATAGACTTTGTGATTTCAAATCTATGGACTTTGTGATTTTTGGACTCCCATTGACTACCATGTGTAGCCACCTGATTGGTCCACTTGGTGTGTCCACATTGCACCACGTCATCTTGCGACACCACATTTTTTCCTATCACATCAGAACTTCAATGACTTATAACTTTTGCATATGGTGTCCATTTTGTAAACCATGAAAAGTGTCAGAAAGCTCTCGATGAGATCTATGTTGTGAAATTGGTTTTGTCACAAATTAGAAACTTTTTCTAAATTGAACTCCAGATCACACCTCCCTACAAAAGAGGCTTTTGGTCTCCAAAAGTTTACTATCACCTAAAATCTTATAAATGGTATACTACATCACATCACACCCAATCATAGAAAAGATAAATATTGGAAAAATAAATGATTCACAACTCAACTAAAAATGGCTACACATGGCATGAGTAAAGGAATCTGCAACTACCAATAACTTGATCACAACATACCAAAAATGTCCACCCATGTCACATCCTGGTGCACTGTTAATTAACTAAAACAATTCCCAATGTAACTATAAAACAAGTTTATTAATGTCAACAACATACATGAAATGTTGTAGACATGTTGAAATACAATGCTCTGGTATGGGACTTATATGCTAAGCAAATGCAAACAACACAAAGTGTATATTTCCTAACATCCAAACATGCCCATAGGGTCTTAAAAATGCATCTATGCATCTATGTGCCAAAAATAGATACATTCAAAATAGCAGTCAAATAAGTGTTGTAAGGAATTAACTCAACTTACAACATGCATTCTACTATTATCTCCAACTAATCAAATGAGTTCAAGTCCTCTAGACAACTCACACAACATAAATAAGAGATTCCAAAACATAGAGCTTTTAAACATAAGGTGAGAATTGAAATACTTCAAGTGATGAACCTATCTCAAAGTGTTCTCAGAAACTCTACTAATGCATCTTCAATGCTTGATCTTTCCCTTAACAGAATTCTTAACAATGCTTTGAAAGACAAGTGCATTTTAAATCCACTTAATCAAATTTTCTGCCTAGTTAACTTGATTTCCTTAGTGGATTCCTTAACATCATTATGGATTGATTTAACTTCATTGACCTTATTAACAGGTTGATAAATCATCTTAGTTTTACCATGTTTAGAATGAGAAGATGATTGAAGTTTAGAACAATGATCAATCCGATGTCCACTCATATGGCAATGAGTGCAAACAACCTTCTTAGGTGAGGTCTCCTTTTTACCTCTTCTCACTTTGACATGATGAGAATGGTCTTTAACACCTACAATCTACTTAAACAAAGCATGCCTCTTCCAACAAAATGCAACACTATGGTTATGCATTCCACAAAAAGTGCATGGAAATGATTGCATTATCTTCTTAATGTTAAATCCAAATTTGTTAAACATAAAAAGTGGATCAAAAGATTTAGTGCTAACTCTAGTGTAGGAACTAGGAGGTGGAATCTCAATACCTATTCTTCCTTCCTTCTTACACCGCACATGCTCTACTAGTGGCCTCGGTCCTTTGCTATTAGAAGCTTGTCTTCCTTTAGCCATGGAGGAAGTTTCTCCAATTTCTACCTGCTCACTAGTGTAACCCAAACCTACATGAGGAGATCTATACTCCACCTGTATTGGGTTAGTAATTCCTTGGCCATCTCAACTAAGACCTCTTCCATTAAAGCCCATTTTCATCAATAATTTAGATCCTATGCCCTTAGTATGTTGTTCAAAACTACCAAAAGCATCATTACTTGAATCTAAATTTGAATGGAAAGAAAAAGTAGATGAATTAAGTGGTGAATAACTTACAGTGCATTTAGTCATAGTTTCTGCATCTAAAGTAGAAGGTATGGCCTTCTTTGGTTCACCACACTAAAATTTGATCAAAAGATCATCCTTAGATTCAAGCTCTGATTTCAAACTTGCAATCTCCTCATCCAAGATCATCCTATTGTGGACTTGGTTTTTAGTGGTGACATGAATGAGGTAAGTCCACCTCCTCCACACATTATTGTTCATCTTTTTCAGCCTATGTCCAAGGGGGCATCTTCTACCTAGTCATTGGCTAAATTTTTGGGTGATTCTTCTTTCCTTCTTAGTGTATTTTTGGTATTGCTTTGTTATGCCATGTTGTTTCAGAAAATTCAGTTTTCTTTTCTAAAACATTTAAGAAAACAATTTGGGACATTATTTTACATGAGGAATACCACTCACTTTTGTAGGATCACATACAATAGTTAGTGTTTCTTACTATAGGATAAACACATGTATATTTTACATGGGACTATATTACCACACATGCAAGTGGTGCCTTACATCCATGCAAGATATATACTTGTGATCTATGCTTGAGGTGGAAGAAGTTATCCTTGGGATGGATTCCATATGAAGTCCTTCCTTCATTCTTTCTTTTTTGTACATGGGTACCTTATTAGGCCTAGTATATGGGACCCTTTGTGGTGTGTGTTTTTATCTCCCTACCCTTCATTTAAGGGAGGGTGTTAGAGTAAGTTAAGCTCTATTTAGGTTAAGTTTGATTAAGGGATTAATATTTTGAAAATGGTTTACACATGGGATGTGTACATTATGTTGACATTACCATTTTGGGATGTCTACCACACATGAGATGTGCACATTATGTCATCATTCCCACTTTGGAATGCATTTCCACACGCACTCTCTCTCCAATTTGTTATGCATTCTTGAAGTGCATTTCATGAAGGGAGAAGTGGAGAGAACTTCACATTTTTAATAAGTTATTTATTTTCTTTTAATAGATAGCTTACTTATTAAGAATGTTCATCTCAGCTTAGAAGCTATCTATTATGGTTTTTATCTCTCAAATAGATCCTCATATCTATTTGTTTTATCCTTGCTCATAACTTTGACAAGTTTTGTCTCATTGGTCTAAGATGCAATCCACCATTTTGGGACATAAGACAACACACATAAAAAATAAAGGGGCATTTAAATTAACATTTTCCCTTTATTTTTGGAGATGTAATTATGTTTAGCTCTTAATTAAAGAGGAATGGTTGTGTATTTCCTAAAACAGTGGTAGGAATTTCAATGCAAATGTTAGTGGGAAAAATATTGAGGGAAATTAATGGAGAGTAAGGAAGACATGAATTATGAATTAGGAGTTTAAAGAGAGTAGTTGTAGTTTAGGGAATATGCAATTAAGGGACTTTTTTACTTTTATAAAATTACTCTAGGTTTGTTAGTGTAATCCAATTACATCTACTTCATATTCTAATTGTGTTTAATTAAAATATTTTTAGTATGTTTGAGTTCTTTTATTATCATGAATGTATTTTTTTAAATTATTGTCTAATATTGGAAAATTGTATTATTGTTGAAGATTTGAAAATTGTGTTTTAAATGGAAATTTATTATTATTTTTAATTATTTTATTTGTAGAATAAATGTGATATGAATATGGTAGGTTGAAATTGTTCTACTTCAATTTTGTATTAGAGCAACTCTTAATGGATGTTTAAGATTTTTTTTGTTGGGATAAATGTTCTGGTTTGTATTAGTGATTTGAGAAGATGAAATATGTTCTCTTGGAGTAGTGATTTTGAGGCGAACCTTCTAAGCTTAGAGGATTTTTGGTTTGAACAAAAGGTCATGTTGTGGTGGACTGAGCAAGTGAAAAGAGTTCAGTGTGAGAAGAGAGTCATATAAGAAATGACTAAAATAGGTGTAAAGTTGAGAAAATCTAGTGTATTCTTGCACATAGTTTAACTAATGTTACATAGAGCATTGCATTTCCAAACATGTTTATAATTGTTTGATGAGTTAAAAAATAAAGTAAGGTATATAAAAAGATAAAGGTAGATAATGGAGGACATAAAAAGGTCAAAGATATCAAATAAATCTTCTAAGGGGTTTATAAGAATTAAAAAGTAATGGAGAAGAGAAGAAACTGAGCATATGGTTAATGTTGTAATAATGGTGATGAGTGATAAGTGAACTTTCATTACAATAAGGAAAAAATTAAGGCTAAAGTGAGTTCTTAATTGGAAAAGATATTTAAAATAAGAGTAATTTGTGAAAAAAATTATGTTTTATATTGAATGATATAATTTAAATATATTTAATTTATCTTATATATGTTATTTATAATATTACATGTTATTGTAAACAATCCTCCACCAACTCTATGTATGATAGATTTTTGGCTCTACTTTCATGATTTTATTGTTGCTTCATTAAAGTAGATTTTATTTTATTTTATTTTATTTAGAAGTTGATTATTACATGTTGAAAAAAAATATTATACAATTTTTAATTAAGTGTTATTGGTAGAGTATTGTTGACATTGACTTTGAATTAACTCGTGGTCTACATGAATATTGATAATATCCAAATTGAAAATTTTATTGATTTATATAGAGGTCTTGTTATATCAATATGTTAAATGAGCCATTGAGCCATATAAATTAATAAGAAGGGGACCTATAAGCCAAATAAAAAAGGTTTAATAGGAAACTGATTTTATTATAAATAAATATTTAATCCAACAAAATAAATATATGTAATGAATCTTTAACTAGCTATCATTTTCAATGCATATAATATCCTTAAGGGTTTGAAACATAATAGTTAAAAAAATAAAAGGCATCACTTTAAGTTTTCTTATTGGTAAAATTTTCCCATATGATGGCCTTGCCAAACTTTTGTTATAAAATAAGATCCTTAATATTTTCTCATAATATTAATGTTTCATGTGAATGTGTAATTAAATATAACTACCTATGAAAAACACATTAAATTATTTACTGGAGGAAGATAAGTAATATGAAAGTTATAAAAACCCCTTAATATACCTCATGGCCATCAATAGAAATTAGTAAAGAAAAAATAAAGCAAAAAACCAAACTAAACTAAATAACAAAGTAAAATGAGAACTAAACTACGTAAATAAAGTATAATAGTGAAATAAAAATTAAACTTGGATGAAAGAATAGAATTCTAAATATAGATCTATACTATGTAGGCCTTATGAGACTATGTGTGAAATCTAGATTGTTAAATCAATAGAAACATAATTAACACCTATGAATGTACCAACATTCTAGCCAAGGTATAATTGATGTTGACCTCTTCATACTAATGACATTGTTTTCCAACATCTATTCTATACTACACACCTTTCTATCTTCTGAATTTTTCTATGCATATTCACCTCTAAAATTCATATAGTTTTACACTTAAGATTTCTAGTAGTGACAAACATAATTGTCTATATTGATCTTATTTTAATCCTTGATCTAATTTATCACTCAAGAATTGTAAAATAAAAATGGAATAAATAATTGGGTTGATGAACATTAGAGGTACAATCACTGAGAAGGGGGGGTGAATCAATGAGCCCAGATATTTCAACTTTAGTTCCAACTTCAATTTTGATCTTTACAAGTCCTTAATGAATTACCATATGCATTCATGAAGCATACACATCATTCATAAAAATGTACAAAAAAGACAATCCAATATCAAGCACATAACACATGACATATGTGGGAAACCCTCTTGGGGAATAAAACCCACTGGAACCTACAATTGGACTACTATTGTATAAAAATGAACCAATTTAGACCAGCAAGCTATTGATCAAGGAACTACTATTCCCGATTATATTGAGACTACAATCCCACAAGGAGCTACTAAAACTATCTAATTGAGCACCTACAACAACTAGATCTTTAGAAAGTTTCACCTTGCAAGGAGGCTAATACCCCCTTAGGTGTTGAGCACCCACAACAACACCTAAGAACACATCTCCTCAACATTTATTGCCTACCAATTTGATGGAGATACAAAGTATATCAACTCTCTTTAACTTTTCACGCTCAATGCATCCAAATCCACCTTTTGGACCAATTTGTACTTCCCAACAACAACTTTATTTCCATAACACTCCCTATTGATCAAATTACATTACATACTTGAACTAACACATAAAGATCAATTAGGACACATTACATATCCCAACTATCCCCATTCTTCAACTCTGCACACTCAATGCATCCTTCATATCAATAACTTTGTCATAGTCTTAAACAACATGACTAGATGGTCATACACATAGTCAACACATTGATCAATCTCTCAAACTAGACACAAGGCTCTCACATACATCAACAATCCTTTGCTCATTCTCAAGATATCCAAAACATCCTTTTAGATCAATCTAGACCTCTTTGCTCATGCTCAACCTGTAAGAGCACTATTATAACCTTAGAAACATGATCTACAAGTCATATACATATTCCTCAAGATGATATTCTCTTCAAATCATCATTAAGACACTCTACCTATCCTTCACTCCATAAAACACACACAAGCCTCTCTCCAATTGCTCCTTTGTCTCTCACATAAAATCTAGAAACCATCATCTTTGGTTCTACTATTTATAAAGAAATATTGATTAACACCATCTTGGTCAGCCATTATTCATGCCTTAACCCTTAATACATCTATCATATAAAGATAAGGCTCAATGCAATATACATAAGTTGGTCGTAGCATCTATGGTTCACCCTTAAGTAACTACACCTTTTAAACAAGGCACTTATAGCTCTTATAGGTTTCATAGAGACATATTCACCCATTAGCACTCCCTCAAGAAAAAAAAGAAAACAAGACCAATTTATAATACATGAATCCACTCCTTATATCCCCTTTGACATTTTCAAATGATCTTAGTCAACTTATCTCACCTTTGTATATGCTTAAACAACACAAACACTGACCTAGTGCACATAGTCACCATGAATGAACATATAGTCAACTTATTAAGCATTTTTTATAAGAAAGATAGATTGGACACACCTCCAAAATCCACATTGAGCATCTTCATGGAGTTTACAATACTTCCCAATAGTTAATTCATTGTGAGACATCGAAACAACACCAACACAAGATCAAATGTCCTTGTTGGGTCACTTGTAGACCATATATGAAAACATAGTCAACTTTGTAGATTCATAACTATGTTTTCACATAATTTCAGATATTCAAATCTATATTTCTAGATGCATCTTGAAGTCCTCTACAAGTTCTCTTTTTACTACATGAGTAAATTCATCTTCTATAGAAAGATATGATCAAAATATAGAGTTATGGTTTTTCCTATGAAAAATTCAAATATTTGAAAGATATGATCAAAATATAGAGCCATGGTGTTTCTTGTGAAAAATTCAAATATACTCATACCTTTATCTTTTGGATAAACTGAGAAAAAAGCACTCTTATTCAAATAAGGCATGTCTAGCCTCCTTATAGCCCTACCTAAATATTGTAGAGCCCACAATTTTTAGTAGACACATATTCAATACCTAAAAATTTATATTTTTAGCACTCTAATATTCCCCCTCAAGCACACTAATTTGCATCACCATGCTCACCTTATGGAACATAATTCCTTCACAAACCAACTAGCCGATTAACCCTCCATTTTTTTTTTTGAATAACTAGAGAACCACAAACCTTCAAAAATTGTTAAAGCTTGATTTGATCACCCATTTGGCCCATCCAATAAATAAACAAGCCTCAAACCTCAACTCATAAGGCAGACCATGTTTATAGTAAAGCCTAAAACCCTAAAATCTTAAAACAAGCAAGGTCAGCAAACCTCCTTCTAGTCAATGCACAAATTTGAAACTTCTTTCACACCTTTAAACACTCATCACACACTTTTGGACCAGAAATTGAGCTTCCATACCTTTGGGAACCCATACATCCTATAACCCATTTTAGGTCTGCTTGTCCTTAAAGCAAAAATAGGGAAAACTGAGAGCACTAAAAAATCCTCAATTGGCACATACATACCTTTAAACCTAAAAAACACTTGGATCACACAATAAATAAATTCACAGACCTTTTTTAGCACCAAACACTTATTGATAATGCATCAAACTCATTAAGCCACTAGAAACCACCCAATCTAGCTCTTGAATTACAACTCCTTGTTACTCTCCCATAACAAAAGACCTTATCTAATTGGAATTATCATCTTGAACACACAAACTAGCTTCTCCACTAAAAGGAGTCTCTTAAGAAGCATACATAAAGACACCTTCTATACCTCAATGCTTCTTTATACTAGAACATCCAAACCATGATCAACAAGCAAAATCCTTCTCAAAATAGGACCACTAAGAGTTTTCACAAACTTTTTTTCTCCAACAGATAGATATATAAAAATAATACACAACAAGTAGCTTATTTTCATATCTTCTCACCAAACAATATCTGATAGTAACCAATCTTCCTTTGACTAACAAGTGTCTCCTTGAATCCTAGATAGAAACACCCATCTACACCATAATGATCTATCATGGTGTGAAACCAAGAGTTGCCCACAACTCCTCATGTTCTTTCTCCTCCTTGGTTATTTGATACTTATAGTTCTTCTTCTTATTTTTCTTTGGCTTAACTATGAAAACTGGTTCTTTTTCTATATCACTCTCCTTATCTTCTAAGATAGAATTGATAACACATGGAAACAACACAAATTCATGAGATACCTTTTTATATGAATAATCCTCCTTGCAGTTTGGAATTTCATTACTAGATACTTACAATTGATGTTCTTTGCATGAAACTTTCTTAGCAATAGTATGATGTTCACTTGGATCTATACACACTTTAGAAATAGTCTTAACCAGTGTCTTGGTCTTCTTCTTGAACTTGATCTCTTTATTTTCAACATGAGCAAATTTTTTATTTTCCTTTTCTAACTAGATAGTTGACACATTATTTACTTTATATTTATCAACAAAAGTTGTCAATAGAAACTCTTGACTTTCCTTTATTTTTTATTCTTTTTCTACTTTGGCAAACAATCCATCAATACTCTTAGAAACAACAAGATTGTCCTTTTAGTCTTTACTACCTCAGGCCTCCATACCATAGGTTGACCCTTCTTCTCTTTTATAGAGATCTTACCTACTTGATCCTTGAGCTTATCCTGATTTGCAACATAGCCTTCTAGAGAAACTTTATTATCAACCTTTGGACTAGTGTGATTAGCATTGATAATCTTTAGTTTTCATACCTGAGTTTGTCATTTCTCAAACCTTCTAGGAGCTCTATATCCTTTGACATACCTTGAAGACCTCTTAACACTACTTGGATATAATCCAACAATATTTCCACCCTTATGACAACTGAAATAAATAACATCATTTTTACTTTTAACAAATTTAAATTGTGATCAATCTTTGGCCAGAAACTCCTCTTATCATAGATCCATGAATGTTTGTTATTGACTGACTTCATTCTATAGCCTTAGCGCTATGACCATACTTATTACATGTATAACAATGACCATGGAATAGACTAGCATACCTTACAACATTAAATTGTCTAATTGACCTTCTGACATTGATTTTCAAGTTTGCATTCTTCCATACTTGCTCAAGTTTCTCATGCTTCCTTTACATTTTGTCCAACCTGACTATAACAAGCTCATGCTCACTTTTTAATGACTTCATTTTAACATTCATATAATTGCACTCATCTTCTTTACTTTTAGATTTGCATTTTCATATTGATCCTCAAGAATATTAATCTTTTCTTCATCCTTTTTGACCTTGTTGGTCATGTCTTTCAATCTATATGCATGTACTCCAATAGACTTGATATGTTCTTGATACTTCTTTTCTTCTTTGATGTCATCTTATCTACTATTATGGTAAGCTTATTATCCAACATGATGTCCTTTTATTTTAAACATAAACTTGTCTTGGCATCTACTAGCCAAACTTTGAGATCGTTGATAACATTCTCATCTTCTTTGGCATATTTATTCAAAGTACATTTATGTTCTTCAAGTGCCTTGATCATAGCCTTCCACCATTGATTTGTTTTTTCAACTTCTTACCCATATTTTTACCTACTTAGGATCACCTTCAAACTGTTAGGCTTCCTCTAAAGGACCCACTCTAATACCAATTGTTAGAGATACAATCACTGAGAGGGTGAGGTGAATCAATGAGCCTAGATATTTCAACTTTAGTTCTAACTTCAATTTTGATCTTTACAATTCCTTAATCAATTACCATAAGCATTCATGAAGCATACACATCATTCATAACAATGTATAAGAAATATAATCCAAGATCAAGCACATAACATATGACATACATGGGAAACCCTCTTGGGGAATAAAACCCATTGGAACCTACAATTGGACTAATGTCCTACAAAAACCAATTTAGACTAGAAAGATACTGATCAAGGAGTTAAAATTCCTAGTTTTAGTGAGATTTCAATCCCACAAGGAACTACTACACCTATCTAGATGAGCACCCATAACAACTAGATCTTTTAGCCAACAGTTTTTGGTGACTCCGTTGGAGACACAATAATTTTGTGCAATTTGAAGCCTCAAGCTTCAGATTGAAACATCACCTGTGTCTTACCCATTATCTTTATACCCTTATCCATTATAGATTCTAGTGAATTCATTCTGCTTTTTACCCATTATCATTATAGCCTTACCATCTTTATCCATTCTCGTTATATAATTTGGTCTGCAAACTAGATTTGTTGGGATAGAACACGCAGTTTGAAGCCTCAAGTTTCAAGCTGAAGTAGAGCTAGTTCTTTCCCATTTTTGTTCTACAATATAGAAAATCCATGGTATATGTGAAGCCAAAGGGCTAAAGGTATTGTTGACCCTATATTTGAGTTGGTATAGCAAGGTAATTTTGATCTGTTTCCTTCACCATCTCACCTCCAATGAACCTGGAGCTTTCCTCCTACTAAAGTCAGGTCTCCATTACCAGGCAAAACATCCACTTCTACTATTAATAAATCTTTGACAATACTTACCCCTCTGATATTTATTCCCCCTTTTCATAGTCATACAATGGCAGCTCAAGGCCCCTGGGGTAACTCTTTTGGTCCACTCAATTTAACTCCACCTCTACATGAGTTACCATGCAGTTCAATAAAAAATTTCTCCAAGTTCTATGGTGATGGGAAGGTTCATCTTGATGAACATATTGTAGCCTTCAGCATAGCCTGTGGTGTAATAGGTGTGGAATTTGAGGACGTGGCAGTCAGGCTATTTGTAGAGACATTGCAAGGTGCTGCTGCAGACTAGTTCTACCACTTGCAGGCTTGGTTAGTAACTAATTGAAACACCCTCAAAGCCAAGTTTGAAGCCAAATTCAAACCTACAGAAGATGCACATGCCCTTCTGGCCTAGCTCACACAAATGAAGAAGGAGCCTCATGAGATAATGAGGGATTTCATAGCCAAATTTGACAAGTTGAAGAATAAGATCCCTATAATTGTTTGACCTACAGCTGAGAATCTCAAATGTTTCTTCATTAATTCTTAGCTACCTAAAGTGAGTTTCTTTTTGAGACATGTTGGTCAAATAGACCTTGCTCAGCTCAAGATTTGGCCACTGAGGTAGAAGATGACCTTATCTTGGTTGGAAAGATGAGGAGAGATCCTAATAAAAATAGACCCTCATCATCTTTTGAATATCTATCTACAGGCACCACTGATCCAATGGTGCAGAAGTTGGCAAATGAGTTGCTTACTCTCAAAAAGCAAATGGTGCAAGGAATGTCTTATGCTCTTTCATATAGAGATATGCCAAGGAGGACATTTTCAAATCAGTCATACTAGGGAAATGCTGTTAGGAATAAAGGGTAGCTAAATCATCTTCCTCCCCCACAAGGGAAACTTGCCATTGAAACACCCCCAACCAATTCAGCAGTGGGATATCTTGAATTAGAATCAAATTTCTCTTTCTAGCCTAAATTGAACCATGAAAATGACACTAATCTCCTTATAGAAGACCAATAAGAATCAACTAGCAACTCCAACATTGGTTTCCTAAACTACCAAGATGAACCCAAAAGTAAAGGAGAAGCATTTGATGGATCATATGCAGTGTTTACCAGGTCATAAAAATAGTCAGCTCAATAAGCTGATAAAGAAAAGATAGAGGAGGTACCTCAACCAACAATTTCAATTGCTAAATGTGGGACCACTCTGCCTTTCCAGCCAAAGGACCTAGTGATTGCTAAGAAGGTAAGTACATCAAAAATCCCTACACCTTTAACTTTAATTTTTCAAATCAGTCCTTCCCCTATAAACTATAAGGTTGAATTACCTTCCTCTGTTCCTAATCTAATTCAATCATTTGACATAATTAATAATGTTAAGAAAATCAAAATTTAAATGACTAAGTTTGAATATTTACAATCTAATCCTAAACAGCTGGATAGATTAGTTGAGTGTGTGAAGAATAAGTCCATCCCTACAGGACAAGATGTTAAGAAAGTAACTCATGATCCCCCAAGAAACATGTCCATCCCAAGCAATCTTGGCATTAGCCTCCTGTTGCCCTTGGGAAAATAGAGACTTTCTATGTTTCCCTATTGATAAATGGTTACAAGATGAGCAACTACATCATAGACTCAGGTGCATCTGACAACATCATGCCTGCCAAAGTGGCAGAATCTCTTAGACTCATGCTGACCAAGACCTTTGGAAGATGCTTCTCCATGGAGAACAAACAAGTGCCACTGTTGGGATAAATCAAAGACACCCAGTTTGCATTTGCAGCCTTTCCAAAAAAGAGAATCAAGATAACTATCATGGTGGCTGATGTTTTAGCCTCATACAACATTCTTCTAGGGCAAAATTTTTGCAAAGATGTTGGTGGAGAATTGAGCATGGACCTATCTGAAGTGAGGATTCCTAGCAAAGGCATCATGTAGAGGCTACTCCCTGAAAAGGAGGCAAAATATGTGGTCACTAAGACATCAGCCCCTGAAGCTCAAATTCTATTTGAATCTTCAAGCATGGGTAATTACTTCTTAACCACAGAGGATATTCATGTCTTAGCAGATAAAAGTCCTATAGGTGGCAATCCAAGAATTGACTCAGATAAGACATCAAAAGAATTGGTAGGGTGAATTATAGATGAAAAAGGATCTTCCCTCTCTAATGAAGGAAAATCTAATAGAAGATCAATTTTTGATGATGTTTGGATGCTAGAATTTGATGGCAGTTGTTCCTCTACCGGTTCAAGAGCTAGGATTGTGTTGATATCTCCTCAAGGATATATTTTTCATTCTTCATATAAGTTGCAATTCAGCAACACCAACAACACAACTGAGTATGAATCTCTATTATTTGGATTGAGGGATACTCGAGACAAAGGCATTAAACTCCTTCATGCCAAAGAAAATGTTGAACTGGTGGTTTATCAAGTAAGGAACTTGTATCAAACCAAAAATGAGATATTGCACCACTACTAAAATCTAGTCTAGGATCAAATTGAAAGCTTTAATGCTTTTAGCATCTCTACCATACTGAGGGAATTTAATGACTAAGCTAATGCACTTGTTGTTTCAGCAACTCTCTTAATTCCTCACTTAGACTTCAAAGAAGATAGGTACACCATTGAACTAGTTTTTTGACCAAGTGTGCCTTACAATGCTGATCATTGGCAAGTATTCAATGATGATCACCAAATCATTGCCTTTTTGGAACAAAAAAATAGCTTTGAATAGCTACATTTTGAAGGTAGTGAACCTCAAAAGTGTGAAGCAGCTCCTGAATCAAATATAGATGCAGGTGGAGTTCCTGTAATTGAAAAGGAATAAGATTCCCAAAGGCCTAGTTTCTCTTGAAAAGCTATTTGATAAACATGACAGATTCATCAAACAATAACAAATGGATTCAAGCTCCTCTCAAGAATTTGATCAAGTAAATTTGGGTACCAAGGAAGGTCCCAAGATGGTTAACATTGGTAAATATTACACTCTTGAGGAAATATTCAATTTTACTACTTTGCTCAGCCAATACATGGACATCTTAGCATACTCCTATGATGACCAGAAGTCTCTCAAGCCTGATGAAATCTGCCATGACATTCCTCTCAAGGATGACTCAGTGCCTTACAAGTAGAAATCTTGGCAATATAATCCAAAAATATCAGGTACTATTCTATCTGAGATAAAAAAATGTTAAATGCTAGAATCATTTTCCCAATCCATCATTCCACATGGATTACCAACATAGTCCCTGTAAGGAAGAAAAATGGTGAAATTTGCATCTATGTGGACTTCAAGAATCTGAATTAGTCATCTTTAAAGGATAACTATCCTTTACCAATCATGGATCAAGTGTTTCAGACAGTGACTGGTTCAGAGATGTTATCAATGCTAGACAGCTTCTCAAGATATAATCAGGTTAAAGTTGGTGAAGTAGACCAACACAAAATTGCCTTCACCACACTTTGGGGCATGTTTGCATATAGAAGGATGCCTTTTGGCTTGATAAATGCTAGCACCACCTTTCAGAGAGCAATGGAACTTGCTTTCAAGGATGAGATGGGTAAGTTTATTGTGGTATACCTTAATGACTTGACCATCTTTTCTAAGCATCGCTCTGATCATATATGCCACTTGCAATAAGTGATGGAATGCTGCCACCAAATGGCATTTCTTTAAACCCCAAGAAGTCAATTTTTAGAGTAATAGAGGCAAAACTTCTTAGAAACATTGTGTCTAAAGGAGGCATAAATATTGACTTCGATAGAGTCAAGTCTATCCAAGAGCTTACCTTGCCTACAAGTAAGACTGCTATTCACTCTTTCTTTGGAAAGGTGAATTTCTTACGGAGGTTCATCCCTGAATTTGCTGAGAAGACTAGAAACATTGTAAACATGATGAAAGGAAAGGCCACCTTCAGTTGAACTAAAGAAGGCAAGTCAACATTTGAGGATATCAAGACTGCCATTACTCTGGTTTATCTAGACTACAACAAAAAGTTCACCATATATAGTTATGCTTCTGAACACACGCTTTCAAAAATTTTAGTTCAATAGAATAAAGAAGGTATGGAATCTCCCATTTCTTTCATGATCTGCCCTCTCAAAGCTCATGAGCTGAAGTAATCAAACATGGAGAAGCGTGCTTATGTAGTGGTGAAAGTAGTCAAGCATTTCTGCTTCTATATCCTGAATTCACACACTACTGCATTGGTTCCTGACACCACAGTCAAATCCATATTAACTCAGCAAGAGTTTGGGACAAAAAAAGGCAATTGGATCACAAAGATCTAGGAGTTTGATCTAGACATCAAGCCAACAAAGCTGGTATGAGAAAAAGGTCTATGCCAATTAATTGTTGATAACAAACTAGA
Organism: Torreya grandis; assembly: GCA_037957365.1. Lineage (NCBI taxonomy): Eukaryota > Viridiplantae > Streptophyta > Pinopsida > Cupressales > Taxaceae > Torreya > Torreya grandis. The sequence goes on from JARHVA010001200.1 coordinate 75,245, forward strand.
ATAAATAGAGCACGAAGAAGCAGAGGTGGAAGACACACTGACAGTCCTCTTTATCTCCACTACAAATGAGTGGTATTCAGGTATTGCTCATTTCCTTACTTATGGTGAGTGTCTTGCTCACTTATCTTACAAAGAAAAGAGGACTATCAAGTTGAAAGCTACCAATTTTGTCCTTTGGGATAATGGCATATACAAGAAGAGCCTTGATGGAGTGTTCCTTCGTTGTGTGGACAAGGAGCAACAAAGCCAACTTTTGAGATCTTTCCATAATCTAGCCTATGGAGGAATTTTTTTGCTCCTATAACTACCCATAACATTTTGTGAGCCAAGTATTACTGGCCAACTCTTTTCCAAGATGCATATAAGTGGGTAAGGAAATGTGAACTATGCCAACAATTTGTTGGGAGACCCAAGTTAGTTGTCCTACCTCTCAAGCCAGTGGTCATAGAGGAACCATTCCAACAATGGGGAATTGATTTTATTGGTGTTGTAAACCCATATTCAAGTGTTGGACATGATTATGTCCTTACAATAACTGACTACTTCACCAAGTGGGTGGAAGCAATTCCAACTAAACATACTACTTCAAAAGTAGTGTGCAATTTCTTCAAGGAGAATATCATTTCCAAGTTTGGAGTCCCAACCAAGATTGTTACTTACAATGCAGCTTATTTCACTTTCCAGGAGATTACACAATTTTATTTCTACTATGGGATTACACTCTCCCACTCTTCTGATTACTTTTCACAAGGGAATGGATAAGCTGAATCAAGTAATAAGAACCTAATGACTATCATCAAGAAGCTGGTGGATGACAATCAAAGGGCATGGCATAAAGCATTAGTTGATGCTCTATGGGTAGACAAAATCACACCAAAGAAGGCAATTGGTATGTCTCCTTTTTGACTTTTTTATGGTATCAATGCTGAGATATCGATCACCTTAGAATTGCCAGCATTAAAATTGATTAAGGTAATTGAAGATTAGACATATGAAAGCCCCCTTGATAAGAGGATCATGTGCTTGACTAAGTTGGATGAATAGAGAACTATGGTGATAGACTGAATCACTGCCCATCAAAGCCTGGTGAAGAAGCTCTTTGACCGAAAGGCAAAAAACCATGATTTTCCGGTTGGAGATCAAGTCCTACTATGGGACAAGAGAAGAGAATCAAAGGGGATGCATGGGAAGTTTGACTCCCTTTAGAGGGGCCCATTTATTATTCATCAGCTCAATGGTGATAACAGTTTCTTGCTAAAATATCAAGATAGTATGCCCTTTTCATTACCTCATAGTGGGCAACATCTGAAACACTTCAATCTTTGAAGTATCAGATAAGATCAACTTGTACATATGTATATTTGTATAGTCTTTAGTCCTTTTTTTGTGCTTTGATTTTTTTTTCACCTTTCTTTTTGAGTATCATGACTCCATAACCCAATGGCATATTTCAAGGCATTGGAGATTCTGGTTTCTACCCCCCTCAATTTTTCTAACTAAAGAAAGTTCCCCAATTGGAGCCAGCTGTTGTCCCCCAAAAGCATCACTCATTTTTGGGAAAACATTTGAACTATTTTGGTCCAACGGGCCAAAATCCTCTCTCCCCTCCTAAAAAATTATTCTAAGCATTCAAATTATTCATTATTAAAGCTTTTTTAGATTTCTATGGACTCTACAGGCTTGAATCTATGGACTTTGCCAGTTCTACAAGCTCATTTCTATAGACTTCACAGGTTAGTTTCTACAGACTCTACAAGAGAGAAACAAGTTCAACACTTAGCCATTTTTTCTATCATGAAGAAATTGTGGAAGTTGCCAAGTGTCATCTGTCGAGACACATTATGATTTGCTTCTCAAAGTAGTGAAACTTGCCATGTGTTCCTTGTAAGATAAATAGAATGTGCCACATGTCAATATCTGAATGAATCCAAGTGAGTCCCAAATGTTTCCAAAGGTTAGCAGAAGCTACCACATGTCATCTTCTGTAGGACTCTCAAAAGGCATCCGAAGCCTCTATAAGTCAAGCGAATGCTGCCACATGTCCTCACATGTTTCACAATGGATGCTGCCATGTGTCACCTATTAAGATCAATGGAAACCAACTAAGGAAAATCCAAAGGATAAAAAACCCTTGCAGAGGGTAGGTGAGGAGTAGATGGACCCTTGAAAAAACCCAAAGGATAGTTCCATGCTTGAATAAGTCCTTACGAAGGGCACAGTTCTCTTTTAGGAAAAGAATACGGCAAAATGGTTAAGGCAAGAATCCTTTAGACTTTTTGTTTGAAGGAATTCACTTGGGAAGAAAGCCTGATAGAAAACCTGATGGAAAGTAGAGGCAAAATGAAGGAAGATTTCCTTTAGACAAATTGTCCAAAAGAATTCCTTTGGACTTATTGTTTGAAGGAAAAGTCTGCCAAAATAGAAAACCCACCAAGGGAATAAAATATTGAAAGCCGCCATGTGTCCCTCATAAATTTGTAGCGGAACATGCCACGTGTCTCATACAAAGTTCAACAAAAGCCACCACATGTCATCTATCGAGACAAAGTTTCTAGTAACTTTCAAAGTAGCAAAATGTGCCATGTGTCCTTGTTAAAAAACTCAGTGGATGCTACCAAGTGTCAGCATCTACAGTTTCTTCATTTTGTTTCATTGTTGAGTAAAGGCTATAATGGGAACTAAGTTTTTGTTTCAAACACTCAACAGAAGACACCATGTGGCATCATCTGCGTTAATCTAAAATGAGTCCCGTTGATCTCTATAGTGTTTCTCAAAGTTTAGCGAAATCCACCACATGTCATCTTTTGCACGACTCTTAAAAGACATCCAAAACCTACCACGTGTCTCGTTATAACTCTAAGGAGTGTGACAAGTGTCTGCATCCATGTCTCGAGTTTCTTACAAGTTTCAAAGATTCTTTCAATAAGCATCTCTTAGAGTCTCGTGGATGCTACCAAGTGTCCTAATCTATTTTGCAGGGGAACATGCCACATGTCAATTGTTAAGATCAGTGGAAAGTGACCAAAGAGCAAGGATCCAATTGAACTGAGGACCCGATTCAATAGCTAGGAAAGGAGAAATGATGAAGAAAGACTAGAAATATCCATGCATGAGATATGTTTCTAGAAGTAGTCCACCAAGTGGACATTGGGGAACATGAACATTCAATGGCCTAACCCATTTCTCTGCATTGAGAAAAGCAAATGGGCAAATATGCCTGATTCCATCATATCTTCTTGATAGAATTTAAAATGTATTCAAGTCATTGAATGCAACATGATGTGTCACTGCTCCCAAGTCTTTCTTGGAGGGCTATATATTGGACTCTATCTTAATGTTTTAAGGAGATCTTTCTATTATCAAAAACTGAACTCTACCCAAATTGAAAGGCATTATTGAGACTTTGAGCTCAGATTGTTGATCATATTTTATTATTGGAATAAGAAGACAAGTGACTTCTTAGACTTTATGTTGTAATAACTTGGTTGTTGGGGAAATTGTTATTATGTCTATTTCCTTAATACATTTTCTGTCCCTTTATTTAAATAAGTAGAATTAGTGAAAGTAGTCAAGAAGGTGTCCTAAGGTCAATTGTGGAGAGACTTTGTGCTACCATAATTCTCTTTAGCATGTTTGTTTTCTCTTTTATGTGTAAAAAGGATCTTGGGATGACTTTGTGCCCCCATTGTCTTTCATATTCCACTCTTTGGCAGCTAAAGTGAAGACTTTGTGCCTCATTTCATCCTATTGTGTTACTGCACTTTGTTACAGTTACTTGTTATCACCCAAAGGATTCCTTTTGTCTGTTGAACAACACTTTTGAAATAAGAGGAGTGTCTTCTATCATTTCATCAAGATTTCTCCTTTGATTTGTGAACATCATCTCTAAAAAAAGAGAGATGGATGTTTTATCCTACCCCTGAGTGTTATTTTCTATTTATATATATAGTATATAGCTCCTGCATATCTACAGGGAACCTCCCCTTAATGAGAGGAGAGATTTGTCCACTTTTGATGTAGTAAACTTGCACATCTAGCCAACCAATTTCCCTATGCTATGGTTGAAGATACCTATTTTTATCATTAGTTAGCTGATCGACAAAATATTCAACCAACACTTACCTTATCAACATACTTACTCAACTCTTTCTAACCACTTCATAAATTTTGCTAAGTATGGGAAAATAGTGAATTCTGATTGAGAAGCCAGCTTTACACCCTCATAAATTTAACCATGCTTTGATATATGAATTTAGATTTGGAGTGTAATATCTAAGGACTATATTGATCATAGATATATGATTATCTCCCCTTGACTCACTCCCATGTGGCAATGGTGACATCATCAAACTATCAACTCATATTTTCTACCACTATACCCAAAGTGTCTAGATGAAAACTATGGACAACCAGATGAATTACACTTATGTACACAAGCTCTCAAAACATGTATCACATCTTATAAGACCCATTTTAGATGCTCAAACCTCCATACTCATCCCTGATCCTCTAAATCTATGTCAATACTGAAGATCAACCACCCATACATAAAACACATTAGAATAAGCACATGCACACTTTGTCATTGTCACATAAAATATTAAGGCCCTTCATCCACTCAATAGGACACCTCCATGACACCATCATGACATCATCATGATAACTTTCCAATATCAACTAGAAGGGAATTAAAACTACATATCTTGTACACTAGAATCGTATCCCTTGTAATTCATGTGTAGTGTGAATGGATACATTGAATGATAGGTTCAACTTGCTATTCCTAAGTAGAGATTAAACTAAATTCAAATTTTCCTATCCCTATTTTGGTATAAAATCCAATCAAACCTAAATGTATTCCTTTTAAACAAAATTAAATCCTTTAGAGTGTGTCTAGACTGATTTTCCATTGAAAATAGAAATAATGTTCCTTGGAAAATTAGAGGAAACATGTTATTAGAATAACTCTAGGATTTTTTATATATAGGCTTCTCATATTCAAATTATGGACCTATTGGTACATAATCCAACATAATAAGCATGAAATAATCCAACAAAATAGGCCCAAATATGTAAGAGAAAATATAGGAGGGCTAAATGACTACAAAAACACAAAATATAAAATCAACAACACACCAATCCTGTTGAGGGTAGAATCAGTGAGATCACTTATTTATACCCAAGGATAAAATAAAAAATATGAGCAATGGAAGAAAATAAGATATATATATATATATATATATATATATATATATAGAGAGAGAGAGAGAGAGAGAGAGAGAGAGAGGTCTCCCCAAAGCCAAAAAAACATAAGATATAGATAAAATTAAAGAAATAAGATAGGACAGGGCCACATAGAGATGAAGGAAAGAGAAAAAACATGGGAAGAGAACTGATAAGTACCCAAACCAAACTAATAATCCATATTCACAAGAAGAGATTAAAATTATTACAATAACAATCATTTTACCAAAATTATGTATATACATAAAGACCCTACTATAATATGCATACATGAGTTAATGCATGCATGTGTTAAATAACTGCATACTTGAAACATGTTACTTTACTTACCTAGGAAGAGAGAATGAATATTTTTTTATGTCCATCAAGCCCTTTAATTTCATAAAATTTGGTATATCTACGGGCATTGGCCATACAGACACAAGTAATCAATGACATATCTGCTCAATGTGTGTATTTAAAAAATTGAATTTCAATATGAAAATTTAAATGAGCATAGGCACAAATACACCTATTGTATATGTAAACCAAATATTGTCATAACTTTGATAAATGTGAACTATGATATTTATTACTTTTAAACAAAACTTGATAAGTTCTAAACATATCCACCATTCTTTGGGATTTATTTTTAACACAATCCACTTCTTATTCGAGGAAGTGGATAATTTTTTCCACATTTTTTCTCTAAGTCTAATCCAATTTGAAAAATATTTTGAAAATGTGTTGATATATGCACTCATTTTGAGGTGAGGGATTTTTAAATATGTTTCTAAAAATCACTCATGTCAAAATAAAGAGTCAAATGCATCATATGTTAGTACAATAATATATCCAAATTTCATAATATCTTAGAAATTATGATAAACATGTATATGTAAATATTGAAAAATATCATCATGAATGCTCAATAATAAGATATAACGACTATAGTGAGTCTCTAGTGAGGACAAATGAGATGGCCCACCATAGCTAGTGATAGAAATCAGTGCCATATTGGTGTCATATTGCATAGTAAGGGTAATAATCCATGTCAATATAGCTCATTAGAGTATCAGTGCCATGCCATATAAGGTAACTATATGTAAATATCATTATGTATGTGTGTCCTCCTATGTGGGTGAGGAAGGTGAGAGACTTATAAGGTACCCCTAATGTCAAATGATAAATATTTCTAGGATTAGGTAAAATAAGGTATCCTCTTCATTTCATAAAATTGAGGTGATGGAAATCACATGAATATTATTTAGGTTTCACACCCATGTGGGTGATATAGGTTTCATAATAGGATAGATCAATGGTAGGTTGTTTCATGCAATAAATTATCCTTGCATTAGTTTGATGTAATAAACATTCTCCCAAAAATGGAAAAATATATTAATATCAAAATCAAAGTTTAATTATGAGATGAATTTATAGACATAATTGTAAAAATAATCAATGTAATATGATGTTGTGTAGATTCAAAAACATGCCAACAGATATCAATAAATGCCTTAGAATGTGAAATAGGCAAAATGGAGTCAAGTAGACTCACCTAAGGTGTCATATGCTAAATATAGTAAACAAATACATAGTATATAAACTATATAACTTTATAACTTTGTATTTTATCAAATTTTGAGCTCTAGATTCATAGCTATGGTGGTTAGATGAGATATCATTCCCTACTTATTAGATCACATTCAAGCCCAAGTTGCTAACAAACAAGCACTAGAGGATGTATGTAACTTTTTCAGTAACTTTTTATTAATTTTTTGAATTTTTTATAAAACCATTGTATTTGAATTCTTAACCATTTTTAGGCTATATTTTTTTCCTAGTGCTTTTTCCATTTGAGCTTCATTTATACCATCAATCCGTATAATATGCCTAATAATCTATAGATTTAATTTCCCATTTATTTTGACCCTACAAAACCCAAATTCAACCCATGGAAATTAAATTGTTTCTTTGTTGTTTTTTATTTGATTTAGTATATTTATTTTTATTTTATTGATTTATTAATGTTTTAAAATGTTTATCAATGGTTGTAGCATTTTATACACATTCAATAGTCGTAACAAAGTCGAGCATGAGGTTTGATTGTAAAGATAGGTCTCAGTCCCTAGGAGTATGCTCATGTTGTTGAAGTGTTAGGCTATGTTGGCCATGTTAGTTTGGTGGCCATATATTTTACACTACTTATAGCCTTGGCTAACTATTGGAACTATTATTTTTTTACATTCTTTCTTTGGATAAGGGAAATGAAAGTCACACTAGATGATGTGTGGTGGATTCTACGCATGCCCATTAGTGGTAGAGAGGTCCAAGTAACATAGTTAAATCTCCCTAAGATAAAAATATATGAGACACTATTAAAAAGGTGGCCCTAGGGGATAAGGAGAGTAGGGGATAGTTTGATCTTAACAAACATTATGAATGGTACAACTAGATGTTTGTGGAAGTATTTGTGTATTTTGATCGTTGTGTTCATTTTTGTTAATACTAGTAGATGGACCTTGGTATATGAGATGATGCATATATTTTAAGACATATAGGACCATTGAAACATTTAAAGATGGGATAATTTAATTCCAAGCCATGTAAATAGTTACCTATTCATGTTCACAATTTATATGGATGCCATTGGTTTGGTTTTTGGAATTATTTTACATGAATGCGCTTAGAAGCATATATCTATGATATCACCACATGGATTACCAATTTATATGTGGATAATAGGTTACTATGATGACATTTACTTTTACAAAGTGATTTAGAGATTACAAGATGACATAATTATATGTTCACACCATATCAAAGTGATTATAATTATTGAGGAATTTACATTTAAGGGGGTTACATTATAGTTTGTTATAACAAATAATTGATATCATACATGCCATGTGTGGATTTATTCTCTCAAGTTCCCTATACAAGAGGGGTTGCTACATGGCCCCAAACATGATGAGGTAAATATGTAGTGCACAACTTATGAAGAGGTAGATCCAACTATTAAGGGCCCAAGTATAAATGATGTGAGTGTGATTGACAGATACATAACATGATGGTTTATGGAACAATTTTGACATGTATTTATATTAACATAAAATAGTGACAATGATGACATAAGTGGTGCTAGTGATGGTGGAGGTATTTGTATTTATGGTTGTGATGGTATGCATGGAGAATTAGGAGGTTGCACACATGTTAATAATGTAGAATATGATCAAAATGAGGATGATTTATTTAGATATGAGACCATGTTGGAATTGGGTCCTATCTCAAAAGCTACCCTCGAGGATCATAGTAAGTATATGTATTGAATGCATTTATCATTATTTATTTTTTTAGATTGTTTTATCATATTCAATTCTAATCATTTTTAATGTGTATGTTTCTATTTTGGTGTTATGGATCTCCATAATTAATGGGGTCATGCATTTTTTTATTTGTAACATCTCTAGGTCAATAATATTTTTTAGAGTGTGTTGTATGCTTTAGGAAATTACTCATACTTGTTCGAGCCTGTGGCAAGATTGAGGATAACCATTTTATTTAAGAAAAAGAAATTTGATGAATTTGAGGCTCATATGAGGTATTTTTTGTAATATGGATTGATTTATGTTGAGATCAAGGTATCACCCATGGGCCCACCAATAGATGTTTATGTTATATCCCTCATACATAATTGGTTAAGTTGGGAAAGGTGCACACTTATACTTTAGAAGAGTTTGATTATTAGTGGGATCATGTAGATTTTACTGTTAGTCATGATGGGTGGAGCAATCGTAATGAGTGAGGGAATCACCCTTGGATATTGGGGAGAGTAACACCATAGGTGCTCTTAGAGTAAGACCTAAAGACAAGAGTTAGGATGAACACTCCCCCTTTTTTCAAATAAGGCACTTAGATGTTTAAGTTATATTAGGCATATTGCCATAACATTTATAATTTGTATATATGTACATTTGTGTGTGTGTGTGTGTGTGTGTGTGTGTGTGTGTGTGTACATATACATATACATATATATACTATATACTACATATACATGTATATGTAGTATATAATGTATATATGTATATGTATATGTACACACACACACACATAGAGAGAGAGAGTAAAAGTACTTAAATTTCATTGTGTTTCCATGTGTTGATGTTTATCTATTTTTGGTTTCTGTGTATTAAATTTAATTTTTTAAGTTTTTGGACTAGAATATATATTAATTAATAGTCTCACTGATGCAATAATAAATAATTTATGTAAATCATGTGTCGTAATGTAATGAAATAAGAATCTTATATTTATACTTCAAAAATATCATTGCATCATGCATTTATACTCCTAATTTTTTGGTATTGATCAATGGGTCTATGGAAGGATTTTTGTACGGTGGAGAGGCTCCTTATTTTTTCATTATTTTGGTAGAAAATTTGGTGAAGAACCTTGAGAATGTCAGAATCTAAGGTACTTTGAAGGGGATACACATAACTTCAAATTTGGACCTAGTCACTGACCATAAGTTTGTTGATGATACCTTCATACTAGGAGAATAAATTGGTTGGTGAAGTGAAGACTATAAAATTTATTCTCAAGGATTATGTGGAGGTCATTGGGCAACTCATAAATTTATAAAAATGTCTATCTCCTTTATCAACACTCTTGAGCCTTTATAAAGGAGATTAGTCAATATCATGAAATGCCAAATCCAAGACCTTCCTTTAGTGTACTTGGGAATGCCTCTCTTCAAAGGAAGGATGACCAAAATTAGATAGGATCCCATTATATACATGGTAATATGCAAACATTAAGAAAATTAAAAGGAGGTTTCTCTAGTTAGTAATTAAGGACAATAATAAGATCCAACTTGTGGCTTGGGATGGATCTGTCTTCTCAAATATCAATGAGGTCTAGGCCTAAGGAAGATCAATAGAGACCTAGTGGTGAAGATGGTTTGGAATGTAGTTACAAAGAACTTGTTGTAGATCAAAACTATAAGATATAAATATTTTGAAGGAATGAATGTTGTCTAATTATTGATAGTTGACTCTCCTACACAAGGATCATCCTTTTGGAATGCTCTAGTTTAAATTAGAAAGTTATTGTATAAAGGATGCAAGTGGAACATAGGATATGGAAATATAGTTGTTTTTTAGATGACTCATGGCTATTTAACTTCCATTTAATCTCCAAAACTCCTTATAATGAGGTGGGATAGGAATTAAAAAAACTATAGGGTATAAAGTTAAGGATTATTAGGAGATAGTGAAAGGGGGAAATTTTGGAAAGTACTATCTTTGGATACAATAAATACAATAATTCTTTAACAATTAAAGGATTTGAATCAAAAATTGAGGGGCATTTACATTTTCTAAGTTTTGAAAGAGGATGATCTAGAGTGGTATGCAAATTATGATGAATAATCTTGGTCAAATCATGATATTTAATGGATCTAGATCTTAATGAAGATGGGTTTCCATGAAGATCACTCTAGGTGAATAACCCTATTCTAAAAGTCAAAGTTTTCTATTGGCTACACAACATGATTCTTAAAATTTCCAATCATATGAAAAGAGGGGTTTTTTATCCCCAATCGATGTGTTTTATGTGAAAAATAAGTGGAGATAGTCCATCATCTATTATTAGAGTGTCCTTTGCTACCATAATTATGAACATTATTTTATCCATGTTCAACTTAGCATGGGTCAGACCCAACTCAATGCTAGATTTTATCATCTAATAGGCATCTCCTAGTTTGTCCATTTGATCAGGAAGCTATGGAAGTTGACTCTATCCCATTTCCTATGGGTTTTGTGGAAATAAATGAACTATATAATCTTTTATAACAAGAAAAGGAATCCAACCAAAATGGGGATGTGAATCACTAAATCAGTCAAGGAAAATTGTCAAGCCATCATTAAAAAGGATGAAAAGAACATCTTTGAATCTAAAAAGAGTATTAAATGAAACTCGAATCTATATCTCTGCAAGGAACAATAAGGGGTCAAAAATAAGTCAGATATAAATCAAATCAAATGGATAAATCCCCTCAATTTTTGGTATAAACTAAAATTTTATGGCACAATAAAAGTGAACCTAGGTGGAGCAGGAGGAAGAGTTATTAGATACTATAGAAGAGTTTTGATAGTGGCCTATGCGGTGCCCTCAGGTTTTCAAATGAATCATGTTAAAAAATCAAGAGAAATGATATGGGCAATACATGTAGCTAAGGACTTGAAAATAAGGGATCTCATTATCTAAGGTGATTCTTTGAATATTATTAATTATCTTAAGGCAAATTCTACCCAAATTTGGTCCATTGTGAATGTGATAAGGGATGTTCATAATATGATTATGAATTTTGAAGAGATAAGCATTAATCATGCCTGTATAGAGGGTAATGGTTGTGTTGACTAGATGGTTAATAAAGGGGTTTTGAGTTATAGTTTCACTAAATGGAGCAAGGTGACAGATTTACCTTCAAAATTTATCAAAAAATTTAATGAATAAGCAAATTTTTAACCTAGATAATTGGGTGGGGAATAAGATATCCTTTTTGTCTTTGTTATCCTCTAAATTATTAGTAATTGGAAGAGGGGATCCACCTTCACAGTGATGAGAAGAACTAGAGGGAACAAAGCCACTTTCCAATCCCATGTAAATTTAATCATTACATAATAAGGGGTAATAAGGTTACACTCATTTATTATTACCCCCTATAATACACCATTAAAAATTGTGTGGGAACTATTCATAATAGAGTCTCTAACTATTTTTTATCCAAATGTTTTCCATTATCAATTTAGCAGAAAGTGAGCCTTCAAGAAGGTTATATAGTGGAAAATGCATGTGCATTGAGCCTATATCCTATGTAGGCTTCAAATACAATAAAATAAATATTATTAAACATGGAGAGATGAATCATTACATCAAAAAAAATTGGTGCTATGATCCTAGTTTGACACTAGACCTTGCCAAAGTTTATAATGAGAGGGAAAAAATTCTTCGATTACATGCATATCTATGGAGGGATCTATTTTTTTTAAAGATAGGTGAAAGAATAAAGAGCTCAACCATAGTTTATCCAAATATGGAGAGGATCCATGATGCTAAGGATGGTTTCTTTCACATCTCCCTACCACTCCTATGAGGAGAGGTGTGCCTCCAGATTATGAAATACATCACCCTCGAGGGTAAGTATCAACTAACTTGTTATCATAACATCCATTTTATAAATCATTTTAGGCACAATATGACCATTAACATCCCATTTTACCCCCTAATGTCCCTTAAAATCTTAGTTTTGGATTAGCATATGGATAAGAGTGACTTTATTTTCCATCATGATCTCATCTTTCTTTTGATTTAGTTGGGTCTACCGACTATTGATTATGTGATTGGAAACCCTATAAAGGAGGAATATTTTTAGAAATGAGTCAAGTTCATCTTGTATCATAGGGAAAGGTATGCATGAGGGTGAAGGGGTTAAGGAGGAAACACTAGCATAGTTTTCTAAGAAATTAAATATTAAGGGTAAGGACCTGGTTAGATTGGTAAATATTCAACAATCCATAATTATTGACAGTGGCCCTCACAGAGGAAAGAAAGAAGCCTTATCTTCTCCCCTAAAGTCAGTGTTTGAGAGGTCAATGAGAGAGATAGAGGATTTCCTTCTTCTATGGAACAAACCAACCTCTTATTTTACCACTAAGGCTCTAATCAATGATAGGGTGGATAAGCTCAAGCAAACTTTGAATACCCAGCTCAGCTTCCTAAAGGAGTTGGTAAGTGAGTTAAATGATTCCAAGAAGGACTTGTTGGAGTTACATAATAGGTCATAGGATCATAGTAGAGATTCTAATAAATAATTTAAATCACTTTCAAACTCAATACATGACACTAGCCATTTGAAGAAGAGGTGATCAAAATGGGATCCATACTGAAGGTGATGGAGGAATAATTGAGGAAGTTGAGGGATATTGGTAAAGAGAGTAATAAGAATGAAATACCCAGCCCCAAGGTGGCTCAAATGGAGACCAGGAAAAAAAATTATAGAAGAAAATTTGAAGGCCTTAGAAAGAGAACTGGGAGCAAAAAGAAAAAGAATGAAGTCAAGGTTTTGGATATAAAATACGATACCCTAAATACTCATTTTCAAGCTCCGAGGAAGGAGATGGAAGCAGCCAAGTGCCTAGATATTTTAGATGAGAAATAACTTAATTATTTTTGTTATTTAATTGTTGGTTGGATAATTTTTTACTGAAGTTACTCTAAATGTTGTTATTTCTAGTTGTTTTTGTTCCCCTTTTATTGTAGCCTTGCTATTATAAGCTTATTTGTAGGCTATTTTTGTCTAGGATTTATTGTTCTATTTGTATGGCTTTGTAAAAATGTTCTGGAGTGGGATTTAAAAACCCACATGTGCACCATAATGAAACTAATGTAATGAAATAAGCATGTGATGAAATTAGTAAAAATAAACACCTAAATTATAATAAAACATATATGCATTGAAGATCATTTTAATTATGTGGCGACACTATCCAATGATATGCTTGTAAGTGGAAATTATTATATGAGGGTGCATATAAGTTGTAGGATGTGAATGGGATGTATTAATAAGCAATTTATCATTATCAAATCAAGTACATTAAATATGTCATTATAATTAAAAAAATAATCTATAGGAGATAAAATACTAGATGACACTTACTCAAGATCCTTTAGATCTTATATAGTATCATTGATATTAGGTATTTGTTTGGGCATCTAAGTTTGAGACATAACTTATCCACTACACAGTAAATTCTTTTTCACTTTTATTTATTCTATCTCTTAAAATAGAAAAAATAACACATTGGAAATAAAGTGTAATACAATTATGAGTTTCATCCATTATTGTATCCATTTATTTTAACCAAGGGGTTCCTCATATAAAATTTTACTTAAGTAGGATCAATGTGGAAAGTGGAAAGAAACATTTTGGGAGTAAGAGATACATGCAATTGAATGTAACCCACTGTGACATTTGAAAGAACATAACTCTTAATCATATGTTTAGTGTCATATATGTTGGATCTAAGAAAATGAATATTACACATATTTAATTGAATGGTGTCATCAATCATAATATTATTATGTTAGTTTCTTTCTATGTAAGCATTAGTGATCAAAGGTTTTGTCATTAAAACATAAGTCTTGGTTAGCTCATTAGAAAACCTATTTTGATCACTAATATTCTTAGGTATGTATTTATTAGGAGCTTCATTTCTAAGCATTTTTTTTAAGCAAAACTATTTTAGGTAATTATTATTTAGGTAACTCTTCCTAGGATATGACATAATAGTTGGAGTAGTTTGATTCTCATTTAGAGAATCTGTTAAGAACCCGTGTGACCCCTTCTCTTTACTTTGTTAGTATATAAGTTGCTATGGGCACATATGATTTGTATGTCATCCCGTGAGCATTATGGTTTATCCCACACTCATGGGAAGTAGTAGTTACTTAGATTAGACTTAGTATATAAGTGTTGAGGCCAAGGAAGGCATCCACAAATTTATTGTATTGAGCTTGCTCAAAGGAGGTTACACCCTCAAAGTGGCCTGCAATCAATATAATATTTTTAGTGCTTCTAGTCATTTTATAATTATGTTATTTTGTTCATTTTTATTAACTTGTTGTAGGAGGATCCTCTCATCTAGTATCAAAGCTCTTTTCAGGGCCAATTTTTTTCCTTTAAAAAGTCTTCACTATTATTCTGCATAATTCCTTTAAATAATTTTTTATAAATAACTTTTTTTACTGCATAATTTATTTTGGTATTTTCTTGTAGCACAATAATCTATTTTAGATTAGGGTAAAAACCTAACTGCATAATTGGGGAAGTGCTTGGGTGAAATCCCTAAAACTCATTATGAGGAGTACCACAAGAACCCTAAAGTAGTTGGCCCATTGAGAGGACTTACCAATGAAATGGGCAATGGCCCCTTCTCGATTGAGTAGTTTCCATCCATGAGGAAAACAAGGAGATACCACTGAGAGGTAAACCTATGGCCAAAAAAATTCTAGAAAGTGGTACTCACTTAGATGGCATAGGTGGCTAGAGTGATATATTTAAACACTTAGGCAACCACTAAAACTTGAGGCCCATTTCAAATAGTTTTAAAATATTTATGGTAGACTATCAAAAAAATCTATTAACAAAGTATCCATATACTATTAGATGACTTACAGCCAGATAATTGATAGAAACCAGAAACTAAGAAATTTCCATTCTATTAGTTTTAGAAAACTATTTGTAGATTCTCAGAAGACTCTAATAAGACTTATAGACAAAAAATAATTAGAAATCAAAATACTTGTTTTTTCACCATATCTCTCCATCTATATCCCTATTGATCCTCAAATGTTATCTCGACACTTGAAATTCCATTCTCCACATTTTCTTCCTTGAGGTCCCATATCCCAATTCCACACCTAATTCTTGCAAATCTTAATTTACCCATTTCTTGGGTTTTTCCATAACTTCTATTGTCTATTTTCCTCAAAAAGTTTCCATAGTGTTCATCTCCCCATTCTATTCTTTTGTCCCTCTATGATGTCATTTTCACTCCTAAAATTGCCCTCACCTTCATCAATCCTTCTCCCACTGTAAAAAAATTAGTAAAAGTCCCTTTACCCCTTCTAATTTTTCTGAAATTCAAAACTTACCTTACTAAACATGTCTTAACTCTAGTTTTCCTACCCATTCCAAAAAAAATATCTAATTCTAATCATGGTAGTGACCCGAACAAGAGCAAAAAACATGGAACATGAAATTGCCACCCTCAAGACCCACATCAAAGATCTTGACGAAAATGTTCTTGGCCTCAGTCTTCAACATATCACCATGAGAAATAGATGGCATACAGAGTCTTCTTCAAACACATGATTTTCTTCTTCTAGTAATTTTTGTTGGTCGAAGCTTAATTTCCCTTGATTCAATAGTGTAGATCTGATTAGATGGATCTATCAAGTATAACAATATGTTAGTCTGCATAATGCTTTTGATGTCAATAAGGTCCCACTTGCATCCTTTCACTTAGAACATGAATCCCTTCAATGTTATCATTGGTATACCAAGGCTCATGATTAGCCCATATAGACTAATTTTTGCACCCTTATTTTATAATGGTTTAGCACTAGTGCTTTTGATGACTTCACTGGAGCACACAATAAAATTCACCAGACAGAAACCATGAGAGAATATTAAACAAAATTTGAAAAATTGTCCAATCACATTGAGGGATTGTCTGATGAATTCTTTAGGAGTTATTTTTTTAGTAGATTGAAGGATGCCATTCAATTTAAGGTCAAAATATTCCATCCCAACATAATGATGGAAGCCCTAGGGTTGGCTAAGTTGGTAGAGAACAAGCTCATAGCTTAACATTGATTCAAATCCAATTTTAATCCATTTATAAATACAACTCCATAATGCTCTCAAATAACACCAGCCCCTAGAACCACTCCTATCAAGCATTTGACTGAAGCAGAGATGCGAGCCCATTGAGAAAAAGGACTATGTTATAATTGTGATGATAAATTCATTTGAGGGCATAAATGTGTTGAGAAAAAACTCTACCTATTGGATGTGGATTATCTACCTAACACTAAATTTTTTGAAGATGCTCAAGATATAACAAATGATCTAGATGAAGATCCATCGATTGTAGAACCTATTTATCAAGAAGACCACTCATAGATCTCTCTCCATGCCTTAGTAGGAGTCACCACCCCATAAATCATATAGGTTAGGGTTTACTTAAAGAAGCTCCTTCTCACAATAATCATTAATTTAGGTATCAATCATAATTTTTTTAACCCTCAGATCACCAAATAGGCTAATTTTTTATCCATCCTTGCTCCAACTTTAAAGTCATGATTACTAATGGAAGCACATTACCTTACAAAGAGAGGTATTGTAATGTGTGTATTTCTATTGAAGATTATAAATTATGCTTTGATATGTTTTTCTTGCCCTTAGGAAGATGTGATGTTATTTTGGGTGCCTAATGGTTATGCACCCTTGGACCCATCTTATGGGATTTTGCTAAACATTGGATGCAATTTTTAGACAATGGGTAAAAACACACATTGAAAGGCTTACAACTAGGGTCTTTTAGCATCATCATTTTAGATCACATAGGAAATATTTTTAATAATAATTTACATGACATCATTTCCTAGTTATATTTCATTTAAATGCAACCATCATAAGTATCCACTCCTCTTTGTGATCTATAAACCATTCTATAGAGGTATGCAAGTGTCTTTACTAAACCAGTGGGATTACCACCTTCACATACAGAGGATCACCATATTTAGCTCCTTATTGGAAGCATTACTCCCAACATCAGGCCCTACCACTACCCATTTTAGTAAAAGACCGATATTGAGATGCTCATTCGAGACTTACTGAAGCAAAGCATTATTCACCCTAGTACTAGCCCATATTCTTCCCTAGTTCTCTTTGTCCAAAAAAAGATGGGTCATGGCACCTCTACATTGACTTATATTCACTTAATCATATCACAATCAAGGATAAGTTATTGATCCCTATTATTTATGAGCTTCTTGATGAGCTTCATGGTGCTCATTTTTTTCCAAGTTGGATCTATGCTCTAGATATCACTAGATTTGGCTTCATGAGGATAATATATTAAAGATAGCTTTTTGCATGCATGAAGGCCACTATGAGTTTTTGGTCATGCCTTTTGGCCTCACTAATGTTTATTAAACATTCTAGGCATTAATAAATAAAATATTATGGCCTTACCTACAAAAATTCATTCTGGCCTTCTTTAATGATATCCTTATCTATAATAAAACATGGTCTAAGCATCTTCAGCTCTACTATAACTTTTGTCTGATCATCATCTCTATTTAAAATAGTCCAAATGTGCTTTTATCCAAGATGAAGTGGAGTATCTCAAACATATTGTTTCAGCCCAAGGGGTTTGGGTAGATCTCAAAAAAATAGCTGCCATGACAAATTGGCCTCATCCTCAGAAACTTAAGAGTTCATGGTCTTTTGGGGCTAACTAGATACTATCATAAGTTTGATAAGTATTACGGGAAGATTGTATCTTTGTTGATAGCTATGTTGAAAAAATATGCTTTTACATGGACACAAACTACTGAGTGTGCATTTGAAGAATTGAAACAAGCTATGTGTCTTACACCTATTCTAGCTATGTCAGATTTTACCAAGACCTTCAATATCAAGAGTGATGCTTTGGTTAATGGCCTTGGTTCTATTCTCCTCTAAGAAGGAAACCTTATTGTGGTCACTATAAAATCCCTTTTTGGAAATAATTTAGTACTCTCTACTTATGAGAATGAAGTGATGGCCATTTTACATGTAGTACAAAAGTGGCAGCCATACCTATTAAGAAATCATTTTTGCATCAAAACTGATCACCAAAGTTTGAAATATTTCCTAGAATAATGGGTCTATACCCCATCACAACAAAAATGGATCAGTAAACTCATGGTTTATGACTATGAGATCACTTATAATAAGGGTAAGGACAATATTGTGGTTGATGCTCTATCTCGCACATTTATGGACCAAGCTTCCCTCTAAACTATTTCTATGCCTATTCTAAATTGGTGGGAGGTTGTATAGTAGGGGTATGTCAATGACTCCTCATTATCTCAAATAATTCAACAGTTGGACACTAACCCCTTTGTAGTACCACATTATTCTTGGAATGGTTCTTCTCTATGATACAAAGGTCATATGATGCTTCCCCAGAGCATAGGTCTTCAGTAGATTGTATTTTATGAACTCCATGCTTATCTATCTATAGGGCACTCAAGGTTTCTCAAAACTTATGAGCAATAATACTACAACTTCTTTTGTAAAGGAATGAAAAAGGAAAATCAATAGATGATGGCTAAATTTGATACTTGCCAGTGCAACAAGGGTGAAATAACACTCATCCCTAGGTTGCTTGAACCCTTTCCCATCCCTACCAAGATTTGAATAGATATTTCTATGGATTTCATTAAGGGGCTCCCTAAATCTAGAGGGAAAATAGTGATCTTGGTTTTGGTTGATCACCTCTCAAAATATAGTAATTTTTGTGCCCTTAACCATCTCTATACCACCTCTACAGTCACACAATTTGTTTTGAACCAGATTTTCCGTCTTCATGGCATTCCTTCTACCATTGTCTTAGATCATGATGTAACCTTCACCAACCATTTTTGGATAGAACTATTTTGATGCACTAGAACCCAATTGAAGATGAGTTATGGGTACCATACATAAATGGATGGCTAAAATGAAATTGTCAATAAATGCTTAAAAACTTTACTTCATTGTTTCACCTTAGAACAACAACATCAGTGGGAAAAGTGGCTCCCTCTCATCGAATGGTGGTATAATACCTCCTACCACACTTCAGCTAAGATGAATCCATATGAAATAGTCTATGGTCAATCACCACTAGTGTTCCTTATATACACTCCTAGTACTTCACTAGTTCAAGTGGTTGACACACTTCTTCAAACCTAGGATCAGATCCTTAGCACCTTACGAGACAATATTCATGTGACACAAAATAGAATGAAACAATAGGCTCATCAGCACCATCATGAGTGCAACTTTCAAGAAGGTGATATGATTTTTCTTTGCTTTCAGCCATACAAGTGATCCTCCCAAAAACTCAAAAGGCATATCAAGCTAGATCCTAAGTTCTACGGGCCATATAAGGTTTTCCAAAATATTGGGTTGGTTGCCTATAAGTTGGAGCTCCCACTTTCTTCCTGAGTTCATCCAATATTTCATGTCTCTTGTTTGAAGAAAGTTCTTAGCACAAACATAAGGGTGTAGACTATTTTATTTAAATTTGATAAATAAAGATTCATCCTTCTTAAGCTAGAGACAATCTTAGACAAATGCACACACCAACTTCACTCCTGCTCCATCACAGAGGTATTAATTTAGTGGCATAGAATGAAAATAGAGGATGCAACATGGGAACTGATATTTTAGATTCAAAACCAATTCCCACATTTGAAGCTTTGAGGACAAAGCTTTTTTTAAGAGGTAGGGGATGTTAAGAACCCATGTGACCCCTTCTCTTTACTTTGTTAGTATATTAGTTGTTATGGATGCATATGCTTTGTAAGTCATCTTGTGAGCATTATGTTTTATTCCACATTCATGGGAAGTAGTAGTTACTTAGATTAGACTTACTATATAGTGTTGAGGTCAAGAAAGGCATCCATTAATTTATTGTATTGAGTTTCCTCAAAGGAGGTTGCCCCCTCGAAGTGGCTTGCGATTAATATAATCTTTTTAGTGCTTCTACTCATTTTATAATTATATTGTTTCATGCATTTTTATTAACTTGTTATAGGAGGATCCTCTCAAAATCCATAGTATCACTTGGATATGAATGAACCTTAATACTAAATTTTTCAATAACATCAAATATTTTATCTTTCAAACTAAATCATGTATTAGTTGAATGTCCATATGTTCTATTACAAGCACAATAATATCTTGATCAAAATGAGTTTGGTGTAAAATATGTATCCTAAATATGAGGAATTACAAGCAACTTCAAATCAAGCATCTTTTCTAATATTACACTTGAAGAATCATTGAACTTAGGATATTGGCATCAAACACTAAGAGAAAGTGTAGGATTTTTTATAAGAGTCACTTTTGGGGAAGATGTATTCTTTTTAGATACATGGATTTTAGTTGGAGATATAAAAACATGATTGCTTGTATTATGATCAATCTTTTTAGCATATTCAAGCATCATTTCTAGTGTAATAGTCTCAAATCAAAGAGATTTAAAATATTGAAAAGTATGATTAAAAAAGCTTCTCTTTCAGTTGAAATATGAGACACCTAGAAAATGTATTATTTCTCTAAGTCCATAGGTTGGTAAATCAAATGGTACATAATAGCTTTAAATTACAAGATATAATTAAAAACAAGATCTCTTTCACCTTGGTAAAGAGAAAGGAAACACTTAAAATTAACATGTGGTCCTTTATTATTGATATATTATGATACAAAGATATCTTTCTAACTTTAAGTATGTATGCAAACATTCACTAAGAAGTCTATAATACCAATATAGGGCATGCTTTTATAAACTTCTATGGAATGTTTTGGGCTTATTATATTTATATTTCCCATAAAAGGTAACAAAATGTTTAAGTGGAAATTAAGGACCACCTAACCAATAATGTAGGTATTATATAGCCATGAAGCAAAGATGAGCCATTCACCTTACATACTATACGCTAGATAAACATAGTATTAGAATTACTATAAATAGTTTTTAATGTATTAGTACTTCATATAGTAAGTGAATTAATTTATAATAGTTTTAATAATATTATATTATTATCTATGTGGTTGAGTTATATTAACAACTTACCTCACTAAAAATATGGATTGTGTGGTTATTAGAGATAAAGCTTGACTCGACAAGTTTAAAAGCTCAAAGCTTATATGTATATCTCTTCATTAAATATAATTGCTTATTTTTTATGAATTATCTTTGACCAAAAACTTTATTTAATATTATAACAAGACAAATCTAAAATGAATCTTCCATATTCTTGCCTCAATTCACGAAATCTTCATATGTTTATGTTTTTAGTTTATAGTTTAGGAACTATTAGTTTTTGAGAAAAAATATATTGGTTTATTTAGCATTTGACTGGAATTTTTCTTGGGGCCGTGACTGTAAATAAATTGAGGATAAATCAAAGAGTATGAAGATAGAATCACATCAGGGACCTAGATAAGAAAGATGTTATCCAAAGAAGAAGAATCTTACAAAAATTATTTTGCACATAGCTATAGATCAAAATTAGAGTGTCCTAGTGAGAAGTGTTTATAAAATAGTTTATATTAAGTAAAACAAGATAATATGTGTCTAGAGTAAAATCTAGAGGAAGAGAGTATATTAGATCCATGTCATATACAATCTCAAATTTTATTATTTGATTAAAAAATATGTTTATGTATCAATTTATTTAGTTGTTTTTTTCTTCTTTTCCTTTTCTTTTTTTTAATGTGTTTCAAAGTATTATATAAAATCATTAAATAATAATGTCACATATTTATTCATAAAATAAAGATGATGATTATTTATATACATCTACCAAAATACAAATACTTGAAAATACCTCCTCTTAACGATTCTATAGTATGTATGCATTCCTCATAATCCTGACATGTGCCTGTAGCAACCCTCATGGTTAGGAAATTTTCTTTCATCTATGTATATATGCAGATCTTAAAATTTGCCTATTTACATGGTCTATATTCTATATTTCCTGACCTTCTCAAATCATATTCCTTCCAACCTCATCAATGTGCATCGTAGTTAAGTTTTTTTAATAACAATAAAGTATATTTAACTTTCTCTATTATATAGTATTTATATTACTACTTTAATTTTTTAGGCGTATATGAAATGTTATTTAGCATGTAGGTTGTGTACAATCAACAATATGTTTAGTATGCTAATAGTTAAATATAGTTTTTGGTGTTAGCTTTTTATAAAATTTCACTTTAGTATTGTTTAATTAACATTGTCTATGTAGGTGATTATAGGTTATAATTTGTTTTTGTTTTTTTTTTAAATTATTGTTTAATTTATTAGGTGGTATATAATTTTTTAAGTTTAGAGTTTGTTAGGTCCAGATTTTTTGTCAATAAAGTATGTTTATTTCAATTTTAAATTATCAAAGTTATCATTGAATTTAAAGTTGTACTCTTTGTAAAGGATGCATTATCAAGAGGTTATTCAATGTGTGACATAATAGAAGCATCACATAGTTTAACTTATTTAGTTGAGCATAACAACATCTATTTATTACATAGTGGAGACCTAGTCCCACTATATTTTTTGTATTTTTTATGTGTTTTTACTAGGAATAAAACTATAAACAACAAAATGTGTCCTTATTTATGTGTGTATAATCAAACCATAATGAATGGTTGAGTGTGTCCCAATTTGATGCATTTTTGATGTGTATAGTGAAAATAGATATGTATGTTCACATAGATGTGAGGTATGAACACAAAATGTGTCCTAATTCATATTTGGATTGGTGATGTCTTCCCATACATAGATTGGATAGGTGTTCTCATCCATCCAAACGCATGTTTAACTACATTTTTATTTTTAGTCCATACACAATTTTCCCATTATTTAATTAAATACTAAGGGAGGAATGTTGTAATTAGTCATTTATGTATTGGCACATCACATGGTAAATGATGTTACTAGTTAGAGTTTTAGTAATATTATTATTGTGTATGTGTATGTTTTACTAACAACTCTCCCCACCAAGAATAGGGATTATGTGATTGTTGGAGGTAAATATTGATTCTAAAATTTTAGGAGCTCAAAGCCTACATATATATATATACATATATATATATATATATATATATATATATATATATATATATATATATATATGAATATAATTAACTAGTTTTTATGAGTTATCTCTAACCAAAAACTTTAGAAATTGGCCCAATAACAATATGCAATAGATTATAAAAATAATTCATATAGTTCTCATTGTAATTCTTACTAAATATATTATGGTTAATATCTCTTGGGAGAGCATGCTAGGAATTTTAAGAGGTTCTCTCAGAGGTTGATTATTACCATTGATAATAGCCATAGGTACACCAGTTCTCATGGTTGTAGAAGACAAACACTTATGATAAAGTCTATAAGACAAAGGTACGCAGACACAAACTTAAGGGGAATATATATTTCCATTATTTGTATCTTTAACCGTGTGTAAAATTTCATCAAATAAGACTAGGGTTCTCAAGAAAATATGCTTTTAAAGATTTTAAAATTTATTGATTAATCTTTTCATCATTCTAAACAACCACATTTTATAATTTATTATCCAACAAAGATAAAGCATTTAAATATATTTTTCTACTAAACCATGATTATAATCAATAAATTCCTTGGTTGTGTAGTGTTGTCTCTTTCTCTTCTGAGAGCTCTGATATTATGCAACAGGTAAGTGCACCAACTTGGGGGACAAAAAACGGCCTACCTGTGGACATGATTTTTCTAAAATTTCAGAAATGTGAACTTTTATAGATAATTAGAGATGGCTACAGTCAACATTTTAAGATAGTATATAAATATGAATTGTAGAATTTCAAGACTAGTTTCCGAAAAAAAAAAAAAATTTGAAAAATAGTTAAGTATAAATAGGTCAAACATCTAAAATTTGAATAAGACCCCCTTTTTTTTTAAGAAAATTTGAATTGTACCATTTTGTGTGACCCACCATTTTTTGAGCATCATTTAATATTGTTAGAAACCCTTTGGTGAATATTTAAATTAGGTCTTATAGTGTGTTACAAACTTTTATTTTTATTTTTTTATGAATATTTTTTTTAATTAATTTTTCAATTAAGTATATCCTAAAAATTGAAAAAAAAATGGATAGCCACCCGTACAACCCACCCTAACTACCTCAAAAAAATGAAAATTGATTTTTTTTTTTTAATGTGTGTAGAATTAGTCATAGTTTGTTACCATATATTTTGTTTTGCATTTGGATTTTTTTTTTTTTTAAATATAGATAAACATGAATAGGCATGTATGGGTGAGGCATGTAGTGGCCTAAAAAAGGTGTTGTTAGAATTAAATATAGTTTGAACCCTTAAAATAGCCCAAAAAGTATAGAAATCATATATTTAGAAATAGGATAATGTGTACGTCATAATGTTTATAATGTTTTGAATTTTTATGTTGAAATTCATAGCGTATTTGATGATTAAAGTTGAAATTTATTGGTTTTTTCCTAAAACTCTCAATCTCAACTGTAGATGCATAGTCACAAGCCTGTGGCTCAAAAATCCAAGCCATTTTTTAGCCTAAAGGCTCAGTTTTAAATTCAAATTTAAATAACATGTATGTTTTATATAACATAATAAAGAATGCATATGCATTATATAACGTGTATGAATTTCTTTGACATAAAATAAAATAAACAAATTTCATGTTTGTTATGGGGGAAAGGTCCCATTAGTCGTGCATCCTTATAGGGGAAATGTCAAATTTCATGTTTCTTATAAGGGAAAGGTCCCATTAACTTTGGATAGTGAATTAAGGTGCCATAACATCACATTAAACTTCAAAAAAATTAACCATTTTAATATGTCATCTTAAATACTTATAACTAAGGTTTCAAGGTGTAACACATTATACATTTGACAATATAACTGATTTTATCATGAGAGGTCATAAAATGCATTTTTTAAACCTATGATCAAAACTTAACCTTTAGTATACCAATCATTATGCATTATAGTATCAATACTTGACTCTTACTTGTCAAGATGTGATTGGTTACTTTTAATCTTATAGAATAAATGTTGAACACGTATTAGATATTACATTTTCAACTTTTGGTGCAATTTAATATTTATATACACCAATATGTTTCATCAATAGAACACATGTTAATAAAATCCTTGTTTGACAATTAAGACATGCACAGCTATTTGGATCTTTCCCCTAGTAGGGCAAGGATATACCTTACCACATTACTTACTAAAAATACTACTTGCCCTTAAATTTTGTGTTTCTTATTGATATTATCCTACTTGCCTAAAATCTTATCTTACCTTTTTGTTTTTTCTTTGATATCTTTTACCAGACCCCTTTATTTATGAATTTTGAACTAAATTTTTTAAGTGAAAAACCCATTAAATTGGACTATGTAGTATAGATAATCTTGTGTAAGTAGAAATAATAATTGAGCCCTTGGTGTAACAGTGAATCTCTTTGATATCTATTTCAATAATGTTATCTAATAGAGCCTAATACCTATGAATCATGCCTTGGATTGTCCCAAAAACATTCCTAAAATGTGTTGAATAAAATCCCTTAAATTTCCTCTAAGGTCACTTAGTGCATCTAATTCAATATGTGTATTTTGAAGTCCTAATTGAAATTCTAACAAGAGTCTTCTATTGTTACAATTATTCAAGTTTGATTCCCTTAATGTATTCAAATACATTATTCAAATTTTGCCTAAAATTAAGATATCTTGTGAAAATATGGTTAATCCTCCATTCTGTGCACCTCCTTCATCTACCTCTCCATCACACATGGGACAACCACAACCACTCCATCCATTCCCAAATCATTTGAAGAGTGTGTCTTTGACATGGGACTAGTCCTAGCCATACCATGGATACAATAATTTCAAGATCAAAAACAAGCTAGACAACACTTGACGCTTATTAATACTATAGAGTTTTATACCTTACTATGTAATTGGGATGGTAAGATACAAAGGTAGGATGATGGACCTACAATGTATGTACATGCTAAATTCTTAAATATTTTGGTCTAGTTGGTTACGTGTTTTATGTAAGATGTGGTTTTGAGCTCAATAAACTTGAATTGGTCACATGTATCCATTAGTGATGATGTGGTTTTAAGATGTTGTTTTAAGATGTCATTCCTATAGTGATGAATGTATAGCTTAGAAAATATCTAAATACACTAGGGACTTTGTTTAAAACCATTAAGGGATGGTGTAGACCTAGAATTGACCAAGTATGACATATGTATAAGTTACCCCATTTCAAACTCTATTAAACTTATTCAAGATACATTAAACCTGTGATAATGTCCCCTAAATTTGAAACATGCTTCCCCTCAAGGATGATTCTAAGTAGGAGATCCTATAATTGTTCATGTGGATAATGAACTGCTCACCTCACATAGATGGTTGATTAGAATTGAAAACCAGTGTACACCCCCTCACTGAAGGTTTCAAGATTATATATATTTTGTACATATATCTTCAATCATATTGTTCATATTTCATTGTAATGAGCTTAAACATTATGATGTAGATTTAAATAAAGTAGTACATGTCTCAAAATTCTTGCTTTAGCTTAGGATTTAAGGTTGAGGCTCATTCATTACTAAATTATGTTCTCTCCTATGTGTAGGACTTATTATGAATGTAAGTTTTGGGATCTCTAGAGGTAATTGAAGGCAAAGGGATATAAATAATTTGAATACATACATGTAGAAAATTGATAACATTCGGTGCTTTCTCAATTCGGATGGGACCTTAAAGGGCTCTACATGACAATTTTTGTACAGTAATGGAAAGTTAGAGGCTCGTACCATGTGAATTATTTACTAGACATGAGTTGATTGGATTAATGTTAATATTAAACATTATTAGCTTCTATTTATGTATGATAAATTTATGAATAATCCTTAGTTTGATTGGTTGGATCGGTGATGGAACCTGTCTAACTATCAAAGATGTGCATATCTAACAACTCTAACACTTCTTCAGGTGTACTAGACCTACACATGTGGAAATATTTGATTGGATTGGGCTTCATATGGCTGAGACAAATTTTATGCTTCTAAGACAAGTTACAGTTAGATCTCTAACACAAATATATGTGTAAAAGATAGACATGTGTATATATCTAATTGGATCAAGCCTCATATGGATCTAATAGACCTCTTTAATGCTTTTAGGATCTGACACCTCCAACAATGTTGACACTTTCAAGCACATATGAGGTACACATGGTGATATGTAATTGGATTTGGCCTCTTAGGGCATTATCAACTCTAAAACTTCTAGGACTTGATGCATCTCTAATAACTTCAACACTTTTGGGTGTATGAGGTACACATGTGGCACAATAAGGTTCAATTATAGGGAAATTTAATCAAGGAGGCATGGGAGGCTAATTTGAGCCCCTTCTTGACATAACTATAAGATCATGATATATATGATTTGGGAAAAAATTAAGTACGATTCCATCTATCATGAATTGAACCACGTAGTTGATTGGTTCAATTAGGGACGTGAATTGGGTAAAATTGAGTCCCTAAACCAGATTTATAGCCTAATCAATTGTATAATCTAGATGCAACATGTATGACTTAACTAACCCTAATTTAATCAAAAATGCAAATGTGACCAATTTCAACCCATTGAACCTAAATTGGAGTCTATGATGTGAATGAAAGGGCTAAATTAGGTCACATTTCATGACATGTTGATCTTAAACCCTAATTTTATCACTTGAACATATATGTAGTTCCCCTAAATGCTAATTTAATGACATATACACATGTACAAACCCATTACACTAAACCTCTAACCCTAAATCCTAATTTTATAACATACACAACCCCTTAGTTCCTTGATTTCATCAAAAATACATAAATTCATGAATGTTATTAGTGCCAATTTGTGAACCTATTATTCACCTAGTTTTATAAGGACCTATGATGGGATTTTGGGCAAAATTAGCTCATTTCATCTTACATATTGAGCCTTATTTCATCATTCATTAGTCTTATTATTCATAGTCTTATCAAGATTCTTATTGCATAATGTATTGGAGATTTATGCATCATATTGAGGATTTATGCATCATATTGAGCCTTATTACATCATATGATAACCTAATTACATCATATTGAGCCTTATTGCATCATATGATATTCCAATTTCATCATATGATAGCCTAATTGCATCATATGAGATATTTATTACATCGAATGATAGTCTTATTTCATCACATGATAGTCTTATTACATCACATGATAGTCTTATTATATCATATGATAGTCTTATTACATCATATTGAACCTTATTACATGATTTGATAGCATTATTACAACATCTGATAGTCTTATTGCATCATATTAAGGATTTATGCATCATATTATAGTCTTATTGAGTGTTATTAAATCATATTATAGTATTGTAATATAAAAATGCTTGAATATGAGCCTTTTTACTTGTTTGTATAGTATATGCTTATACTTCAAAGAATGTGAACATGTTATAAGAATGCGTACACATTCTTATAATGCATATGTGTTACTTAAAGTAAAAATAAAAACTCACTTTTCAACATCTATTTTTATCCCTAATCAAGATTGTTGTCCCCACAAACATTCCCTATGTACTCTACGTACTTTCTTGGTTGCAATTTTTTTTGGACCCCACATTTGAATTACTTTATTGGTTTCTTTTATCAAAATGGGCTCTAGTTCAAATTCATGGAGGAGCAAGAAGTTGAAAAAAAAAACATCAGAACAATTATAAGAGTTGAGAGAAAAAAATAAGATACAAACACTAACCCTGATGAGCCAAATGCCTTAGATAACGAGGCAATTGACAATAATCAATTAAATAATGATGAAATTTATAATAATGAATTGAATTATGATTAAATTAAAAATAATTAATTAAATTATCATGAAATTGACAATAGAAAATTAGATAATGTTAGAAATTCATATTCAAATTTTAAAGTTTTTTATTATGTCAATGAAGAGCCTATGCATGATACTTTACCCATAAACAATGAATAAAATTTAATGGGCTCAAATTATGATGAAATTATAAATTAAGAAAATTTCATGGAAACACATAATGAAGAAACAAACAATGAAGAAAATTTCATGGAAACATATAATGATTTTAAACACCCTTTGAATGGATTCCACCAATAACAACACCTCCAAGAAATATGCATAGAAAAGATAAGTACTTAATTGAATTTGATGAAAATGTTTTGAAACAAATGCATAACAAAATGTCTATCCACCATTCATGAAGATTGGCTTAATAAATTTGGGATAGTTTCTTTCATAGATTGGAGTATGATAGTCAAATATGTCAATTATTTGTTTCATTGATGAATTTTTTTAAAATAAGACCTAGAATGTACACCTTAGACTAATAAAATCTAACATGGATAATGAAAATGATGAAATTATTGAAAATCTACATGATGCATATCATATTGTAGGCCCAAAATCACACAACATAGATTGTAATATTGCCCAATGTATAATGACAACTTGTGCAGTAAGTGTTGAAATAGGAAAAAATGATTGCTTTCAAAAATAAGTTGAAAACTTGATATAAATAGAAAAACATTAATGAAAGCAATTGCCAGACATGAAAGACTTGATGAACCCAATACAAAAGAGCTCTGGGCATTCTCTAGTATACTTCCATGAAAGGACAAGGTTATAGCTAATGATTTGAAAGACTTACTTGCACAATTATGGAAAGATAATACAAGAGTTTCAGCGAATGCAAGAGATGTAGTGAAAAGAAGAGTTGGTTCTCGTAATCATGAACTGCATTCAAAAGATTTCTTGGATATGAAGCAAACACAATTGTACTCATCCATCCAAACATGTGTTTAACTACATTTTTATTTTTAGTCCATACGTATTTTTCCTTTTATTTAATTACATACTAAGGGAGGAATGTTAGAAATAGTCATTTATGGTTTGGCACATCACATGGTAAATGATGTTACTAGTTAAAGTTTTATTAATATTATTATTGTGTATGCGTATGTTTTACTAACAACTCTCCCCACTAAGAATAGGTATTATGTGATTGTTTGAGATAAATATTGATTCTAAAACTTTAGGAGCTCAAAGCCTATATGTATATCTATGTTCAATGAATATAATTAACTAGTTTTTATGAGTTATCTCTAACCAAAAACTTTAGCAATTGGCCCAATAATAATATGCAATAGATTATAAAAATAATTCATGTAGTTCTCATTGTAATTCTTACTAAATACATTATGGTTAATATCTCTTGTGAGAGCATTAGGAATCTTAAGATGTTATCTCAGAGGTTGATTATTACCATTGATAATAGCCATAGGTACACCATTTCTCATGGTTGTAGAAGATAAACACTTATGACAAAGTCGATAAGACAAAGGCATAGACACAAACTTAAGGGGAATATATATTTGCATTATTTGTATCTTTAACCATGTGTATATTTTCATCAAATAAGACTAGGATTCTCAAGAATATATGCTTTTAAATATTTTAAAATTTATTGATTAATCTTTTTATCATTCAAAATAACCACATTTTATAATTTATTATCCAACAAAGATAAAGCATTTAAATATAGTTTTCTACTAAACCATGATTATAATCAATAAAATCCTTGGTTGTGTAGTGTTGTCTCTTTTTCTTCTAAGAGCTCTTTGATATTATATAGCATAAATGTCATCTTTTAATGGCACATTTTTAGTATGATTGATGATTGTTCACTAAATTTACATTGTATTTTCTCACATTTCATTGTTTTTGAGTAGTGGTATCCTCTCTTTTTCCTTTTCTATCTATTTTTTGTGGGTTTTATGTATTTTTGGTGTATGTGGTTTAGGGATTGTTGGGAGATTTGGGCCTCCCATTTGTGTCCCAGACTAGTTCATTATATTTAGTCAAAATCTATCTTGTTTCCAGTTTATAGCTCTGGTCTTTGTAAAAGAATTTACCCCTAAGAAAAAATAATCAATAAAATCCACACGCAATGGTAATCAAACCCTAAGTTTGGTAATGGGAGAAAATACTTAAAATAATAATGTGAAATAGATGAAAAAAAGTAAACCATAAAAAGTAGGAGGGTATAAACTATAGGTTAAGTGTAGGTAGATCAGAGCTCACTAAATTATTTTATTTGAATGTGTAATTAGGGATAAATTCTAATACACAAAACCTAAACTATTTACATGAGAAGATAAGAAATATGATAGTAAAAAATAACCCTTAATCTATCTGCATAATGTTGCTTGAGTAGAGGCCTTGGAACCCTCTCTAGTGATGTTATTGTGGTAGGAGATCCATTAGTTAGTTCTAGCAGAACCATCTTGGTCATGACCCTGAATATATAATGTAACAATAATCAAAAGTGTAAGGAGTTATCTTCTCCAAGTTAGAATTGATTAATAGGTCAACTACATTTTCCTTTATATACAGGTTAGACCCAGCTCAATGCTAGATTTTATTATCCAATTGGTGTCTCCTGGTTTCTCCCTTTGATCAAGAATATATGTAAATTGAGTTTACCCCATCTCCTATGGGGTTTTTGTAAAGAAATAAACTCTATACTCTTTTAGAATAAGGAAAGGAAACCAACTAATGTGGGGATGTGAACCACTGAATCAGTGAAAGAAAATTAGAAATCCCTCATTAAGAAGGATCAAAAGAACATCTCTAAATCTAAAAAGAGTAGTATATAAAATTAGAATCTTGGTGTCTATAGAACAATAAGGGGTCAAGAACAAGTTAGATATAAATCATGTCAAATGGATAAATCCCCTTGGTTCTTGGTACAAATTAAACTTTGATGGCATAATGAAATGAAACCCAGGTGAATTAGGAGGAGGAGGAGTTATTAGATACATAAAAAAAAAATTGGTAGTGGCCTATGTAGGGCCCTTGGGTTTTCAAATGAATCACGTGGAAAAATTAAGAGCAATGGTATGCGGAATAAATGTAACTAAGGACTTGAAAATAAGGGCTCTTGTTATCTAAGGTGATTATTTGAATACTATTAATTATATTAAGGGAAATTATACCCCAAATTGGTCCATTAAGAATGTGATAAGAGATTTTTATAATCTTATGATGAATTTTGAAGAGATAAGCATTGATCATACTTATAGAGAGGGCAATGGTTGTATTGACTGGATGGTTAATAAAGTAGTTTTGATTTAGAGTTTTATTAAATAGATCAAGGTGATTTATTTACCTTCAACCTCTATCAACATTTTAAATGAGGAAGCATTTGTTTAACCTCACTAATTGGTGGAGAATAAGATCTCCTTTTTTTATTTTCTATCCTATAAATTATTAGTAATTAGAAGAGGTGATCCACCTTCATGGTGATTTGAAGACCTAGAGGGAATAAGGCCACTTTTCAATCCCATGTAAAATCTAATCATTAAATAATAGGGGGAAAGAAGGTTACTCTCATTTATTATTACCCCCTATAAATTATTATTAAAAAATTTATGTGAACTATTCAAAATAGAGTCTCAAGTTATTTTTAGTCTAGATGTTTTGTGATATCAATTTAGTAGAAAGTGAGCCTTCAAAGAGGTTAGAATTGTGGATAATGATTGTGAATTGATTCGATATATTCTATAGGTATAAAATACAATAAGACCATATAGAAAATTCTTAAACATGGAGGTATGAATGCTTACATCAAAAAAAATTAGGGTTTTGATTGTGGTTTGACACTAGACTTTGTCAAAGATTAAAATGAGAGGGTGGTCACCATGAGAGGTCTTTCCATGGATATTTTAGATGAAAGAGTATCTTTGGTTATATGAATGTATATGGAGGGCTCATTTTTTTTCAAGGATATGTGTAAGAATAAAAATCTCATCCATAGTTTATTCAAAGAGGTAAACAATCCATGAGGCTAAGGATGGCTTCTTGCACATCACCTTGCCACTGTCATGGGGAGAGGTGTGCCTCCAAATTATGAAATACATCACCCTTGGGGGTAAGTATCAAATAATTTATTTTCATAACTTCCATTTTATAAATCATTTTAGGCATAACATGACCATTATCATCCCCTTTTACCCCATAATATCCCTTGAAAAATTATTTTTGGAGTAGCATATGCATAAGAGTGATTTTCTTTTCCATTAGGATCTCATCATTATTTTGAGTTGGTTCTACTAGAAATTGATTATGTGATTAGGAACCCCAAATGGGAGGACCATTTGGGAAATGATTCAGGTTCATCTTATTGCATAAGGAAAGGTATGCATGAGGGTGAAGGGCTCAAGGAAGAGATACTAGCATAGTTTTCTAAGAAATCAAATACTAAGGGTAAGGACCCCGTTAGATTGGTAAATATTCAACAATTCATAGCTACCAAAAGTGGACCTCACAAAGGAAATAAGGAGACCTCTTCTCCCTTGAATTCAGTGTTTAAGAGGTTAGCCAGAGACAAAGAGGATTTCCTTCTTCTATAGAACAAACCAACCTCTTATTTTACCATTGAGGCTATAATTAGTGATAGGGTGGATAAGCTCAAGTAAACATTGAATACCTAGTTCATATTCCTAAAGGTTTTGGTAAGTGAGTTAAATAATTCTAAAAATGACTTTTTGGAGTTGCATAATAGGTCATAAGATTAGAGTAGAGTTTCTAATAAATAATTCAAATTAATTTCAAACTCAAGTTGTGACACTAAACATTTTAAGGAGAGGTGATCCAAATGGGATATGGACTAAAGGTGATGGAGGAATAATTGGGAAAGTTAAGGTATATTGGTAGAGAGAGAAACAAGAATGAAATCCCCAACCCTAAGGTGGGCCAAAAAGAGACCAGGAAAAAAACAATTACAGAAGAAAATTCGATGGGCTTAGAAAGAACACTAGTGGAAAAAAGAAAAAGAATGAAGTCAAGGTTTTGGAATAAAATAAAATACCATAGATACTCAATTTCAAGCTCTGACGAAGGAGATGGAAGTGGCCAAGTGCTTGGATAATTTAGACAAGAAATAACCTTGTTGTTTATGTTGTTTAATTATTGGTTGGTCAAATTTTTGTTGAAGTTACACTAAATGTTGTTATTGTTCCGAATTTTATGGTGGCCTAACTATTGTAAGCTTGTTTGTAGTCTATTTAAAAGTTTTGGATTTATTATTATATCTATATGATTTTTTAAAACATTTTAGGGGGATTTAAAAACCCACATATTTATCATAAATAAAAAATGTAATGAAAAAAACGTGTGATGCAATTAGTAAAAAGTAACACCTAACTTATAATAAAATATATATACATTGAAAATATTATTAATTAGGTTACAACACTATAGAATTATATGCTTGCAAGTGGACTAAAATATAAAATTGTCATACGTGGGTGAATATAAGTTATAGGATGTGAAGGCAATATATCCATACGCAAGTTATCATTGTCAAATCAAGTACATTGAATATGTCATTATAATAAAAAAAATCTATAGGAGATGAAATACTAGATGACACTTTCTCAAGATCCTTTTGAGCTTCTATAGTAGATCGTTGTTATTAGGTGTTTGTTTGTGCATCCAATTTTGAGATATAACTTATCCACTACACAATGTTCTTTTTCAGTTTTAGTTTTTCTATCTCTTGAAATAGAAATAATATCACATTGGAAATAAAATGTAATATGATTATGAGTTTCATCTAGTGTTGTATCCTTTTATTTCAACCAAAGGGTTTCTCATCTAACATTTTAATTAAGTAGACTCAATGTGGAAAGTGTCAATAAACATTTTGGGACTAAGAGATATGGGCAATTGAATCTACCCCATTATGATATGTGCAAGCACATAAATCTTAATCATATCTTTAGTGTCATAATGTGGGATATAATAAAATTAATATTACACATATTAAATTGAGTGGTGTTATAAATAATAATATTCTTATGTTAGTTTCCTTCTATGTAAGCACTAGTGACCAAAGGTTTTGTCATTAAAACATAAGTCTTGGTTAGCTTATTATAAATTATGTTTTGATCACTGATCTTCTTAGGTATGTATTTATTAAGAGCTTCATTCCTAGGCACTTTTATTTTTAGAAAATCTATTTTTGGTAATTATTATTTACGTAACTCTTCATAGGATATGGAATAATAGTTGAAGTAGTTTGATTCTCATTTGGAGAATCCATAGTATCACTAGGATGTGAGTGAAGCTCAATGCTACATTTTTTAATAATATCAAAGATTTTATCTTTCAAACCAACTAATGTATTAGTTGAATGTTCATGTGTTCTATTATAGGCACAATAATATCTTGATCTAAATGAGTTTGGTGTAAAATATGTATGGCAAATATGAGGAACTAAAAATAAATTTAAATCAAGCATATTCTTCAATATTACACTTGGAGAATCATTAAACTTAGGATATTATCAGCAAACACTAAGAGAAAGTGTAGTCTTGTTATAGGAGTCAACTTTTGTGAATATGTATCTTTTCAGATACATGGATTTTAGTTGGAAATATAGAAACATGATTGCTTCTAGTATGATCAATATTTTTAGCATATTCAAGCTCAATTTCTAGTGTAATAGTCTCAAAGAAAAGGAATTTGAAATATTTAAAAGTATGATAAAAAAACTTCTCTTTAAGATGAAATATGAGACACCTAAAAAAATATATTGTTTATCTAAATCCATAGGTTGGTAAATCAAATGGTACATACTAGCTTTAAATTGTAAGCTATAATTAGAAACAAGATTTATTTCACCTTGGTAAAGAGAAGGGAGACACTTAAAATTAGTTTTTAGTCCTTTAGTATTGATATATTTTGATACAAAGATATATTTCCAACTTTGGGTATGTATACAAACATTCACTAGGAAGTCTATAGTATCAATCCAGGGCATGATTTTATAAGCTTCTATGAAATTTTTGGGGAAGTTCATATTATTATATTTATATTTCCTAAAAGAGATAACAAAATGTTAAAGGGGAAAGTAAGTAATTCCTAACCAATAAAATAATGTTAGTGTAGGCATTATATAGCCATGATGTGAAGGTGAGTCATTCACCTTACATATTTTTAGGCTGCCAAACATAACATTAGAATTGTTAGAAAGAATATTTCATGTATTAATACTTCATATAATAAGTGAAGTTATTTGTTATATTTTTAGTAATATTTTTATTATGTGTATGTTTGAGTTGTATTAACAACTTACTCCACTAAGAATGTGGATTGTGTAGTTTTTAAAGATAAAGCTTGAGTCCATAACTTTAGAAGCTCAAAACTTGTATGTATATCTCTTCTCAATGATATAATTATTTAATTTTTATGAGTTATCTTTGACCAAAAACTTTATTTAATATTATAGAAAGACAAATATAAGACAAATCCTCACTTAACAAAAACTTCATATGTTTATGTTTTTAGTTTAGGAACTATTAGTTTGTGATTAAAAAAGTATCTTGACTATAAATAAATAGAGGAAAAAGCAAAGAGTGTGAAGATAAAATCATTTGTCATGTGAAATTTTCCATCCCCAATTTTTTTTCATCTCTCTGTATGTGTGCATATATTACAACAATATTCTATCTTTCTAGACCATCTCATAATCATATTCCTTCTAACGTCATCAACAATAAAGTAAATTTAATGTGTGTTATAGTTCAGTTTTTTTAACAATGATAAAGTAAATTTAACTTTCTTTATTAAATAGTATTTCTATTACCAGTTTAATTTTTTAGGTATATATGATATGTTATTTAGTATTTAGGTTGTGTATAGTCAATAATGTTTTTAGTGAGTTAATAGTTAAATATAGTTTTTGGTGTTAGATTTTTATAAAATTTCAATTTAGTATTGTTTAATTAACATTGTCTATATAGGTGATTATAGGTTACAATTTGTTTTTGTTAAATTTTAAATTACAGTTTAACTTATTAGGTGGTGTATAATTTTCCAAGTTTAAAGTTTGTTAGGTTTAGATATTTTGTCAATAAAATATATTTAATTCAATTGTAAATTGTCAAATTCATCATTAAATTTAAAGTTGTACTCTTTGTAAAGGATGTATTATTAGGAGGTTATTTAATGTGTAATATATAATAGAGGCACTACATAGTTTAACTTATTTAGTTGAGTATGACAACACTTGTTGAATACATAGTGGAGACCCAGTCCCAATATATTTTTTTGTATTTTTGATGTTTTTATATGTGTTCAATGAATATGTGTTTCCTCTAGGAATAAAATTATAAACAACAAAGTGTGTCCTTATTTATGTATATGCAATCAAGCCATAATGAATAGTTGAGTGTGTACCAATTTGTTGCATATTTAATGTATACAATGAAAGTAAATGTGTATGTTCACATAGACGTGAGGTATGAACACAAAGTGTGTCTTAGTTCATAATTGGATTGGTTATGTGTTCCTATACATAGATTTATTAGGTGTTATCATCCATCCAAATCTGTGTTTAACTACATTTTTATTTCTAATACATACATATTGTTCCCTTTCTTTATTTTGATACTGAGGGGGGGGAGATTTTGGGAAATAGTCATTAATGTGTTGGCACATCACATGGTAAATGATGTTACTAGTTAGAGTTTTAGGAATATTATTATTGTGTATGTGTGTTTTTTACTAAAAACTCTCCTCACTAAGAATAGGGATTGTGTGATTGTTAGAGATAAATATTGACTTAAAAATTTTAGGAGCTCAAAGCCTATATTTATATATATATATTCAATGAAGATAATTAACTAGTTTTTATGAGTTATCTCTAACCAAAAACTTTATCAATTGGCCCTATAACACTATCCAATAGATTCAAAAAATAAGCCATGTAGTTCCCATTGTAATTTATACTAAATGCATTACGATTAATATTTCTTGGGAGAGCGTACTAGGAATTTTAAGAGGTTCATTCAGATGTTGATTTTTACCATTGGCAATAGCCATAGGTACACCATTTCTCATGTTGTAGAAGACAAACACTTATGATAAAATCTATATACAAAGGCACATAGACACAAACTTGAGGGGAATATATAATTTCATCATTTGTATCTTTAACCATATGTATAATTTCATCAATAAGACTAGGATTATCAAGAAAAGATTTTAAAATTCATTGTTTAATCTTTTCATCATTCAAAACAACCACATTTTACAATTTATTATCCAACAAAGATAAAGCATTTAAATATATATCCCTAATAAACTATGATTATAATCAATAAAAGCCTTGTTTGTGTAGTGTTGTCTCTTTTTCTTCCAAGAGATCTTTGACATTGTGCAGCATAGATGTCATCTTTTAGTAAAATATTTATAGTATGATTTTTGATTATTTTTTGACTTTACATTATATTTTATCACCTTTCATTATTTTTGAGTAGTGGTATCCTCTCTTTCTTCTTTTATATCTAATTTTTTAGGGTTTTCTATGCTTTTGGTGTTTGTGATTTAGGTATTGTTGGGAGATTTGGGACTCCTATTTGTGTCCCAGACTATTTCATTATCTCTAATCAAAATCTATATTGTTTTCGTTCATAGCTCTGATCTTTGTAAAATCATTTACCCCTAATAAAAAATAAGTAATACAATCCACACATAATGATAATGAAACCCTAAGGATGGAAAGGGTTATACATCCTTAAAATAATAATGTGAAATATATGAAAAAAATTAAACCATAAGAAATAGGAGGGTATAATTTATAGGTTAAGTATAGGCAGATCAAAGCTCACCAAAATATTTTATTTAAATGTGTAGATAGGGATAATTCCTATACATAAAACCTAAACTATTTGCACAAGATAAGAAATATGATATTAAAAAACAACCCTTAATCTACCTCATGGCCATCACAATGAAATATAAAATAAATAACAAAGAAAGAGACAAAGTAAACTAAGTAAATAAATTAAAATAGTGATTGAAAAGTCACACCTTGATAAAAGTTTGGAATTATGCATGTAGATCTATATTGTGAAGGATTGTAGGAGAGTGTGTGAAATATAAAACACTAACATACTTAGGGTATAATAGACATTGAGCTCTTCATAGTGATGACTATGTTTATGTGCATTGATTTTGTACCATGTGCCTTTTTGGGTTCTTCATTTTTTTTTGCAAATTTGCCTCTAAATGTCATAAAGTATTGCACTTGCACTTTCTAAAATTCATGAGAATAATTTTAAGGATTGATCTTCATTTCCTTCTAGACATAATTCTCCCCATAAAAATTTCAATAGAGAAAGGGAATAAGTAGTTATTTAGGAAACCATAAATGAGTTTAAACTACATATCATGTACACTAGAATAGAACCCCACATAGTTCCTATGTAGTGTGGATGGACAAATTGACTTAGATCTTCCACCTCCTCTACTTAGGTGGAGATATAACTACATGAACATTCACCTATTCTAAAAGAAAAAAATACAGAAGAGAGAAAAAGAAGAAACATTATAGGATAGGGTTGATAAAATAAGAAGGAGAAAGAGAGAAATAGAAGAAGCATGCTAATAAGTACCTAAACCAAGATTATGAAACTTATGCATAAGATGATATTGCAATAACAATCCTTGTACCAAAATCATATCCTATAATTAAATCAAATTACAATTTATAAACCTATAACTAATTTCCATGATCATCATGAATTTTTGTAATGGTTGCTACAAATCTCTAATATATTTTGAGGAATAGATGGTTTATTTAATTTTGTAGGTCATAAGAGATAGACTATTTGATAATATAACTTCTCTCCTCATTTTATCTTTTAGGTCATTATTCTTTCCTATATTGACTTCAAGAACTCTTACATGTTTCACTATAACATATTCTTTAAGCCCTCTCAAGTACACTTATTTGTTTTAATTGTATAATTATGCACAAACACACATAAATTAAAATAGGGCATTGTTTAATAGTTTTAACTAGAGGTTAATCTAGTTAAGTGAATTAAACTATTTAAAATTGAAATGAGGTAGAATATAGTAAATGTAGTAAAATACAAAATTTACATAAATCAAGAATTTGTTAAAAAAAGTAAATTGGACTATGGTTAGAGAATTTTCCTCAAAATTAAATTATCTTTTCATGTGCAAGTTGATTGTGACTAAAAAATACATGAATAGACCTACAAACAACATTGTGTTAGGAAATAGTATTTTTTGTTTCCTAGAATAAGTACACAAGAGAGAGACAAGAGTGTATTATGCCCTTAACTACTGACTGCATCCACATCTTGGTTGATTGTGTGCTTGAATATTGAACTAGATCTGTGTGGCTGCCTACAAGGGTTGAATGATTAATCTTTTAGCTCACCTTGCCATGTGGAAGACCTAGAAAAAAACTCAAGGACCTACACAATAAACATAATAAAAATCAAATTCCAAAAGGAGAAATTGGGTTAAATGAACAGCTAAGATGTCTTTAGAAACACCTTGTGACTGATAATTCCATACATTTCCCAAATGGGCTTCATGTTGTAGTTATCTCTCATAAAGTACTCGTGTGATCCGTAATTGTGCAACTAGATGACTATAACTAGAATATTAATTGGAGTGATTAACAATTAGATTCCCTTGACTTG
The DNA here is from genome assembly GCA_037957365.1 of Torreya grandis. Classification (NCBI taxonomy): domain Eukaryota; kingdom Viridiplantae; phylum Streptophyta; class Pinopsida; order Cupressales; family Taxaceae; genus Torreya; species Torreya grandis. The sequence goes on from JARHVA010001200.1 coordinate 116,496, forward strand.
AAATAAAATCTACTATTACTATTATAATTCTTTATAATTAGAATTGGAAGAAATAGTGCTCTTTGTATGCTAAGTGGTTTCTTGACAGATGCAAAGTGTATTTGGAGAAGCCTTGATGTGCTTATATAGAGGAAAATTTTGAAAATTTTTGCTGACCTACATTATAAAATGTGCAAGATAGGTAATATTAAATGGATCAAATTTAAAATTGTATATTTAAAGTGTGGGGGAAAAGGTCATACTAGCTGGACATGGCCATAGTACACTCATGTCATCCTACTATGGACTTGTCCCAAAAAACCAAATTCCATTGGGACGTGCTTAATTAAGATCTATGCATTTAATAGGGATAAATTTGATTTAAATATGGATGTTTCTAAGATTATTTAAGTGTTTACAAGGAAAAAAAAAGGTAGAAAATGGAAAATAGACCAATCAAGGGTAAGGATGTTAATAATAAACATTTTCAAACACTTAATGATTAATTTTAAGTGTCTAAAAATTTTCCCACTTTATTGTAGTGATGTGTAGATATTAAAATCTGATATTTATAGTAATCTTTATTAAGCATAGGCTATTACTGAGAGGGGGGGGGTGAATTAGTAATAGATATCTTTTTAACTTTTTACATAAACAATTATTCTACTTAAGATATGAAATATAATCAAATCATAACTCACACAACACAAAGTAATAGTGACATAATATTTATACATGGAAACCCTTTTGGGAGAAAAGCATGGAGAAATAGATCTCAATATAAAAATTCATAGGCACTAACCTACTTGAGCACCAACCCCAATATAATTTTGAAATCACTAACTTACAAGAGTATAAACTCCTCTGCCAAGCACCAACTCATAGGAGCACTAACCCATTTGAACAAAGGCACCAACCCTCTAGATGAAATAGCACTTCTATCTATGACTTGTTGCTTACACAACAAATTATAGGACTTTACTTCTTCACTCTTTTGTATCTGATCAATTACAATATAGCTTTGTTGCTATATGCCTTTATACTTTGCTTATGCTTCTTTGTTTCAACAACCACTTTTCTTCTCAAATATTTCTACTCTTCTTTATTTCCTTCTCTCTCTAACTTATATGATCTTTAATCAAATAAAATATTTATGATACTTCCACATCTCTTCTCCCTTATATAGTCGTTAAAGGATGTGTCCCATTTAAAGGTACCTTTTCACCAAGAAATATGACTATTGGCATTTATGTCGACATTTCCATTTGCCTTTTCATTAACATTTCCATCATCATTTCTATTCACTTCGATCAACATTTTTGTTTACTTCTGACAACAATTTTATTCACTTTCAATAATAATACCATTCACTTTCAGCAACAATTTTGTTCACTTTTGAAAACAATTCTATTTGACATTTCCATTCATATCTGTTATAATTCCTTTAACATCAATGATAATATTTCCAACAATCTCCCCCTTTGTCATTGTTGGCAACCACATACTGAAACTATTCCCCCTTGTTACATTGTCTCTTTTGTCTGAATCCTTCTTTGTTGTAGCTCCCCCTTTTTGTGACATCCTCTTTTTGTACTTCTCCCCCTTTGACATCAATGGTAAAGGGTTTATCTAAGAGATAGTACTTAACTCCCCCTTAACTAAGTTTTCCCTTCAGTGGCAAGAAGAAATATAAATTACTCCCAACTTCTCATGTAGGTGCTCAAATGTGTCCTTTGGAAGTGCCTTCATGAAAATATATGCTATCTTCTTTGTTTTATTAATGTATTCCAACTTGACTTGCTGATCCACAATTTTCTCTCTCAAGGAATGGTATCTATTTATAATATGTTTCATTTTGGAGTTTATCACTAGATTATTTTAAATACTGATGGTACTAGTGTTGACATAGTATATGGAGATAGGTTGATCATACTTCACCTTGATATCTTCTAGAGTCTACTTCATCTAAAGCACCTAAGTACAACATATAAATATCACTATATACTCTACCTCTATTATGGATAGTGAAATTGAATTTTGTTTCTTACTTAGCCAAGATAATAAGCTATCATCAAGGAAAAATACACCTCCACTTGTACTCTTTCTATCATCTAGGAAACCTTCCCAATCTGAGTTTGTATATGACACTAAATTGAAATATCTTCCTATAGGATACCATAATCCATAGTCTAGGGTCCCCTTTATATATCTAAATATCCTCTTCACAACTTGTACAAGAGTTTAATTTGGAGCTACTTGATATCATGCCACCATGCCTACCACCTACATGATACCCAATCTATAAGTTGTTAGATACAGAAAACTACCAATCATTGATCTATAAAGAGATAGATCTACATATAGTGATTCCTCATCCTTACTTACCTTGTTTCTTATGGCCATTGGTGTGTTAACAAATGCACAGTCCTCAAAACCAAACTTCTTCAACATTTATTTGGCATACATGGTTTAAGAAATGAATATTCCTTTATTGGATTGAGAGATTTGTAATCCAAGAAAGAAAGATAACTCTTCAATCATGGATATCTCAAACTCCTTTTGCATGTCTTTAGTAAATCCCTTCATCAGCTTCTCACTGTCTCTTTCAAATATTATGTCATCAATATAGACAATAACTATCAACTAATGCTCACCTACAGTTTTGATATATAAGTTATTTTTATTGAAACCTCTTTTAAAACCTTGATCTTACAAATATTTGTCAAGTCTCACATACAAAGATTTGGAGGCTTGATTCAAGACATACAAGGCTTTCTTTAATCTACAAACATATCTACTATTATCTAAAAGGAGAAATCCTTCAGGCTACTCAATATATACTTCCTCTTCTATTTTATCATTTAGGAATGTAGACTTCACATCCATCTGATATACTTTAAAAAAATTAAATATTGTATAGGCAAGAAACATTCTAATTAATTTTAACATAGCTACTGGAGCAAAATTTTCTTCAAATTCAATTCCTTTGATCTAAGCATACCCCTTGCACACTAATCTGACTTTTTTCTAGGTCATTGGACGATCCTCATTCAATTTATTTCTATACACCCATTTTATGTTGATCACATTCTGATTTATTGGTCTTGGCACTAGTTCCCAAGTTTCATTCTTTTCAATTTGGTCCAACTCTTCTTCCATTGCTTTCACCTAATGTTCATCATGGCTAGCTTCTAAAAAAAATTTGGGCTAAATTTTATATAATAATGAAAAATTTACTTGCTCAGGATTACTTACCAACCTTCTTCTTGTTTGTACTCCAATATCTAAATTTCCAATAATCTGCCTCTCAGCATGATTTTTTTGGATGAATCAAGATGGAGCTTTGGTGTCTTATCACTCATCTTCATCCATATTTTCAACTTCAATGTATTCTTCTGTAATAATGTCAGGTACTTTTAATGGATTCCTTGCTTTCTGAACTCCAACTTCATCTACTCTGACACTCATACTTTCTACCATCTTTTAAGTCCTCTTGTTATAGAATTTATATGCTTTAATATTATAAGAATATCCAAGTAATATTCCTTAATCTGCTCTCGAGTCAAATTTTCCCAAGTCTTCTTCAGTTCTCTTGATAAAACATCTACTACCAAATACTTTGAAGTAGCTAACATAAGCTAGTCTCCCCTTCCATAGCTCATACAAAGTCTTGTCACTATTGACTCTAAGTTGTCCTCTATTCAGGATATGTACTACAATGTGTACTACCTCTCTCCAATATTTATCTAGAATCTTGGATTATTTCAACATTATTCTTGCCATTTTTTGAACTGTCTTATTTTTTGTTCTACAACCCTATTCTACTGTGGGGTTTTGGTAGTTGAGTATTGTCTTTTTATTCCATGTTCTTCACATTACTCAATGAATTCATTGGACATGAACTTTCCTCCTTGGTCAAACCTTAGGCATTTTATTCTCAATCTAGTTTCATTTTTAACCAAAGCTTTAAATTCTTTGAAATTGTTGAATGCTTCAAATTTTTATTTTAAGAATGTCACCCATGTTATTTAAGTATAATCATCAATTAACATCATAAAATACCTCTCTCCTTAAGTAATATATGTTTTGGTGGGTCTACATAGATCAATGTGAATGAGCTTTAGCATCTTGGTGGTATAATACTACTTTGTTCTAAAATATGCTTTGGTCTGCTTTTCATGCTAACATTGTTTATAAATCATGATTGAGGGCTTTGTAATTTTTAGAATATCTCTTACCACTTGCTTCTTGCTAATATTCATAAGGTTTTCAAAGTTTATGTGACCCATTATTTTTTGCAAAATCCAACTTTCTTCAATTTGACTTAAACAACATTTCTCTCCTTTGACATCTGTTAGCATGTATAAATTGTTACATGTCTTGTGAGCATCTCCAATCAATTCATATATGTCTCTCTTTTTGATTTCACATCATTTTATGAAGAACTTGAGTGTGTAGCCTTGGTCACACATTGACTCACACTTAAAATATTATGCTTAAGTCCTTCCACATATAATACATTTTTAGTTTTAGTTTTACCATTATCTAAGCTAAGCATACCTTTTCCCAAAATTTTGTCTGTGGTGTTGTATCCAAATTTCACCGTACCTCCATTGATCTTCTTTACTGAGATAAACTTGATTTTACCTCCTGTCATATGTCTTGAACAGCCAATATCAATGAACTAGGGTTATCCCTCATCTCTTTCATGAAGTGTTGTCTGGATAATCATGGAATCTTCAGTTTGCTTCTTCTTCCATGTATTTGTTTGATCCCTCTTATTTATGATTTGAGCCTTGGATATTTGATCCTTTTCACTAATTCAAACATACTCCTACAACAATGAGCTATGTGTCCATAATTTTTACACTTGTAACATACACTAACTTCTTCATCAAATCCTTATAAGGGAGCAAATGAGTTGGAGCTTCTGTTTGAAGCTCTATGATTTCCCTTGTCTTCATTTTTGAAATCATTATCCCTAGCTCTCTTCCTACAATCTAGCTTCTTGTGATCAAAATGGTTAAAATAATATTAATAACCATAAAATTAATTACCAAACCTAGTTTGATTGGTGTATCTTAGAGTAGGTGGTCTTTTGTAGTTTTATTCTTTTCTACCTTCTTTGGTAGAGCTAGTCTTTGTGTTTTAGGCTTCAATATAGTTCTTAGTTTTTTCTATAATTACTTTTACCAAAATCTCTATGGAAGTTGTAGCTTTTTATTTCTCCTTTTAATATCCAATGCATGTCTTATTTGTTACTGATCTTTGACTTCCCAAAATTTCATTTAACACTTGAGTACTTTTCTCAGATTTCAATTCATTAAATACTTTATTATTCACCTTTTCAAGATCTCTTTTTAAATAGGCAATCTCAGATTCATACCTTTTACAATCTTAACTTTTATCCTTGAATTGATTTATTAGATCTTCCTCAACTTTCTTAGCTTTTTCAATATGAGCCTGTAGATCAATAATCATCTTGTTTGGTTCATCTAGGTCTTGTGCCAATATGGCTTCTGAGTCTTGACTCTCCTTTTCATATTTCTTGATTTGTAGCTTCTATCTCAAATTCCTTTTCTTGAGAAACTTTATCTCCCCTAAGGCACAAATAAGTTATTCCTCAAGGTTCACTTCTACTTCTTCTTCTTCCTCCTCTATATTACTCTTGCTATAAAAACAATCTTCTTCTATGGCCACGAATAAAATCTATATATTATCATTGTCTGAGTCAGAGAAGATAACTTGTAATGTTCTCTTTTTCCTTCATTTTGAGACTCTCAAACTATCTCCTATGAGTCTGAAGTATGGCTTGTCTAACCTTACCATCACCCTCATAGATGGTCTTAAGCTTCTCCCAAATCTCATGTGCTAACTTACATTTCATAACTTTTACAAACTCAAAATTAGAAAGATTTCACATAATAACATTCATTGCCTTATCATTATTTTTTCTAGCCTTCTTTCTAGTGGGATCTGTTGGTGGTGTTTGTGGCTCTATGTATCCATTTACAATAGATTGCCAAATGTCAATCCCAGGGGCCATTAGATATGTCCTCATTCTTATGCTCCAAAAATCATAATTGGTGTCATCAAATAATGGTGCCTTATTTGTGGAAAAACTTCTTGACCTTGTGAACTAGCCATGTGTGTTTTGCCTAATCTACCTTCTAGTAGTTAAACTATATCTGAAGGAACCTACTCTGATACCAATTATTAAGCATACATTATTATTGAGAGGGGGTGAATTAGTAATATATATCTTTTTCACTTTTTACATAAACAATTATTGTACTTAAGATATGCAATATAATCAAATCACAACTCACACAACATAAAGTAATAGTGACACAAGATTTATAAGTGGAAACCCTTTCAGGGGAAAACCATAGATAAATAGATCTCAATATAAAAATTCATAGGCACTAACCTACTAGAGCACCAACCCCAATATAATTTTTTAAGCACCAACTTACAAGAGCACCAACTCCTCTACCAAGCACCAACTTAGTGAATCTTTTTGATCACCAACTCATAGGAGCACTAACCCCTTTGAACGAAGGTACCAACCCTCTGGATGAAATAAAACTTCTATCTCTAACTTGTTGCTTACACAACAGATGATAGGACTTTTCTCTTTCAATCTTTTAGATACGATAAATTACAATGTAACATTGTTGTTATATGCCTTTATACTTTGCTTATGCTTCTTTGTTTCAATAACCACTTTTCTTCTCAAATATTTTTGCTCTTCTTTATTTCCTTCTCTCTCACGCTTATATGATATTCAATCAAATCAAATGCTTGTGATACTTCCACATCTCTTCTCCCTTATATATCCATTAAAGGATGTGTCCCATCCAAGAGTCACCTCTTCACCAAGAGATGTGACCATTGACATTTTCATGAACATTTCCATCAACATTTTTGTTCACTTCCATCAACATTTCCATTTACTTTTGACAACAATTCCATTCACTTCTAGTAACAATTTCATTTGACATTTTTGCTCATATCTGTTACAATTCCTTTGACATCAATGACAATATTAACAACATCCATGTCATGTATACTTGGCAAATACCTATCATGGTTATATCTCTCAATTGTAAACCTTCCCACTACCAAAAGGCTTTATGCCTATTTGCTTATATATTAGTCCAACCAATATTATTATGATGACCCAAGCCTTATATGTTATTCAAAATTCTATAAATATAATTTATATCCTTCATTGCTAGTTTTAAACTAGTACTTATTTTCCATCTCCTTAGACACTTGCATCCCAATAGAACTCTTATATCAATGTGGATGTCCATATTTATTTAAAATTTCTAGTTCCCAAAATTCATCCAATTTGAAAATGTATCATGTCCTAATGGTCAACCTAAGTTATTTAGTGTTAGATATTTTATAAATGGCTTGATATATATACAATATCAATCCTCATTCATTCCTCACCTAGGAATCATAGACAACTCACATAAAAAGCTACTAAGGAACATTCAGTTAAGCATTCAAGTAGTCAAATATGCCCTATTCATTCTTATTATTATATCATTCATAGGATTAGTCATGTTATAGGTATAAATTACTAAAGGAACAACCCTTGACCCATATTTTCCAATTTATAAGCTAGATCATTGTATGTACTTGATTATCACATATTGCATCCTAGTGTACACACAAGCCAAAACATAAGGGAGAACTACATCAGTTTGATGCTCTCTTCATAGTAATGGCTATGTATGTAGCAACCATCAATAGAGGGGTTCTTGGTGTTATCTCAACACCATGATCCCATATACCTATTTTTATCATAGTCACTCTAAGATTGAAGAGCTAGGGTTTGATCATTTGACAAAGAGTGAAAGCCTATGCATGAGATCTGAATACATCAAAAGGAAGGAGATTTTTTTTTTTAAAAAAAATCCTATTGGTCACATCTATATCCAATTAATATTTCATATAGGACACTTGCATCTAGGTTAAACATCTAAATTGATGTAACCATCCATATTTGACGTAATCATCTAATGCCACAAAGAGCTAATTTTTAGAATGTAATGATTGATCTAGGACACTAACTTAGTTCAATTCTAACTTATTCCTACTCATTATGCATAGTAAAATAGCTAAGTATAGTAGATGCACAAAGTTGAGGGACAAAAAACATGATACTCCCCTAACTTTTCCTTTTTTTTTACAAAGGGCATACACTCTTTTTAAAAGGGTGTACACCCTTTATTTTAAATTTACAAGGCTCAAGCTATTACTTGAGCCTCAAGGGTGTACACCCTTTTTAGAGGGTGTACATAATTTTAAAAGGGATTAAGCCCTTTGAAAAGGGTGTACTCCCTTTGGAAAGGGCTTAAATCCTTTTCAAAGGGTGTAAGCCCTTTATAAAGGGCTTACGCCCGTTTCATTTGATAATGCAAAAATTGATGTAAAAATAAAATCATGGCTAAGAGGAGGAGAAATCTTTTTTATTGAAATTTAAAATTGACACCCATATTTTGGTGCATTATTCTATCTTATTTGCATTGCATTGCTTCACATCAAGTATGTTATTTTTCTATTTTTTGCATTTCTGTGTAATTGATTAAACTAGGGTTTTGAATTTAAATTTACATTCAATTTTTTAAATTGGATAAAAACCCTACTTTAAAAAAAAATAGATACATAAATTTGATGGATCATATTCTTGAAGAGAATGTTAGACAAAACCCATCAGAGTTTGATTTTTCATGGGAAGAAGCTAAATTGTATGAGCAATACAATGCTAAATGTCAACAATTACAAATAATTATCAATTGTTTGTGTCATTATTTAGCTGATAGTGCACAAATTTTACTTTCCAATACATTAGAATTTATTTTTAATGAAGTGGGAAATGTGACTTCACAATTGATTGCAATGTTGCTTTGAAAATAGACCCTGAAACAATTTTATTCTGATAAATTATCATAAGAAAATGTGAAAAAAAAATAACAAAAGAATATTTGTGTGATTTATTTATTAAACTTGGAACCAACCTACCTCCACCAAAAAATTTCAAACACATTAGTATTGATTGGTGTATTCATGTGAAGATTAAAAACAACTTTTAGGATAGGTGATGGATGGTGTTTGATGATCCTCCATGCAATAATAATGAGGTTCCATTATATTTTTTGAGAAAATTGTATTGTGAGTTTGTATTGTAAGAAATTATAAATTATTTCAACATGAAGGCATCCCAAGGTAGGGGAGGGGGTCCTTCATTTGATATACCTGGTGCTAGGTGAGACCAAAACCATTATAATTGACCTTCAAGAAATATAAGAATAACAACACTGTTATGATCCACACTTATAATATTCAAAAATAATGTAGAATAAATGTATATCAATTCAACATAATAGATATTAGTGGACCAAGATGTCTAAATATTCAATATATGCATAATACCCTTAAGGTAGGGCAACACCAACAATACTCCTTTAGGAAGGAATAACTCCACAATGTCTCTTCGAGGAGACAACCTTCAATATACTCTTACAATAGAAGACTCAATGCTTACTTAATACCTTCACAATAATATTCACCTTCTTCATATATATCTCTAACTAATAATTGATGGGTGACCTCCTAATCCCAAAGTAGGCCGACCATTACCCAATGCACTAATTCCACAATTTACTTCATTACTGATATATTGGACCCATATGACTAACTAAGTGGATGTGTGTCACATGTCAGCGTCTCCATCAGCCCATATACATCAATATACTAGGTACATATCATTTCCTTCCTCCTTGACATGTTTCATCCTCCAAACATAGGAAGAAACCAAATAATGAGTATATTTCAAATCATTGCATACTTGTCACCAATCTTGATCATTTAGCCATCCATATGTGATCTTGGTAGGTGAGAGCTCTCCAATGTTGTTTCCAAATGCTGTTGTGCTCCTCTAATTTTGTTCATGATCATAATTGTACTACTTTGGTGTCCATACATAATTATTTTGCTTTTGATTCCATGTACCATATTTCATCATGCTACTCTGATTCCATCCATGACTATAGTATGGATTCTTCCATGCATAGTCATAGTTATTTTTCCATTCATTCCATGTTCCATAGGCTAATGTATTTCTCTGATTCCATACTTGACCATAGTAATTCTTCTTTGGCTTCCATGAATAGCCATAGTGATTAGAAATCTAATTTCCTGTCTAACCAAAATGATTGTTGTTATGACACTCCCTCACTTGTTCCATGATTTTTTCCTCTCTTGATGATGTGGGTGTCTATATACCTCAGCTTTTTCCATGTTTTCTTCTACCACTTCCACTTTGTTTGTCTCTATTTCTTGAGTAGATGAAGCCTTAATTTTTGATTGTAGTGTGTCTTGATCTATGTCATATGAATCTTCCTCATGCTCTTTATCACTTATTTCAATCTCATCCTCATGATCTTCCTTGACTATTATTGGTGCCTTTCCCACTATGATATCCTATAAAGTGACCTTGTTTTTCCTATACCTAAACTTCATGAACTTTTTATGGACATTAATATCGATTGTCCCCAAAATCTCTAACCATGGATATCCAAGAACTATATCCATATCATCCATATCCAAAGCATAAAAATATGAATGCAAAACATATTTTTCTATAATGAGCTTCAAATATTCAAACATTGAAATATTCTTACCATCTACTTGAACCTCCTAGATATTCTTTGCTTGAACATATAGACGCTTGGCCACATTCATACTGATGAAGTTATACTTGTTGGTAGGGTTTATGGACACAACAACCTTCTTCTTTTGAATGCATCCATGAAATTGAAAAATTGACTCAGATTTCTTTGGAGCCAAATTATTTAAACCCTTACCATCCAATTCTTCTTCTTCTTCTTCTTCTTCTTCTTCTTCTTCTTCTTCTTCTTCTTATTCTTCTTCTTCTTCTTCTTCTTCTTATTCTTCTTCTTCTTCTTCTTCTTCTTCTTCTTCTTCTTCTTCTTTACTTGCATATTCTTCCTCTTTGTCCTTATTTTCATCCACTAATTTTTCTTCTTCAGCAACTTCATTCTCTTCTTCATTACCATCATTATTTTCTTCCTCTTCTACATCCTCTATTATAGCCCATCGATCTAGGAAGATCTATTCCATTGATTTCCATGAATAATACTTTTGTACACAGCTCAACTAATTAAACCAATGTAGTGCAGGCCCAAAAAAAAAAGAGATAATCATCTTTGCCCAAAAATTTTTTAGTATGATTCAAAAAAAGGAGCCACCATTCTCTAGCATCAATATCACCCTCCCCTAAAAATTTTTGCAACTTCATGATTCACAAATAAAAACTAGGGTTTGTGAAACCCTAAAATGTCAATAACTCATTCAAAACATATAAAAATAGTCCCAACTTTTGACTAGCTTCCTCCTATGATATTGTAATTTTATAAAAATATTTGTGAAAAACTTTGACAAATTATGACCTGTAGAGTGAATATACAATAAATAATAAAATCATAATAACTTACTCAAAAAAAATTTAAAAATTATGAAATTTGTAATGTGTTTCTCTTGTATCTTTGTATATCTTCAATAAAAATTTTGAAGAAAAAAACCTTATATTTCGAAAGATATAGCCAAATTATTAAAAAACCTAAAATAACAATAACTCCCAAAAACTTGATCAAAAACCTCAATGTTTTTACTATGACTTCCCTAAAATCTTCTCTATATCTAATTTAAAAAAATTGTATAAATTCGTAACCAATCAAAATATATTGATGATTCTATAAAGCTAGGGTTTTACCACACACAAATTGCCCAAATCAAAGATCTGATACCACTTGTTATGATCCACACTTATAATATTCAGAAATAATGTAGAATAAATGTAGATTAATTCAACACCATAGATATTGGTGGGCCAAGATGTCAAAATATTCAATATATGCATAATACCCTTAAGGTAGGGCAACACCAACAATACTCCTTTAAGAATGAATAAATCCACAATGTCTCTTCAAGGGGATAACCTTAAATATCCTCTTAAAATAGAAGACTCAATGCTTATTTGATACCTTTAAAATTATATTCACCTTATTTATATAGACCTCTAACTAATAATGGATAGGTAACCTCCTAATCTCAAAGTAGGCCAACCATCACCTAATGCACTAATTCCACAAGTTACTCTATTACTAATATATTATACCCATATGACTAATTAAGGGGATGTGTGCCACTTGTTAGCATCTCCATCAATCCATATACATCAATAGATCATATCCCTATGTACAATGCCAAACATCAATAATTACATATAATTATCAATTATTTGTGTCATTCTTCAGTTGATAGTGCACAAATTTTACTTTTCAATACATTAGAATCTATTTTTAATGAAGTGAGAAATGTGACTTTACAATTGGATGTAATGTTGCATCGAAGACAAACTCTAAAACAATTTTACTTTGATAAATTGTCATATGAAGATGTAAAAAAAAATAACAAAAGAAGATTTGTGATTTATTTATTAAACTTGAAACTAACCTACTTCCACCAACAAATTGCAAACACATTAGTATTGATTAGTGTATTAATGCAGAGATCAAAAATAACTTTTGGGATAGGTGGTGGATGGTGTTTGATGATCCTCCATGCAACAATAATGAGGTTCCATTATATTTTTTGAAAAAAATGTACTGTGAGTTTGTATTGTAAGCAATTCCAAATTATTTCAACATGAAGGCATCCCAAGGTATGGGAGGTGGGTCTTCATTTGATAGATCTGGTGCTAGCCAGCACCAAAACCATCATAACCGACCTCTGAGAAATATTTAAAAAATAAAATATGCCAATATTCCTAAAATTTTGCATCATAACAATAGATGGACACCCTTGAGGTGGTTACTAGTTTGACACAAATTATGATTAATCATGCTATGCATACTTTAAAGACTTATACTCATCTTATAGGTGGTGCTAGTGGTAGTGGTGGTGCTAGTGGCAGTGGTGGTGCTAGTGGCAGTGGTGGTGTTGATGATAGTGGCATTGGTAGCAGTGGTGTTGGTATTGGTCTAGGTGTTAGTGTCCCTCATTCTACTCATGTTACAGTTCTTATACATCATTACACATCATGCGGGAGGAAGTGTATGGGACCTCATGTTTAGGTGCAACATATATAGAGTACATTTATGGAGACTAATATGCTAAAGCGTATGCCATCTGTATATGCTTCAGCAATGCTAGACAGTAGCATGCTAGACATTAGCCTACTAGAGCATATGCCACATGTAGATGCTTTAGCAGTGCATGACACTAGCATTTCAGACACTATGTGAGATGTAGTACCTTCAATGAATCTTATGAAGATACATCAGGGTCTTGTTGTAGAGGATTCTTTACCATCTGTATTTGATGCACAGATTTAATTTTAATTATCTAGTTTGTTTTTGTTTGTAAAAGAATATTAAATCTATTTTTTAGTACATGTATTTGTACTTAATTGAATAATTCATTTGACTTCAAGTTATTATTTTTTATTTGTATCTAGTTAATTGGTGATATTCTGGGTACCTCAACAGGCCTTAACTCTATTTTAGAGGCTAAAATTGGCATGGGTGTACCTTACACATAGGTTTCTAAATTTTTAAATTACATATTTATTTATTTATATTTTTATTATCCTTTAAACATAAAACTCTATTTTAATATATATTATAGTCATAATTTTTTATCATGTTAATTGAATTCACACATTATTCATTTATTGGTTGTAGAGATGTTAAAGGATATTATGGGCACCTCTCATGGACAAGAAGAAGGTGTAGGTGATGTTGCTGCTACATCAGAGAATCTACTATCTCTACAGTAGGTTATGATTTAGGGACAGAGACTAGTGAGAACACACAATTTAATTGTTTTTATCTTTAAGCAATGATATTTTATGTCATATTTATATAATTATATGCAACTTTTAGATCTAACGATATATGTATGCTCTATAGGCTTACCTATAGCAAGTGTATATGCGGTCTTGTAGCCCTAGACAACTATTTAAATGGAATATGGTGAGTGTAGAATCATTTTATAAAATTTTACATTCTTGAAAAAAATATCAAATTTTTAATATACATTTTTAATGCATTAATTTTTATATTGTATATATTGTGCAAAGATAAACATTTTCATCATTTGTTGATGAAGTAATGGATCACTCACATGCTGAGATGAGGATATCTCCTCGTACTGAGGCATCCAACACCCTTGGCTCTACATCTATGGCAACAAAACATAATTTATTTGGAGGTAATGAGGAGCAGGAGAGCTAGTTCTTGTGTTAGGGATCTAGTTTTAGCATAATTTATTTTGTATGCCAATATGGCTCACATTGTATGTCTATATGGTATATTTTTTCTATGTATATATTTGTAGGCACAATCAATTTTGTATGCTAATGTGGCCAACATTGTATGCCTATATGGCATATTTTGTCTATGTACATGTTATGGTCTACATTTTTTTTTGATATATGTTATATTATTTATGTTAAATTATAACATAGAATTGTGCATGTATCACATATATACTATTCAACAATTTGATTCCTTTAACTATGTGTACTTTATATTTTTATCATTTGGTGTTTACACATGTTATTGGTTAATGATTAAATTATTATTTCATATGGGGTTAAAAAAAATCACATTATTCTCTAAGTTAGGTGCTTTGAATCATTATGTATATCTTACATTTACATGTGATATTTTTTATTTACTTGTTTCATCTACATTTGCTTTTTATTTGCCAATCCACACATAATTCTCCATCTAGACCTCTAGCATAAAAGCAAAATGCTTTTCATAAAGGATATTAACCTAAAAAATCCACACAAAACTTGACTCTTCATATGCCTTCTAGCTTGGATAAAGGCAAGAATAATTATAGTTAAAAGTGGTGCCATCAACAATTATCAAAGAGCCATGAACACTCTCAATGTTGGGCATAACAATCCTTTCTTTGGAAACCTACTGTTTCTATGCTAGATTTGCTTTTCACATTCAAGAAAGGAAAGATGAGAAACTAAGAAGAATGGATGAGAGTTTGTACGTACCCGGATTGTAGACATGCACACCAGAATTCAGACGATAGCAGGAACTCCTCTTTGGTTGTGGAGGATGACACCTGAAAGAGAAAGACACTAAACACGAAAAATGTTAGATGACAAAAGGGTGGACTGCCAAGTGAAGGCTTGGTCCTAGAAGCGCAAAGGCTTCTTGGAGGATGCCAATCCACTGTTAAAAATAGAATGCTGATCAGAAATAGAAAGTGATAAATGATGAAAAATAGAAAGAAAGAACTTAAGGCAAATGCATACCTATTTAGCAGCAATCTACTTTGCATAGTCATCGACGTCAGTGGTATTGTCGGCGCCGGTCAGGTAAGGTCACCGACGTCGATTAGGCTGCCGACATCGGTAGGGGAAATGGACGAGGTTGACTGGGGCAGTAGTCTTAGACAGGGTCTTATCGGGTTACAAGCTAGTTTTTGGTCTACAGAATAGACTGTGGTCTCATCTGAGGGTCAGGGAGGTCTATTTAGAGGTTTGAGGGACTGAGAATGTTGTCTGAGAAAGTGACTGGTTGGGAACCAGAAGCACAAAGGGGAATGAATGAGAGGCAGAGGTCTGGGAAGGCCTTTCAGCCTCTCAGGGGAAGGATAGGGAAGGTCTTAGCATTGGTTAGCTAAATAGATAGATTAAACAAGAAATGAAATGGAAAACAAAACTGTGCTTACCTCTTGCTTGCTGATTGAAGAATGGAAAAACTTGTTGTCGAAGCTGTTGAAGGATCTGCAAATGGAGCTGTTGCTTGGAGCTGTTCCTGTAAGATCCTTGTAGCTACTGGTGTTGATGTATGAGGGGGAGGAGAAGAAAATACGAATGTAAAAGCATCAAGAGAGTTCTATTCGTGGGGGGGGGGGGCAGAGAATGGTCTTGAAGGATGCTGATGCCAGCAGAACCACTGACGTCGGCCGCATAATGACCGATGTCAGCGGCAGAAGAATGGGGATAGAGGCTAAAATTAGCCTCTGTCCATTATTGCACGCTGCTGGGTCAAGGGGCCATGGAAAAATGGTTGAGGAAGGCATAAATGGACGCGGTAGGGAGGATAAAGGGGAGATTTGGGCAATAAAGGCTAAGAGAGAGGTGGGGGGATCCAAGGTGGCATGGGTGAGGTGAAAGGGGTCCAAATATTTAATTATTTTAATTTGATAAATATAGGGGGCTAGGACAAGGGTTAGGACATGGGCCAAGGGGGGGTCAAGGGTGAAAGATGACCTAGGGGGTAGACACGATTTTAGTGTCTACATTTGCCCCTTTTTGTCTTGTTAGTTGTTCTTAACGAACTACAAGACAAAAAAAGGAGTTGGTTGCCCATGGTATGGGATGAGGTGTTCCCCCCTCAAAGCGAGAGTCGAGGGAAGGGAACTTGAGATCGAGTGTCGATTTGATAGAGAGATGGATAGAGAGAGGGTGAGTGTGAATGCTGCAATAGTCGTGATTATGTGTATACCACTTCACAGGATGGTCAGGTCAATCGCAGGTCAAGGGTCGAGGAGTAACAAAATTGAAATAACTAGGCCCCAACATTTGGTCGTAGCTGATCGGGATATTCAATCTAAGCTGAAGCTCCAATGGTCATCATGTCCTAGGTATCCCAGGCTCAGGAAGTGCTCTTGGAAACACGAAAATGCCACAAGTAATGGGGATCAACCAGCTTGCGATCCTATACTTGTGAAGGTCATAAATGGTCTACACACAATTTTGCTAACCATTCATGAGGTAGCATACATGCAAAAATAACCAAGGCAAAGTCGTCTTGGAAGTGGTTGCGATCACAGGAGATGGTCATGATCTCCAAGTTCTAGTGGTCGAGGGATAGAGGCAAAAGTGATCTCAAGGGTGCCCCAGGAGGCCAAGATGACTTCTACTGGAGAGCTAACTAATTGGGGGCATGATTTTAGGCAATGAGGAGGTTTGAAGTATGCTAACGTTGGTGAAATAACTGACGTCAGTGGACCAAAAGGACTGATGTTGGCAGAAATTGGCCGACATCGACATATTAGGGCATGAAAATGCTAACATCAGTGGCCTGCCAAATCTGACAAAACCTGATTGGCGGCCCATCAAAAGTCATTTGCTACTTGTTGACTGAGAGAAAAAAGAGCTCTAGAGTTGATTGAGTGAAAGTGACACCGAGTTGATCGAGTGAGCACACTAAGGTGGCAGATAGGCATTGGTGGAGAGAGGGAGCAAGCTGGAGAGTGATTGGAGGCTACAGAGGCATTTGTGGGCCAAGAGGAGCTTGCGGAGAGGGAGACGCAGAGGAGATGGTAGAGGGGAGTAGAGGATTTGTAGGGGGTCCACCACCAGCAGCACCCATCGTGCCACCATGTTGATGATGTTGAGACGAGGTAGGAGGGTCTCTGAGCCCTATTTGGTTGAGTTTTGTTTTGATTTGATTTTTGAATTTTGGTTGCTTTAGGTAGAAATTGAGGGGGGAGGGTAGCTAGGAAGGTGGGTAGGGGGTCTAGGATAGATTAGGGATGATTTAGGAGTGATTTGGGGGGGGTTAGGGAGTCCACAGGGGGAAGCCCTAAATTTAGGGCTCGCCCCATTCAGCCCTAGGGCCGAACCAGTCACCGACGTCAGTGGGTTCACCGACGTCAGCCGACCAATGATCAGCATCGGTCATTCACTTGCCGATGTCGGTCACTAAGTGACCGATGTCGGTTATGTGAGTGTTGTCACCGGCATGCTAACCGATGTCAGTGGCTGCCTGGTTAGAAAGGGTGGTGAAAAATGGTCAAGTCATAAGGTTGAAGCTATGCCAAGGGCTTCTCGGGTGTCAGGTTAGGCATAGATGGTCAGAATGGTTGGTCAAATAAGAAGAGTAGGAATAGTTTTAACATGAGATTGATTGTTGATGGATGTAGGTGAGGCAGACTCTGATGCTATGAGATTGCCTCCTGACTTTGCTGACATAGATGCGCAGAGGCGTGACAGTCGAGGAGTGGGCGCAGATGAGCGTAGTGGGGCCAGGTGGGCTAAGACGCTACTGCAGAGTGGTGAGGGATGTGAGCCTCATGGTGGCATTGATCGAGCGGTGTGACCATGCCACCAACACCTTCCACCTGCCCACAGGAAAGATGACGGTCATGGTCGAGGATGTGTACAAGATTTTGTGGCTGTTGATACACGGAGTTGACATCTATGCGTGCTCAAGAGAGGCGCATAATATACACATGGTTACACTATTTGGGGAACACGTCACGAAGATGAGCTACCATTCAGCTAGTTTTGCTTATGAACCTTTATACATGGTGGATGAGGGCACACATTGGTTGGCTATCCTGATGATGATCAGCATCACAGTCTATGCATTGCCAGATGTAGAGGGAGGCAGGTTCCCGATCGCCATGACTAAGGTTTTGATGGACATGCTGAAGCAGTAGATAGTGTTCACCTGGGCACCCATCTTTTTGGCCCAGGTATACAGAGAGCTATGGAGCATCAGTCAGCAGCGATGGTACAGTCTATGTGTAGGCCACCTTTTACACTACTGGGCATACGAGCATATCATGGTTACACGAGCTCTCGGCCTCCCAGTGGTGATCTAGGCCAGCTTCAGGGTCAGATTTAGGCAATGGTGCAAGATGATGGCATAGATGCGAGTGGATGGAGTGGTCAGGGATATTGACCACTACCGAGGGGTATTAGAGGCCCTGATTCTAGCAGACATCATCTGGAGACCATACTTGGTATATCCAGTGTTCTGAGATCAGGGAGAGTAGCTGGTTGAGACTCAGAGCATGCAATGGGTCAGGGGCAGACGAGTCGATGAGCTTGAGAGGATCCCAGTAGAGAGAGTGTGGCACCAGTATAGGCTGTTATAGGATGTGCAGCCTGCCTTCCCATTGTATAGACGGGATGACATTGAGGCACCACTCCCATTGCCAGAGGAGATAGAGGGGCCAAATTTTGAGGAGTTGCTAGCAAAACCTGGGATAGCCGACCCAGGGTGTACAAAGGTCTACATAGCATGGTGGATAGGATGGTACACAGGTGTACAGGTGGGTCCCCAGCTAGATCTGTAGGCTATCACTAGGGAGCGGGATACAACCTGCAAGGAGAGGGACACAGTGCAACAAGAGAGGGATGCGGCACATGCTCAGGTGACCATTTTGTAGGGACAGGTCACAGTTTTATAGGGGCAACTGGCGAGGGTGATAGGATAGGTGACAGAGATGACAGGTCGAGTGGCAGCGCTGACAGGGTAGGTCACTCTATTATAGGGATAGTTGGCCATAGCCCAGGCATAGGCAGTGGCAGGTCAGAGTTTTAGAGGGTAGGGCCCATTACAGTAGCCATCTCAGTAGCCAGCATTTTCACAGGGGCCAAGACAGTCGGCATCAGTGCAGCCAAGATTTTCACAGCCACAAGGTTCAGTGCAGGGCACGGTAGCAGGTCAGATGGGTCCACTACAGACTGTATCTATAGTTAGATACAATAATGTGTTGAATGAGATCACATATTATGAGGGAGCTATTAGGGGGTTTCCTCAGATATAGCGATACTCAGATATGAGGGTAGAGCTGAGCTGACAGCGGTCTATGTCGTGAGCAATGGCTACAGATTCACGTAGATGGCACAGATCAGAGGGGGGAGAGGATACAGCATCTTCTCGGCCACCACCACCACCACCATAGCCACAATTGTGAGGCTAGATTGTGATGTTATTTTTGATGTATATACCGGCCTGTGAGCCGATGATGCGAGATGTATGTAATTTTTTTGAGAGAGAGAGATGCACAAATTGTGCAATTGTATAAAACTTTAAGATATATATGATGAGATTATTTTGAATTATTGACATGAGTTATGAGAAATTGTATGGATGTGTTTAATGTTTATGGCACTTTGATTTGATGCATGTTTTGATATGATGTGTATAATGATGATGCTATGATGCTATGTTTGTGATTATGATGACTAATGTGATGATGAATGTGATGTTTAATGAAATGGTTATATGATGATGATTAATGATATTGATGTTGATATTTGATGTGAATGGTTATGATTTTTAGATTAAATGGTGATGTTTAATGACTATGGATGGACATGATGAAAATGATTATGCTAATGATTATGAAAATAGGTGATTGTTTGTGATGTGATTGACAAGTGACAAAAAAAAATGTGATGGAAGAAATGCGATGAAGGAATAGCCAAACTAACCCCAGAAGACCCCATGTCAACTGAGTGCTACCTACATAGCCCCTATCATTAGGGCCTCAGGCCTATGTAGTTCTCCCAAAAAGGGAGGAAGAGTCGAAGTGGTTGATTGGTCTTGGTTGAGGTCAAGGTCATGGTCAAAGAAGAGAAGGTTTGTCCATCAGAGAGACGAACAAACAGAGGTGGTCGAGCTAACCCCAGAAGACATCGTGTCATCTGAGTGCTGCCTACATAGCCCCAATTTTAGGGCCTCAGACCAATGTAGTTTAGACTAGTTGAGAATATTGGTTGATGATTGGTTTGGTCATGTGTTGAAATGATGAGGATAAAAAGATGTTACAGCCTATTCCAAATGGTGTATGTTGTAACCTTGGTTGAGGGGTCTTTCATCCCTAGCAATTTTTCATATTTGTGATGGATGCATGCTAAAAATGAATTGAGGTCTATTTATGCTTCAACAAGTAATGGTTTATGTTGAACATAAATTGTGTCGTCCATAGTTTCCATGTGTATTGGTATCCATAGAAACTAGTGTGAATAGGCTATGTGAGTGGTCTGAAAAGAAATTGGGTTGAGTTGGTTTGACAAATGATGAAGTTCAAATGTGACCAAAGTGTAAAATAAGTGAAAGGCATAATCATCTTTTCATTGATAAGGACCAGAATGACAGCATAGATAGGGGTTGTTAGAACTAAGAGCCCCATGCATGCATTACGTTGTGGACCAAAGGTTGTGTTAGAGCGGTAATCGAATCACTTTGACATTAAAGTGAGCTCGAAGTTCCTTGAGCAGGTGATAGGAGGGGGATAGGGTAACCCGTTTAAGAGCAGAGATAACCTTGCCCCTTTTTATAGGAGACCCTGAGACAACTATAAGCCAGGTCCATGACCCTTTTTTTTTTTTTGGTGCAGATTGATCAATGCGAGAAGTCTACATAGAGATGTCATTTTGCTTGGTGGTCATTTGTGAAGCTGATCGATGCAGGAAGCTTCTAAGAAAGTATTGTTTGTCAGCAAGATTTAGTCATAGCCATCCTTCGAGGGAGTGGTCTATATTTTTGCTTTATATAAGTTTGAATAGTTGTCCTTCAAGGGAGCAGTCTATTAGCTACAGCAATGATAGTACAACTATCCTTCGAGGGAGCAGTCTATTTTTTGATTTGATTGGGTGACCTTGGATATGTTTTTACATCTCAATTTTATTTTATTTTTTTTGATAGAATTTGGAGTCATGGACAAGACTATTAGAAGTTCAAGGGCTCCCTTTTATTAGGACAAAGCATCCATGCATCATAAAAGGGTTATAGAGGTTTGTTTAGGGGAATAGGGTTGAAAGGAATGAGGATTAAGAGGATGGGGACTGCTCAAGGGACAAGCTCAAGTTAAATGTCAAGTGGACGAGTACTCGACTAATAGTAGAATGGTCGCAGATGCAAGGCATTAAGAGGCTCAAGTTCTGGCCATCTGTCGAGAGAGGACAGACGATAAGTCCCTAATCCATACTTGTGCGTGATGATGAAAGGTCTGAGCCAATTAGGAGAAAACTTTCCTCGTTTACTTTGCTCCATATTGGTGACATGTTGGGTTTCTTTGAGGATGAGGTCTCCGATGTTGAAATTTTGTTCTCGCAGATTTTTGTCATAGGCTCGCTTGATGCGATTTTGATAGACATGGAGATGGTTGAGGGCAGCGAGACGACGTTCATCAAGTAACTCAAGTTGAGCTAAGTGATCTTGACAAAAGTCATCGTTGGAGAGAATGTCATGTAGAGAGATGCGGAGAGACGGGATCTGTACTTTGAGAGGTTGGATAGCCTCTATTCCATACACTAGAGAGAAAGGGGTAGCACCCGTAGAGGTTCGAATGCTAGTGCGGTAGGCCCACAAAGCGAAGGGAACATGAATGTGTCAGTCCCTTCCTATGTCGTTGACCACCTTCATGAGAATTTTAGTTAGAATTTTTTTGGAAGCCTCAGCCTGCCCATTTGCTTGTGGGTAGTAAGGCGAAGAGAAACTGAGCTTGATGCCAAATGAGTCACAGAGTTTTTAGACGGTCTTGTTTTTGAAGGACTTGCCGTTATCGGTGATGATTTTGTGAGGAACACCAAAATGATAGATGATGTGGGTGCTAATAAAGTCGATAATTTTGTCAACTTTTGTGCAGATGAGAGGAATGGCTTCCACCCATTTAGTGAAATACTCAGTGGCGGTGATGATGGACTGATGACGAAGAGACGAGTGAGGGTTAATCTCACCGATGAGATCTAAGCCCCACTGAGAAAAAGGCCAAAAATCCTGAGCAACTTATAAGGCATGGCTAGGGAGATGGAGCAAGTTAGAGTGTTGTTGACACTTGATGCAATGCCAAACGTAGTCACTACAGTCTTGATGAAGGGTGGGCCAATAATATCCCAGATGAAGGATGCGCTTGGCAACTGAAGTCCCACTGAAGTGTCTACCACAAATCCCGTTGTGGACTTGTTTTATGGCATGAGAGGCTTTAGTGGAGGTTAGAAAACGAAGAAGGAGGCCGTCAAAGCCTCGCTTATAGAGAAGACCCCCTAGCATGGTGTAGCAAGCTGTGCATTTGATGAAAGCTCGCCGCGCATTGCTAGAGAGATGGGGAGGGATGACAGAATGTGATAAGTAGTCCACAAGTTGGTTATACCAATCATCTCATGGACTAGAGTCTATGGTGTTGACATGGTTGATGTTAGGAGAAATGTATGAAGGCAACGGCACACGATGCACTGTGACAAAAATTCTAGATGAAGATGATGAAGATGGGATATGTGAGGCAAGAGAAGCCATGGTGTCAGCAAACTTGTTCATGGATCGAAGAATAGTCTGCAAGAGGTAATGGTCAAAAGAGGCTAGAAGAGTGTCAACACAGTTTTTATACCTTT
Source organism: Torreya grandis (assembly GCA_037957365.1). NCBI lineage: Eukaryota > Viridiplantae > Streptophyta > Pinopsida > Cupressales > Taxaceae > Torreya > Torreya grandis. The sequence goes on from JARHVA010001200.1 coordinate 139,684, forward strand.
GCAAAATTTTGTTTTTACAGAGGTATGAACCGTTGACCTGATTGACAATGAGCTATGAGTCAATGAAGATGTTGATGGACTTGATGCTGAGAGAAAGGGCGGTTTGAAGTCCCAAAATTAAGGCTTCGTATTCAGCCATATTATTGGTACAATCAAAGTCGAGCTTGAAAGACAGAGGCATGGGCTTACCTTTGAGTGGGATGAGAATGACTCCCGTACCCCCACCAAGTTGACATTTGGAGGCATCGAAGAACATGGTCATTTGATAGACGGTATCATCGATGGAAAGCACGGCGATAGATTCGTCGAGAAACTCACACTGTGAAGGTTGATTGTCAGGAAGAGGGGCATCTACCAATTGGTCAGTGATGGTTTGCCCCTTGATGGATTTCTACTGGATGAACTCGAAATTGAACTCAGCAAGCAGCATGAGCCACTGAGCCATATGTTGATTTTGATATGGCTTGGAGTTCATGTATTTAAGAGGATCGGTGTGAGTGATGACAAAGGTCTTGTGGTTGAGAAGATAGTGGTGGAGCTTGGTAGTGACAAAGACTAATCCCAATAGAGTTTCTCATTATGAGTATACTGAGTTTCATAGTCGACCAGTGTTTGGCTGATGTAGTAGACCGCCTGCTCACGGTGATGCTCGTCTCAGTGTGTGATCATGGCACCTAATGAATGGTTGGTTGCTGAGATGTAAAGGTAGAAGGGTTGGTCATCTTTAGGTGGAATGAGGACTGGTGGAGAGACCAGATAGCGTTTGAGGGCTTCAAAAGCCTCTTGACAGTCCTTATCCCATTTAAAGGTGACATCCTTCTTAAGGAGGTGATGAAAAGGTTGGAAGCAGTTAGAAAGCTGCAAGATCAAACAGCGAATGGACTGGAGCTTCCCTTGTAGATTGCAAAGTTGCTTGAGATTGGTCAGAGGTGGCATCTCAAGGATAGCATAGATCTTGGCGGGATCTATCTCGATGCCACAAAAGGAAATGATGAAGCCGAGGAGCTTGCCTGAGAGGACCCCAAAGACACATTTCTTGGGGTTAAGGCAGACATTGTATTGAAGAAGGCGAGAGAAGATGATCTTGAGGATGGTCAAATGGTCACAATGAAGCTTAGACTTGTTAAGCAGGTCATCCACATAGTCCTCCATGATTTTATGGAGGAGATCATGGAAAATATAAGTCATGGCGCACTGATAAGTGGCACCTGCATTTTTCAAGCTAAAAGGCATGACCCAATAGCAGAAAGTCCCCCATGGGGTGATAAAGGTAGTCTTGTGCTGGTATTCTGGAGTGATCAGGATTTGATTGTATCCTAAAAACCCATCCATGAGAGATAGCATCTCATGGCCGACCGTGAGATCAACAAGCTGGTCAATATTAGGAAGAGGGAAGTCATCTTTGGGACAAGCCAGGTTAAGGTTGCAATAGTCTGTGCAGATCCAAATCCCCCCGGTCACCTTGGTGACAGGGATGATGTTAGAGACCCACTATGGATAATCGATGGGTTAGATGAAAGAGACAGAAAGAAGGCACTAAAGCTCCTCTTTAATAAGGAGTGCAACATGAGGATGCATCTTTTGAAGCTTTTGCCTAACAGTCTTAACCTCTGGTTTAGTGATGATGTTATGGGTAGCAATGGTGGGGTTGATGCCAGGCATGTCACTGTAGGTCCAGGCAAAGGCCTTTCTATGGTCTGAGAGGAACTGAGTGAAGTCAAGCTGCTCTTGGGCATCTAAAGATTGGCCAATCTTTAAGATGTGAGGAACATCAGAAGAAGGGAGGTTGATGTCAATGGTTGATTCATTTAACATAACTTGGGTCTCAGAAGGGAGGGAGCACTGGATGAAAGAGTCATCGACACCCATGTAAGAAAGAATGGCATCATTGTCTATGCAACGGACAGTGTGAATGGACACCGACTCATCCTCTGTCATGCTAGGAAAAATTAGAGGGAGAGACCTGGACACCCCATTTAGCTGATAGGTTAGGGGTTCTAGACGGATGGTGTTTATGGAAAAAAACTAGGAGGGATGGAAACCACCGACTCCGTAGGTGAAGCAGGAGGAATGGGTGAGCCTGGAGGAGATTGGTCAATGGTTGGCTTGGGGCAAAGGTCTGTAGAGGCCTGAGTGGGGTCATGATATCCCAAGCCATATCGTTTCTTGGCATCATCATCGTTGAGCGGCTCGATGGGCTGATGGGAGCCCTCCTCATAGCGTCTGAAACCAAAACCCTTCCATGCACACCTATAAAGGTAAGTGTGTGCAAAGGTGGGGTTGCCAAGAAATGAGAAGTCTGATGTGAATGGTTGGGGTGAAGAGAGAGGGTTCCCGTCAGTAGGAGCTTGATTGAGCCCCCCATAGACAAGATTGGTTCAGAGGTGAGGAGGACCATAAGGCACGACCATCCAGATCTGATGGTCGTAACTGGGGCTGTGGTGAAGGCATCCATACTCTTGCAGAGTTTGGAACATGTCTAAGGTCAGCAAGCGATATTCCCCAAGTGAAAGTCATTGGATGATGTCTTCTAAGGGGTCTTTGGTAGTTGCTTGAAGAGGAGGGGTGAGGGCGACCGTCGGTTGCGAACTGGTTGACGCTTCTGCAGATGGAGGCGGTGTCGGGGTTGATGGCTTGATAAGAATGAGGACATCATTTGGATGGTAGGTGGTGTTAAAAGTTTTGAAAGGTGATGGGTCAATGGGAATGGTGTGGACTTGCCCGTCGTGCTCAAATTTCACACAACAGTGCAGGGTGGAGGGGACACAGGCCATGGCGTGGATCCAGGGTCAGCCCAGCAACATGTTATATTGAAACTCTCCTTCGATGATATAGAAGAGCTTCAAGACTATGCGTGAACCAACGTGAATGTGAAGAATGACTGTGCCAATGGTCATGGCAGTGGTGTCATTAAAGGAGAGCAAGATTGCGTCAATTTTAGAGACGCAATTCTTGGGAAGAGCCAATTGATCAAAGGCATGGATGGAGATGATGTTGATGCTAGTGCCTCCATCGATCATAATGCGTTTAATGCATGTCCGATCAACATAGGCAGTGATGAAGAGGGTGGCATCTTGATCTTCCATGTTGGATGTGGGAATCTCATAATCATTGAATGTGATGGAGGCAACAGGAGATAAAGAGTGGACGAGGGCAGCGAGTGGTTGGGGGTCCTCGGGTTGGACCTCCATTGTCTGCAAGCCTCAGATGAAGGCTTGATGATGCTGAGGCAAGGTTTGGATGAGGTCATAAAGGGACATCTTCATAGGCATCTGGTGAAGCTGTTTCAACATGGAGTCATGAATCGGCCCGAAAGAGGAAGAAGAAGAAGGTTGAGATGTGCCAAGGATAGAAATTTTAGGCTTGGGCGCTAGAGGTGGTTTGACAAAAGGGTAGGTGGCTTTTTCTTTTGCCTTGTCCTTTTGTGACCTAGTGGTTATGTGGATAGCATTGATTTCAAAGATAGGAGGTGAAGAAGAGGTCATGGCCTACTGGTGAGATGTTGATGTGGTTGAAGAGGTTGGATGGGAAGGTGTTGAGGGTCGGTCAAGAGTGTCCTCAAGGAGAAGAGTGTCCTTCTCCATATAGCAGTGAATGACGGCCTTAAGGGCAAAACAAGTCACGGTATCGTGTCCTGGCATACGATGGTATAAGCAAATATTCGTGTCGTCGAACCAGGAGGGCTTGGACCTGAGAGGTTGGAAAGGCCTGATGGGTGGAAGGGTTATGCTAGAAGTCTGCAAAAGTCAGTGCATTATCAATGAGTATGAGCCCACTAAAGGGTCCGTGTTAGTTGACATGTGTGATGCTGGTGACTTTTGCTTAGGCAGAGTTGGAGGAGGTTTCTGTACCACCTTTTGGGTTGATGGTGTGGTGATAGGTGGAGATGGCACTTTCTTCATGAGAGGTACCACCTTTTTAGGAGAGGGTAGGCTAGAGGTAGGCAAAGGAAGTAAAGGAGGAAACCGGTTTTGATTAGGGGTCAGAGTGGGAAGGACTCTGGTCAAGGTTGAAGGATGGGGGCCCAAAATGGAAGGTAATGGTGATGGGGGAAGAGGCATTTAATTCTATGGTCTGGCAGTCTTCTTTGACTTGGTTAGAAGACTACTATTGGTTGAGGTTTGGTCTAAGTCCACCTTCACTTGCGAGTGAGTGAGGGTAGAGACAGGGTGAATGCCAAGTGACTTGATAGATTTAGATGGGGTAGATGTGGGTTTAGAAGAGGGAGTCTGGTCTTTGTTGAGAGTCTTGGGAGATTCTGCCTTGGGAGGATTGGCAACATGAGACTAGAGGGCACGGGCATGTTGAAGAGCTTTAAGACACTCCCACAATCCCTGATGCTCCACTTTCCTTGAAGGGAGAAGTCTAATTTTCTCCACTAGTCGAGAAAATGGTTGAGAAGATGTTGGATGAGGTTTGGGTCCTTGAGAAGATGTTGATGGTTGTGGGGCTGAAGATAAGATGGGTGTAGCAGTCTCGGATCCATGGCATGATGAAGTCGTGATGGATTCGTCCTTGGTTGGAGACGAAGGAGAGGCAGGTTCTTCCCTGGGTGGAGAAGAAATTGGAGAATGAGGCTCCTCAAGTGGGTAAAGGGTAGGAATGATGGTGCCCTCCACTTGCGATCGAGGAGTAGGAAGGGTCAGGTCCTCCATAGGTAGCAGGAAGGAGGATGGTGAGACCGGTGGTACCGGTAAGGTTGAGGCATCCTCCAAGATGAGAGAGGTTGATGGAGAACTAACTGGGGAAAGAGGTTCATCCACACGTGATGGACTGATAGATGGACTAACCTCTTCAGGTTGGTCAGGGATGAAGGGCGAGACCATATTGACTATTTGAATGTTGTGTTTATGAGTGTCGTCAATCAAGGTCTGGACATTGTTTTGGGTCGGTGGATGATTGGGGAATGGTTGCTTGAAGATGTCGATGCCCTGATTAGGGGGTGCATTGGGATTGTCTAGGATGAGGTCACCCTTTTCAAGCATGTCTTGGATTATGTTTTTAAGGGTCTTGTAGTTTCCTGTGTCATGGCCTTTAACACAGTGGTAGTTGTAGAAGTCATTTTCCCTATACCACGTAGGGATGGTGCGTGAGGGATCAAATTGTGGAGGTGACCGGATCTGGGGGAGATTGAGAACCCCCTATTTAACAAGTTTTTCTAGCACAGACGTGTATGATTCTCTGAGAGGAGTATACTATCATTGTACGTATCTCTGCTAGAATTGGCAGGTGGCGCTTTGAGATGTGGATGGCTCAAGTTGATTGGTTGAAGGTGAAGAGGATGAAGGTCTAACGACCACAGCGTTAGCTAAAGCTTTAGACTTAGGATTGGATGATGAAGGTTTAGAAGAAGAGGAGTCATTGGTCTTAGAGTTGGGATTCTTACTCTGCAACTTGACTTTATTCTCCTCGATGGCACGTAATTCAAGTTTGAGGGCCATCGTGAAGGCTTCGTCGAAGGTGCAGAAGGTCTGAACCTATAAGGTGGAAGAAATATGTTTGGCGCAGGCTTGGGAGAAAAGTTTAATAAGTTTGGGCTGGGGTAAGGAAAAGGAGAGTTGATTGATGAGGCCTCTCCAGCAAGCAACGAAGTCAGCTATGGATTCATCCTCGAATTGGTGGATAGAATAAAGGTGTGTGATCGAGACCTTCTTGGTGATGTTGATGGAGAAGTGATCAAGGAAGAGTTGGGCCAGCAGTGTGAATGTGAAGAGGGAATGGCTAGCAAGAGAGTTGTACCAGTCAAGCACAGCACCAGAGAGAGACATAGGAAACGTGCGTAAAAGAAATGCATCATCATGGGTAATAAGGTAACAGGCATGTATGAATGCTCGTAAGTGTTGTTGTGGGTCTTCCTTGCTTTAAAAGCAAGAAAATTTAGGAATCTCCCATTGACTGGGGTACGACCTGATCGGGACAAAAGGATGAATGGGCTCATTGCAAATTTGCTCGTATGAGAGAGCATTACGTGAGCCAAAAATGGAGGTCTCTAGGCTAGACATCTTGTCCATCAGCATTTTGATGATATCTGCTAACGAATTGGTGGGTGGAGTGCCCCCTAGATTATAAGGCACTTGAAAGATATTGAGAGGAGCATATGATGTGGTTGGTTGAGTAGACACAACATATGGGTAGCTATTTATCGGGGCGAAAGTTGAAGCCAAGGGCACTTGTGTTATGGGGTTGGTAGGCACAAATTGGATAGGGGCCGTCAAAGATGGTTGAGGAGTGGCCACACTTGTTAAAGGGTAGACAGTTGCTCTTGTGTTGATAGGTGCAAGAGTATGGGGGATAGAGACCACTAGGTTTTGGAAAGGTGTAGGATTTAGTTGAGTAGTTTGAGGTTGAGGGGGTATCGAAACCCCCATGGAGGTAGGTCTAGAAGGAGAGGCTAAATTTTGAAGGTAGGACACGGTTGGGTTATTGGTCGAGGTGTTGGCTTGATTGTCTATAGGTTGAATTGTAGATGTTGTTGATGTGATCATTATCTCGACTAAGGAAGTCGGAATCCCATAGATTGGGTTGCCTAAGGAGTCTCGCATTCGGCTATGCATGAGATAGTGCTGCAAGGCTTTGACGTTGAGGTCCAAGAATCATGTAAAATCTTGGTCCCCTTCTGGGACAATAGGAGTCTGGGGCGGGGTTGGGCAAGTAGGAGTTCTTTCAGTCTCCGAGTGGAACTCCATTATAAGACCGATTATGGATGGGGTAGACGGAAGTGGTTGATGCCTCGCGTGGTTGACTAGAGCCTTGGCTTGACTGCGAGTCAGAACCATTCAAGGCAGGAAAGGTCAAGTTTCAAAAACTATGTTTTTTCAGTTTCAGAAACTCAGAATGGGGTTTTGGTAGAAAAAGGGGTGGGTTTTAAGGTTGTTGTTTTGAAAAAAAAAGAACTATGATAGTGACCGATGTCGGTTGAAAAATTGATGTCGGTGAGAAAGATGGCCGACGTCAGTCAGATAACCGATGCTAGCGAGAAAAGGTTACCGATGTCAGTGGTAAAACCGATGCCGGTGACTGTGTTTTCCAAAAACTCAAAAGATTTGAGAGTTTTTGAAAAAAAAGGAAGAAGAACGTCCTCACTAGCTCCAACAAGTAGATAAGAACAGAAAAGATGAAGAACACAAATAGAGCCTAAGCGTTAAATCCCTAGAAATAAATTATTAAGCTCATGTGGCTTATGCCTTAAAGTGATGTTTGGGGAGGTTGGCTATTAGAAGGGTCCTAGAAAAGGTAGTCTATGGATGGTTTCAGGTTTGTTTAGGTGCTCAAGAGTCTGGGTTAGGTTTCGTACATGGCCTGGTGCTAAGGAGCAAGCTCCCCTCACTTCACGAGTCTAGTGGTAAGCTGGTCTCGCTTAGCCAAAATATACTTTCCCTAGAGATTAGACTCTGCTAGAGAACAGAGTGGGCTTTCCCCTTGGTGATGAAATCCAAGTAGGATCGTCGGGACAGGTAAGGTATCCGCTGGGTGATGAAATCCCAGTCGGGTCTTGTCTCAGGTAAGTTTTGATGTTTAGTTTGGTGCAAGTGGTTTGGTCATGTAACATCAAGTGGACTACGATTAATTCATGATGCGATTTGTGAATTACTAGGTGTGGACTAAGAAATGCAAGCAAGCAAAAATGATATGCAATGTGTTTTAAGCCCAAGTCGAAATGTGAGTTTGAATGAAAACAAGTTGAGAAAGGGTTGAAGGATATGATTTTTGACTAGTTTGAAATGCAAGAAAAGAAAGAAAGGTTCTTTTTAATCCTGCTTATGATGTCATTTAGAAGAGAAGAAAGAGGTGAAAAGGGAGCAACCTAATGCACCTATATGAACAGAAAGAAAAGGAGCCCAAGGAAGACCCTAAGGTCCCACCAGGCGTGCCAGAATGTTTCTATGCTACATTTGCTTTTTACATTCAAGAAAGGAAAGATGAGAAACTAAGAAGAATGGACGAGGGTTTGTACATACCTAGATTGTAGACGTGCGCACCAGAATTCAGATGACAGAAAGAACTCCTCTTTGGTTATGGAGGATGACACCTGAAAGAGAAAGACACTGAACACAAAAAAATTTAGATGACAAAAGGGTGGACTGCCAAGCGAAGGCTTGGTCCTAGAAGCACAAAGGCTTCTTGGAGGATGTCAGTCCACTGTTAAAAACAGAATGTTGATCAGAAACAGAAAGTGATAAATGATGAAAAACAAAAAGAAAGAACTTAAGGCAAATGCATAACTATTTAGCAGTAATCTGCTTTGCACAGTCATCGACGTCAGTGGTATTGCCGGCACTGGTCAGGTAAGGTCACCAACATCGGTTAAGATGCCGACGTCGATAGGGGAAATGGATGAGGTCGGCCGGGGTAGTAGTCTTAGATAGGGTCTTGTCGGGTTACAGGCTAGTTTTTGGTCTGCAGAATAGACTGTGGTCTCGTCTGAGGGTCAGGGAGGTCTATTTAGAGGTCTGAGGGATCGCCTGGAGGTCTGAGGGACTTGTTTTGGGTCTGAGGGACTGAGAATGTTGTCTAGGAAAGTGACTGGTTGGGAACCAAAAGCACAAAGGGGAATGAATGAGAGGCAGAGGTCTGAGAAGGCCTTTCAGCCTCTCAGGGGAAGGACAGGGAAGGTCTTGGCAGTGGTTAGCTAAATAGATAGATTAAACAAGAAATGAAATGGAAAACAACACTATGCTTACCTCTTGCTTGTTGATTGAAGAATGGAAAAACATGTTGTCAGAGCTGTTGAAGGACCTGCAAATGGAGCTATTGCTTGGAGCTGTTCCTGCAAGATCCCTATATCTGTTGGTGTTGTTGTATGAGGGGGAGGAGAAGAAAATATGAATGCAAAAGCATCAAGAGAGTTCTGTTTATGGGGGGGGTAGAGAATGGTTGCAGAGAATGGTCTTGAAGGATGCCGACGTCGATAGAACCGCTGATGTCGGCTGCATAATGATCGATGTCGGCAGCAGAAGAATGGGAACAGAGGCTAAAATTAGCCTCTATCCATTCTTGCATGCTGTCGGGTCAAGGGGCCATGGAAAAATGGTCGAGGAAGGCATAAATGGATGCAGGAGGGAGGATAAAGGGGAGATTTGGGCAATAAAGGCTAGGAGAGAGGTGGGGGGATCCAAGGAGGGGATCCAAGGTGGCATGGGTGAGGTGGAAGGGGTCCAAATATTTAATTATTTTAATTTGATAAATGGAGGGGGCTAGGACAAGGGTTAAGACATGGGCCAAGGGGGGTCAAGGGTGAAAGATGACCTAGGGGGTAGACACGATTTCAGTGTCTACACCTACATCATATCATGCACATGTATATGATACTAAACCAAATAACACTTTTCATTGACAATCTAAGTCATACTAACATCATCACATATTCTAAAACCCAACAACTTGGCCTTCCCACTATTGTGCATTACAATCTATAACCCCTAGGGTGGATTCAATAACTTGGTACAAAAATATAAGTTTGGAGGCAATGCACATTCTAGTATAAATTTGAGTGTATGGATAATATTGCACATTCACTAACCTCTTATAGTCAACTCCACTAACCAAAGTCACGTTGGTCTCTTCTAAAAAATGTCATAAACTAATCATGCATGTGCATAATTACATGATGCTCATTGTTTGTCTTAAGACACATGAGTAGGAAAGAAAGTAAGAGTTTATAGTGTGATAAATGAAATCAATGTCCCAATAGCAAAAACTTGACAAGTTATTGAAGCCACATAATGGATTATTCTTAGAGCTTGAATTTCTTGAAATTCATCATGTAGTAAAACACCACATATATTTGGTCCATTTATAAAAAAACAATTTTTATCATAAATAAATTTGGGAGATTGATGATCATAAATGTTAAGAGGTCTATTGATGCACTTGTGTATGTATTCAGCTCCTACTTGTTCATACAACAAATAAAGACAAGTATATGTGTCCATATAGTCACCATGGCCTACATATACATGGGTTAATATCAGCATTGATAGATCAATCTAAAATACTTTATCACAATATTTTTTACGTGATTCAACTTTTACAACACCTTAGAAGGTATACTACAAAGAATTTTATCAAAAACCTCTCATAGACTTACTAGTCTTAATGTTGCTATAACATGCCAAAACCCATTTTGTATTGAATTAGCACTTTAGAACACCTTAGACATATGTATTTAGATATTTTATGAATTATAAATGCTAAGATAAAAGGATTGTCTTTCCACTTTTAATGTTTTACCCAAAAATTTAAAAAAATCATGTTTATCTATTACGTCTAATTACCCTCTAGTAGGTCAAAACTCAAGATATAGTCTTCTTATAACAAATGATCTTTTCATGAGGTTTGTCCAAATCCATTAGAGGTGTCTCAACCTTTATTTGGATTTTATAGACTAAATTTTGAATTTTCTAAACCAATCTCTTTTCTCGTTGTCAAAGAAACATAGAAACATGGTATCTCTTACACATACTCAATTGGTTGGAGGAGTCCAATAGATAAACCATCTATGTGGACACACCTAGATGGGTTTATTTAGGATAGAATGACCTTTTCTTGGTCTCGATCAACCCCCAAGAATGAAATTTGTATTTGGTCAGAGGCATTCCTTAAGAGAATTCACTCATCCCCAAATGTGCAAAATGATCAAACTTCCATCACGAGTTACATAATAACCAGGAGGGATAGGGATGAACCGTTAGGTCTTACACATGGAGGGATGCATATTTTAAGAAATATCAAAATAATTTTGTCTAACTTGTCATAGATGAGACGTGGTAATGAGGTTTATCTTGTGGCCAAATCTCTTAGAATAGGGTAAGAGTTAGTCAATGGGTGTCATCATTTGTGAGTCATCAACCCAATCGATGAACCATATACATGGACATGTCTAAATGGGCATGTTTAGGCTAGAATTACCTTTGTCTAGTCTCAGTCAACCCCTGGGAGTGAAAGTTACAATTGGTCAAAGGAATTCCTTAAGAGAATTCACTCATCCTCAAATGTGCAAAATGACTAAACTTTTTTCATGAGTTGCACAAGAATTGGGAGGGATAGAGATGAACCATTAGGTCCTACACATGGAAGGACAAGTCCTTTAATAAAACCTAAGAGTATTTTTTCTAGCTCATCACAGATGAGATGTAGTAATGAGGTTTCTCTCATGGCCAAATCTCTCAAAATGGGGTAAAAGTTGGTCAGTAGGTGTCATCATTTGTGAGTCATCATCCCAATTGATAAACTATCTATGTAAACATGTCTAGATGGAAATTTTTAGGATAGAAATACAATTTTCAAGTCTTGATCAACCCTAAGAATGAAAGTTGTAGTTGGTCGGAGGCATACTTTGAGATAATTCACTTGTCCCCGAATGTGAAAAATGACCAAAATTTTGTCATGAGTTGCATGAGAATCGAGAAAGATAGAGACAAACCATTAGGTCATACACATGGAAAGATGAGTCATCTAATAAATCTTAAGAGGATTTTTTCCAACTCATTATGGAAAATATGTGGCAATGAGGTTTCTCTCACAGCCAAATCTCTTAGAGTGGGGTAAAATTTGGTCAGTGGGTGTCATAGTTTTTGACTCATCAGCCCAATCGATGAACCATCTATGTGGACACATCTAGATGGGCATTTTTATGCTATAACAACCTTTTTCAAGTCTAAATCAACCCCCAATATTTTAATTTATAGTTGATCGAATGCATTCCTTAAGAGAATAAGGAATGCATTCATCTTCGAATGTGTAAAATGAGTGAACTTCTGTCATGAGTTACACAAGAATCGAGAGGGATAGAGATGAACCATTAGGTCCTACATATTCACAAATGAGTCCTATAAGAAATATCAAGAGGATTTTGTCCAAATTATCATATATGAGACATAGCAAGGAGGATTTTCTCATGGCTAAATCTCTTAAAATGTGGTAAAAGTTGCTTAGTGGGTGATGTAGTTTCTGACTTATCAGCCCAATTGATGAACCATCTATACAAACACATCTAAATGGGAAATTTTAGGCTAGAACAACCTTTTTTAGGTCTCTATCAGCCCCCAAGATTGTAATTTGTAGTTGATCAAAGGCATTCCTTAAGATAATCCACTCATCCTTGATTATGTAAAATAAACAAACTTTCGTCATGAGTTGCATGATAACTAGGAGGGCTAGAGATAAATGTCAGGTCTTACATGTGCATAGATGAGTCCTCTAATAAATATCAAGAGTATTTTTTCCAAATCATCATGGATGAGACATAGCAAGGAGGTTTTTCTCATGGTTAAATCTCTCAAAACAAGGTAATAATTGTTCAGTGGGTGCCATAGTTTTTGACTTATCAACACAATCGATGAAAATTCTACATGAACACATCCAAATGGACATTTTTAGACTATAAGATATTTTCTAGGTCTTGATAAACCCCTGAGAGTGGAATTTTTAGTTGATTAGAGGTATTTTTTAAGAGAATTCACTCATCCTTGAATGTGTAAAATGAGTGAACTTTCATCATGAGTTGCACAAGAATTGAGAGGGATAGAGATGAACCATTAGGCCCTACACATGTATGGACAAGCCCTCTAATAAATATCAATAGGATTTTTTCCAAATTGTCACAAAAGATATGTGGCAAGGAGGTTTCTCTCATGGCCAAATCTCTCAATACAAGGTAAAAGTTGGTCAGTGAGTGTCATAGTTTCTAACTCATCAAAATAATCAATGGACTATCTTCATGGAAACATCTAGATGGGAATTTTTAGGCTATAAAATAATTATTTAGGTCTTGATCAACCCCAAATATTGGAATATTTAGTTGATCGAAGGCATTTCTTAAGAGAATTCACTCATCCTAGAATGTGCAAAATGAGCAAACTTCCATCATGAGTTGCATGAGAATTAGGAGGGTTAGAGATGAACTGTCAGGTCCTACACATGCATGGATGACTCCTCTAATAAACCTCAAGAATATTTTATCTAAATCATCATGGATGAGATATGATAGTGAGGTTTCTCTCACATCCAAATATCTCAGAACATGCCAAAAGTTACTCAATGAGGGTCGTAGTTTATGACTCGTCAACCCAATCAATGAACCATCTGTATTGACATGTCAAGATAGGCACTTTTAGGTTAGAATCACCTTTGTCAGGTCTCAATCAACCCCCAAGAGTGGAATTTTTAGTTTATCAGAGGCATTCCTTAAGAGAATTCACTCATCCTCAAATGTTCAAAATGAGTAAACTTATGTTGTGAGTTGTATAAGTATCGGGAGGGGTAGAGATGAACCGTCAGGTCCTACAAAATGAGTTTATAGACATTAAAAACTTAGAGAAATGGATTCATCCAAAGCCTAATAAACTATAATAAAAATAACATAGGGTTATAAAAGACCTTTATAGATGCACAATGAGTTTGTAGTCCTTCCTTACAATTCACACACTAATATTCATGCATTACACAAGGAATAGATATCAAGGTATCCAAATGACTAAATTAAAATGTATGGATATTTATTAGGATTTGAGCTTCATTTAGAGACTATGAAAATAATATATACCCTTATCATAGCATATACATTCAATAAAACACAAAATTTAAGATATACATAGAATACTCTGAGTAGAGACAATTTTGTCAACAATTTTATTTTATTCACTACTCTCCTCTTTCTTCTACTTCAAGAATATCTATCTAAAACTATCAAAATAGACCTTATATCTCCCTCACCAACCAATAATTGATTTTTGATTCATTTTCCACATGGGAGTGTTATACATAGCCTTGGTTACAACTTAAATTAATATGCAAACCCATGTCATATGAGGGTCAAGGTATTAGAAACCCTTTACCTTTTTGTAAGACTATTAATTGCATGCTACTATATCTCACATCATCAAATAGATGCTATGATCCCTCAAAAGGGCTTACAAAAATTCAAATTTTTGAATCGTGATTTTATGAATTTTATGAATCATAGACACCTAGTAAAGACTCTTAAGAACCAAAAACTACTCTAGAACACCTCTTACCTTATTTCAAGCCAAAAATGACATCACTAAAGAATTCCCCTAAATAAGTATTTTATTAAAAGGATAAATAGAGAGAATGTGAAAAAGGATTTTCTTAAAGTAAATGAAATTAATATAAATTGTTTTGGCTTCTCTTTGTTTCAAGAAGATAATCTTCTCTACTCATGACACCAACCACATGAAGGTGGAAGCTCATATGGTGCCACTAACTTGCATTTAAATTATTAGTAAAAAAATTAAACCAAAATAAACACATAATCATAAAATAGTTAAAAAATAAAATACATTAAATCAAATAACTTTATTATATTAATTTGAAATAAGTTAGATAAATTTACTAATTCAATCTAACATACTTTTAGGATTAGCTCTATTTATAAGTGTTTCAAGAATCACTTCATGGTCAGATTCACACACGTTCCACAAAGTTTATTTTGAGGCTTTCCATGACATTTGATCATTTGAATATTTGTAGAAATAACAAGGTTTGAATAATGAATCACCATCCTATGTGTTTCAAAATCCTCAAATAATAATTATTTTATTTTTTTATGACAGTACCTATGAATCCAAGCTCCACTAACCACTACAAATCCAATGGGATAAATTAGATCCTCTCTATCCAAAACATTTGTGGTTAATTTTTTTTGCCTCTATACAATGACACAAGTAGTAGTTTGTTCCCTCATCATTGTTTTCAGGTGCAATTACTATAAAAACATGTCCTGCATTTAAATTATAATCAAATTGTAAATGCATCTTAAAAAATAAAAATATCACTAATATCTAAGGTTGTATATTTAATTAAAGAATAAATTATACCTAGTTGCACAAGATCTGAGATGTGGTTAAAGTCAACTAATGATGCCATCTCATGATCTGTCAGTTGTTGGAGTGAATGGCTACTCTCTACAAGTAATATGGGTCTAAAATACCATTCATCAACCCATTCTTTTGACTTGCATTCATTCTAATTAAATTTCATACATGAGGAACAAAAACATGCCATATCCCTAGTATAAATAGTCCATGAACTTGAATTTGATCTTTGAATGGAGTGGAAAACACTTGATCCAAGTACTGTAATGTAATCTTCATACTTTGCCTTATGTTGTTCCTCTATTAACCAAAAGAATCTTCATACATGAGAATTTTTATCTAATTCATGACAAATATTTTCATTACAACAACTCACAATACTTACTACATCAATTAAATTAGCACCATCCTTGTGTTTTGTCTGCTCTCTTTTAAGGGCTATTTTTACACATGTACCAGTACCATCATGTTCCCCTTTTCCATGCCCAGCCTCAAAGAAGCTCCAAAAGTGTTGAATGTCATTCTTATAATGCATTCCGGTTAATTAGTAAAACATTTAAAATTTATTAAATTGTCCTGCACAATTGTCTGACCAAATACAATGTGTATCAAACATGATTTTTCTTGCATTCACATTCATATAAAATATCTCAAAATAACCCTAGACAAACTCTAGAGAATGTGATCTGTCATTTCTCATATAAAAATGGTACTCCCTCAAAATCTTTCTGTTGTCATCTGTGTTATCAGGTGCATGTTTGAATGTAATATAAACAAAAATTCCAACTTGAATTGAATTATAATATTGGGATTGAACGTCATTATATCTTTGTAGTGTGTAGTTTTCAATAAATTCCACAACTGAAATAATGGTGCCATCTAGGAATTTGTCCTTGCATGCTTTGAATTGATTATCTAACCATTTTGATTTGTGTGTGTGTCTTGCATATTCGTAGATAATATTATTTTTGAATTCAAACATAAAATTACATATAAAAATTTTTATCGTAACCAATTCACATTTTGATGATTCTTTTCCATATTTTAACATATACTTAATAGATCATACTTCTTATAATCAATTAGTTGCTTTCCAAATTCATGTGAAATATCTTCATGTAAACAACTCATCAAATTTGACAAACCACCACAACTATTACATGTTTCATCTAAACATTGTTTGGCAAAAAAAATTGTCCCTCTGCTCTTTGACAGAAAAGACCTTGGATTAATTATCTTGATGTTTTAGGTGGGGAATACACCATACATTCCTACAAAATTTGTCAGTATGTAAAGTATAATGTATATGACAAAAAACATTAAAATGTGACAAATTCAACATGTACCTTAAAACAACATATAGTGCATGCTTGGTTAATTTTAACATAAAAAAGGCTTGCACATCTCAAATGACCTTTGGCTAATTATTAATTGGCCATTAAATTTTTCAATAAACTTTTTATAAAATTATGTTTGTGTCATGTCTAAAAAATGTTTTGCATGTGACTCATGATTTTTTGAATTTTAACATCTTTTACATTAGATGAGACCCTTGTATTGTTGTGCCAAATATTTTCAATCAATTATTTTATTCCTTCAACCAATACCTTATCTTTTCATGGGAGTCTACCACTAAATGCCCAATAATCTGTGAGTGAAGGGTCATCAAGACTTGTTCTTCTTTTTATGACATTTATTAGATATTTTTTTATTTAAATTCAAATATTTAATTATTTCTCTAAGAATTCAAGTTTTAGATGTTGACTTACTCACTATAGATTCCATTATTACTTGTCTTGCCACATTACTATCTTTATTTCAACTTTTATTTCCTATTGCCTTAAATGCATTAAATAGATTCTTTACTATTGCACTATATTTTCCTTCCATGTTTAATGTTATTAACCCCAAATTATGCATCCTAGAGTGCATTTTTTGCATTTTCATTTATTGGACAAATAATTGACATTGTTATGTATGGCTTTAATTTTGAAATACATAGTTCCATACACATTGAACTGTTCTTCTTGACATTTTACCTTCCATAGGTTCTATTATTTTTTCATCTATTTTAACTAAATACTTTGGTGTTCATCTTATTTTCCTTTGAGGTGTAGGTGCAGGAGCTATATTTTGTATTAAATTGTGTGGTGTTAACAATTCAACTATATTAGGGACATTAGAGGGTTGACTATCTAAATTAGGGTTATAGGCAAATTAAATTTATCTTCATTAGAAGGCACATGATTGGGGGTCATTATTTTATATTGATTATCATCATACTCAAAAAAATCATTATGAATGGAAGTTTCATTATATTATGTTTGTCCATATGTTTCATCATTCATTACAAATTCATTATTTACATTATCTACATTTTGAATTTTATCTTACAACAAAGATTGACTCAGTTCTCTGATCTCATTTGAAGATATATATGTAAACTAAATTCTATAGAATTGGGCATGTTATTCTCATTAGAAGTATTACCTAGTGTAAAAGAAGAACCTTCACCTTGTCTAGAAGATCTTATGGATGCCCTCATATCTGCTTATCTTTTTCTCTTTTTTGCTCGATTTCCTCATTTGTTAGCTTTTTAATTAGTTTTTTTTAATGATTTCTCGACCCCATTATTTATATTTTATAAAATCATAGAATTGTAGATTTAAATTTTAAAAAAAATAGTGATTAAAATAAAATAGATGAACAATTCATGAA
Source organism: Torreya grandis (assembly GCA_037957365.1). Classification (NCBI taxonomy): domain Eukaryota; kingdom Viridiplantae; phylum Streptophyta; class Pinopsida; order Cupressales; family Taxaceae; genus Torreya; species Torreya grandis. The sequence goes on from JARHVA010001200.1 coordinate 157,236, forward strand.
ATTCATATAGTTGCAACAGAAAAACAAGTTTTTATTTGAAAAACAAAAAAAATCTCATTTTCATGGCAAATTCAATAAAAATTCATGAATCACAAAGTGTGTGCATACTTTATAAATCATGCACACCCTTTGGGATCCATGAATTAATAAACAAATACATTTATTTACCACATAGTAGTTGTGAAAAGAGTGTACACCCTTTGAAAAGGGTGTATGCCCTTTGCAAAGGGCATACGCCCTTCACAAAGGGCATAAGTATGCCCTTTTCATATTTACAAAAAAAAATGCCCACTTTCCCTCTAATTTGGCCTTGGTTTTAGGCCTGGGGGTCCCAAACTTGGCCAAATTCTGTCATGGACCAGCTAAAAAATTTACAAAAAATTTAGAGGTTTTTTTCCTTTTTATTGACACGTCTGATTAGATAGCTTTTTTTTTTTTTTAAAAATGATATGGGTTTGTAAACTAGAAAGCGTAGTTTTCAAATATATAATTTTTTTTAATGTTAGAATATTATTTATAATTATTATTTAATTTATACATAACATAGCTCCTAATAGTCTATATACATATCTCACAAATTCCCTTATAACTTTTTGAATATTAATCGGATGCTTATAAAAATTATATCTCAACAATTTACACATTATCAACTATATGATTTTCATGAAGTTAAGGTCAAAAAGTTGTGTTCATACACTTCCAGTTTCAATTTTCTAGTTGTCTTGACTTGTAAAATTATTTAAAAATTATGTATGTATATATATGTATATATATATATATATATATATATATATATATATATATATATATATATATATATATATAAAATTAATAAAAAATATTCTCAAGAATATTTGACATTTCACCTATCTATATATAAAATTTCATACAAAAATTCAATCGTTTACTCAAAAAAGTGTGTCCGTACACATGCACTCACCTTATCTTTTTACAAAAAATGAACAACCTATTGTCATAAATGCAACTATTTCTCACACTTTTATCATCTAAGTATTGTAAAAAAATTATATATTTAAAAACTACTTTCAAAAAGCCATAATTCATGTTTTTATGTCATTATGAAAATCCTCTTTGAACTATCTCTAACATTCTCTCCAAGTTCAACTATTTTTATTTTCAAAAAAAAGGTGTCGCTTTATAACCCCCCTTTTATCCCCCATTATCCTGCACCTACCCAGTACTCTTATTTCTAATTTATCACAATATCTATTAATAGCTTTGTTTTACTAGTTTTATCATATTTTAATATTTAATTTAGAATATTCATTTATCTGAGTTTGAAATTAATTGACCTACTATAGATCTATTTATCACCCTTGTGTTTAAGATTTTATATATTCTTAACCCTAATCCCCCATCTTATTTCAATTTAGGGTTAAACATTTATATATTATTATTGTCTAACCATGGTCTTTCTACTTATGGATATTTTATTTAATTGGAAAAATAAATCACATGTCAACAAGTGGACACAATTTCATAATCACAACTACATGGTATTTTACAAAATGGTTGGAGGCAATTCCACTTGAGTTTACCATAGGGGATGACATATGCAATTTTTTCATGGCCAATATCATTTCCCATTTTGGCATACCTTCAATAATTATTACCAATAATGGATCATCATTTAAAAATAAAATAATGAAACAATTTTGTATCAAGTATAAAATTAAGCATACCTTTTATACACCTTATTATCCATAGCATAATACTCAAGAGAAAGCAACAAATAAAACCATTATAAAAATACATAGTAAAATAGTTGAAAGGTACAATAGAAACTAACACCAATAGATGGTGTATGCCTTATGGGCATACCTCACTAGTGTTTATACACCTACTCAAGCCACACCTTATTCCTTAGTTTATGATACAAAAGTAGTTCTACCTATTGAAATTAAAATACCATTTTTTAAATATTTCTCTCAAATATATTATAAAAGATAATGAATACCAAGAAAAGTAGATACATCATTTAGAACAATTGAGTGACAAATGCACATAGGATTCTAAACACTTATGGGTATATCAAGATCATGTCAATAGGGAATATAATAAAAAGTTTCAACCACTTGAATTCATTATGGGTAACCTGGTACTAAAATAAAATCAAAAGAACACTAATGTAGAAAAAGATAAGAAATGGAAATTCAAATCAAATTGGTTAAGACCATTCATGGTTATAGAAAATTTGGAAAAATGCATATTACTCCTTGATAAACTTGAAGGAAAACCTCTTAAAACCCAAATGAACATTATGCACTTGTGTAATATCTTACCTAAAATATTCAAGAACATACCAAAAAATAATTCAAAAATCCAAAAAATATTTAGCATTTACATGTCATATAAGCTCATTGGCATCTATTTTGTTTACTCCATGTTATTAGATAGCATATAACTTATGTATACATAATTTTTAAACTTTATCAATTACTGATGATTTCTCTTTTGTATGAACCTATCAAGTGTTAATCTCTCTGAGTGAACGCCTTAAAGGGTGCACTAGGAAAGGGGTGGGAAGACTAGTGGTGATTTGCAAGATTGTTGTAACCTATACCACCACTTTAAATCTACACAAACATCTCTTATATACCTCCCTAAGCTTTGCCTCCTCTCTTACACACTCATCCAAGTAATTCACTGCCTTACACAACCTTTATCTAAGATTAAAATATATTTTGACATTTATCGAATAATGTCAGCTTGGGTTGATCTTATATTTAAATTATATTTTCAAATTATGGGACTCTATCGGTATTAGATGACCTATTTTGGGACCTAACTTTATTTTATTAATTAAAAATACAGGGTTGCTTAAGGTTGACACTATTTTCTAAACTTTTAGAGGGTTTAGGGTTAAATTTAGCTATATATACACATCCTTTTCGTCATTTTAGATAGGTAAGAGTGAAAACATCATATATTATGCATCTACTTATCCACCATTTACTTGAGGAGCATTACTTAGGGCATTACACTTGGAGATACAGATATTATCTCATGGAGAATTATTTTGGATGCATATATAAGTTATGTATCCTAGATCTAACTTATCATTATTATCCTTACATGCCAAAACAAACTCTTGTGAAGCACCTTGGACAATAGAGTGATTGAGACTTAGCAAATTCATATTTAAAGGTAAGTATTCCTAACTTTATTCCTCATTTGTTAAAGTAGATAGATTTGCATTTGTTAGGTTATTTGCTTCTTTCCCATGCATTAAGATTTCCTATACATTGGCTTAAGTATGTATATATATATATATATATATATATGTTTATTACCCCCATTTTGTGTCATAAGCTTTGGTGAGTACTAGGATAGATTTTACTTTACTTTGCATTTACTTTGTGAATATAGAAAACATAAGACCTAGTTAGGGTTATTTCATGGTGTTGCTTGACTAGAAGATTTGGAACTCTCTATAGTGATATTATTTTGGGAGTGTGTCCTTTGGTTAGTTATATAATATCCATCTTGGTCATGACCCTAATTGTCTAAATGTACCAACAAGTAAAAGTGTAAGTGTAGTTTATCTTCTCCAAGCTAGGATTGATTTATAGGTCAACTGTATTTTCTATTATATACATTTTATTGAACCCAAAATAAATATAACCCTTGTAGGTTTTGTTTCATTCATTCATTTTATTATCTTATATATGTTTATTTCTTTGGTATTGTATAAAAACTGTTGATATAGTCTAACATTATGTACATAGATTTAACACACAGTCACTCCAAATCGAATATGTTTTCTCTGTGTGAGTCTTATCCAAACACAAGTGACTCAATCAATAACTTTGAAATAGTTATATTATTAAACCATGGGATTGTATAATTCATCAACCCAGTCAACTCTATTCACAGTTTGCTTTTTAGCATACATGTTTACAAACTTAGTCAAACTAGTCGACTATATTCAAAGGTTATTTTCAGCACACAACTTTTGTAGACCTTTTCAACCCAGTTGACTCTATTTGTAGAATATAAAATTAAAATTTTGAGAAATGCAACATAAAAATTTTCAAACTAATCATCTTTAAAATTATCAAGGTTCATTCTTACCTTCTTAGTCATTTTTTTTTCATTTACAATCCTATTTTTCATAGTTTGTAGTCTATAAAAATGTAACCCTAAAATGAATTGGGTTGAATAGTTCAATAGAGTTATATAGCACATATTACCTATAGAAGACTTATCTGACCTATTCAGTTGTGTTCTTTTAAATCGTGCTTCCATAGAATAGAAGCAATTTTGTCGACTTTATTCTATATTATTTACATACAGTGTTGCCTAAACTGACTCTGTACTCTTCACAGATAAAAAAATAACTTATTTTTATAGTAATTAATTCACTTTTTATTTTATTTTCTTACATTCTTAGAGTAAAAAACAAAAATAATTAGTTGGCTTTCAATTTACCAATTTAGTTACACTATTTTTCTCTTTTTCACCCACTTCTAAATCACTTAACACCAAAAATCATTAAACATTTTTTTCCCAAGGTCTACCTACATGGATTTCATCACGAAGGAGGAAGTTGAATTGGTTTTTTAGCCAAGTATAAACATGTTTTTGATGGTATATTGGAAAAATATTGGACACCCTTATCATTTAGGGATTATGAAATGAGGGGGTAAGCCCCAATACCAAGCTAGTACCATCACCAATATAGATCCATTTCAACGTAAAATAATCCATAGATTTATTTCTAGCTCCTTATTATAGCCAACTCCCTATCACATTAACTTCAAAATTTATTATAACTTAACAAGATTTAGGAATGACCAATTAGCTTATCATTTACATTAAAGTTTTTTTGCTTTCTCTTTTATCATTTTATTTTGTATTGCAAAACTTATACTAGCCAACATTTGTATAAGGTTTGTGATGTGTGCTACAATTAGATCAAACAAATTGATCTAATTTATTATGTGCTTCATTATATTTTCTTAGCTATTATCTTATAAAAATTTCCCTATTTTTAGAACATAGTCATCCCTATCGACATAGGCTCTTACAGACTATTAGTTTTGCTTACCTTCAATACATAGTCACCATATATGATTGTGTATATTTTTAGCCTATTTAGTCTCTCCCTATGTAGTACATATTCAACTTATAAAATTTTTTTCTTTATTCCCTATTCAATTTCCTATCTTATAGAACATTTCCTATTCGTTCAATTATGTACTTACTAGTTGATCCTTCTTGTTAAAACAATTTTCATTGATGTTAAAGGAATTGTAACGAATATGAAAAAAAAATGTCAAATGGAATTATTTTCAAAAGTGAATGGAATTTTTATCATAATTGAATAAAATTATTGCTAGAAGTGGACAAAATTATTTTCAAAGGTGAACAAAAATATCAACAAAAGTGAACAAAAATGTCGATGGAAATATTAATGGAAATATCGACAGAAATGTCAATGGTCACATCTCTTGGTGAAGAGGTACTTCTTGGATGGGACACATCCTTTAAAGGCTATATAAGGGAGAAGATATGTGGAAGTATTACAAGCATTTTATTTTATTGAAGAGCATATAAGTGTGAGAGAGAAGGAAGAGAAAAGGAGCAGAAAATGAAATAAAATATCTCTTAAGAAAAGAAGTGTTAAGGGTATATTTATTTGAATGAAGAATGTCATTTGAGAATTGTGAAAGAGAGGAGATCATAAATTAAATAATAAAATTAGTGAGAGAGAAATTATAAGAGAAGAAATCTATCATTCAATTGAAGAAGTAATCATAGATGGTGGAATCGATTTGGATTGGGGTCGGTGCCTCATAGTCTAGGGGTTAGTGCTCCTATGGGTTGATGCTCATGAATTGGCGGGGTTGGTGTTTGGTGAAGGGGATAAGTGTCCTTGTTGGGTGGGTACTCAAAAATTGACTAATTTGATGCTTGGTTTGGGGATTGGTGTCTCTATTAGGTTAGTGCCTACAAACATTATAAAAGATTTGTACATATATAATTGATATTTTGTCATGGTTTTCTCCCAAAAGGGTTTCCACATAAACCCCATGTTATCTTGTGTTACTAATTTCTAAATCTTGAATGTTTATGGTTTTTTCGGTTAATTAAAAAATGAAAAGATTAAAATATTATGTTATACTAATTTACCCCCTCTTAGTATAAGCCTATGCTTAACAATTGGTATCAAAGTAGTTCCTTTAGAATAAGTCTAATAGCTAGAAGGTAGATCCTAGGAGCACACATGGCTAGTTTTCAAGGTCATGATAGTTTCTCCATAAATAAAGCATCATTATTTGATGGAACAAATTATGCCTTTTGGACTATAAGGATGATAACATATCTTATGGCTCTAGGGTTTGATATTTGGTTATTAGTAGTGATGGGGTACATAGAACCAACAAATCAGCCAATGAATCATGCTAAAAAGAAGGCATAGGAGAATAATGTGAAAGTGATGAATGTCATTTTGTGTGGCTTATCAAAATTAGATATTATAAAAGTAATGCATTGTGTGTCAACAAAAGATATACAAGACAAACTTTAAAATATCTATGAAGGTGATGAAAATTTTAATAAGGCAAAGCTTCAAATGCATAAAAGGAAGTTTTAAAGTCTTAAGATGAAAGATGAAAAAAAATTACAACCAATCTTCTCCATGTGGATGAGATAGTCAACACCATCAAAGGGCTAGGTGAGAAAATAGAAGAATCGATGATAGTACAAAAATTACTAAGGTCACTTATTATGAGTTATGATGTGAAAGTCTCAACTATTAAAGAAATGAAGGACTTGGACACATTGAATATGGATGAATTATATTGTATTATAGCATACAAAATGAGGACAGAAATATAAAAGCCAACAAATCATGAAGCAGCTTTCAAAGTATCAAAGAAAGTGAAAAAATAAAAAAAATGAATCAACCTATAGCACTAGTGAAGAGTCAGATAAAGAAGAAGCCCTATTTGTGAGAAATCTCAAAAAGGGATATGGGAGATATAAAGGAAAGTTACCCTTAAGTGTTTCAATTATGTAAAATAAGACACTCTATAAATGAGTGTCCCCATTCAAAAGAAGAGAGTAGTAATGATGAAGAGGAATATAATGAGAAAGAAATTAAGTATCAGAAGATCAAGAAAAACTAAAAATTAGATAAATATGAGAAAAAGAAGAGATATGATATAGAAAAGAAAAGCCTTTATTCAAAAAGGGCTAGTAGCTCAAGTGAGGAGATTGAAGAAGATGTTACGAATAGTGATGGAAGTGAAGTTTTATTCATGGGTATAGAAGATTGGGATGGTGATGACCAGATAACTAAAGGACAATCTTGGAGTGATTCAAAAGCTAGAGAAGTAGAAGTAGATCTCAAAGGAGAACTCTTAAGTGCCTTGAATGAAGACAAAATTCTCAAGAAAGAAAAACAAAAACAAAAGTGAAAAATTTATAAATATGAAGAAGATGATCAAAATATAGAAGAAGAGTTATCAAAATTTTGAGAGGAGTCAGAAAAGGTCATCATGAGTTTAAATGCTCAAGTCGAAGAGATGAAGAAAATAAAGGAAGAGACTAAAATCAAACCAAAGGCAAAGAAGGAAGAATGTGAGAAGATAGAGGCTAATATTATTGCCTTGAAAAAGGAATTAGAAAAGGTGAATGCTAAATTGACAAGTAGCTTAATATTTAAGAAGAGCACCGAGGTTCTAAATGAGATTCTAGATCATTAGAGGTCACTATTCGACAAGTTAGGTCTTGGCTATGGAGATGGAAAAAATGTTACCAAGGAGGATGTTGAAATTACTAAACTTGTGAAGATAGAAGAGAAGAATTCCTTAAAGAATGAAGTTTCACAAGTAGAAGACAAAGGAAAGAACCATTGGCATGATAGAAGATCATTCTTACCAAAATAGTCTGACAGGTACCAAGGATCATTTTATGGCTATTAATTTAATTACAACATTTTTGGTCATAGAGAAATAAGTGTAAGAGACATGTGAGGAATAGATATGCATGGAACAGTGGCCAAAATGTATAAATGAGGAATGGGCATGCAAAAAATTAATATGCATGGAACTATGGTACAAGTGGAGGATGTGAGATGAATGAACATGGTTGGCATAAAAACAAAGATTCATATGGTTTCTCATGTAAAAATTCATTTAGTCCATCGTCAAAATACAATGTATGTTATAATTGTAATAAGTATAGACATATAGCAAGACAATGCATAAGTAATCCTATAGACCAAAACAAGAAAGAGGATGACCAAACCAAACTCAAAAGAGAATTCATGCAAGTTTGGAAGTAGATGCAGTAGCTAGACAATTAAAAGGAGTAATTTATGCTTGTGTAAAAGGCACAAGGAGCAATGGTAGGGATGCCATGATGGAACTCAAAGCACAAGAAGAAATGGTAGTGAATATCATGTTGAATCAAGAGAGATATGATGTACGTAATGGAAAGATGTTACAAAAAGGAACAATAAAATAAGATATTACAATAAGTGGTATAAATGAAATTCAAGATTGTAATGAAGATAACAGAAGAAGATAATATCTTTTTCATCTAGTGACTTTGAGAGGAAGCATCAACTTAGGGGGAGTAGGTTATACAACCCTTTTCCATTGATGTCTAAGGGGAAGAATTGAAGATATGGGAGTTAATATACTAATTTATGGGGATTTTCATCAATGATAAAGGGGGAGATTATTGGAATAATTTTCATTGATGTCTGTTGATGACTCAAATTGTGCTTTTTTATAACACCAATAATGGGAAGTTTCAAGAATGTGGGACTTGTGACTTGAAATGACCTCCAGATTTTTAAGAAGCTATCTCTTCTATATCTCAAATGTATAATGAGGAAAGTGATAAGAATTTAAACAAAAACACAAATGAAAAGAAAGAAAATCTAACTATGAGACACGTGGCATGTTTCGAGTAACTTACAAAAATTATAAAATGTGTCTCAGCTGCTGACACTTGGCAGTTTCTGCTTGATCCTAATACTTAGACAAAATTTAGGTGAAAATAAATTTGAGCCTACACTCTGAGTCAAAAACTTCACTGTCTCGAACCAAAGTGCATAGGGACAAAACTTGGAGTGCATAACTGAACTCAGAAAATGTAGAGTTTTTTACTCTATAATGTCAAAGGAATTATAACAGATATGAATGGATATGTCAAATAGAATTGTTGCTAGAAGTGAATGGAATTATTTTCAAAAGTGAATAGAATTATTTCTAGAAGTTAACAAAAAAAAATTCAAAGTGAATGGAAATGTTGATGGAAGTGAACAAAAATGTTAACAGAAATGTTGATGGAAATGTCAATGGTCACATCTCTTGGTGAAGATGTACCTCTTGGATGGGACACATCCTTTAAAAGATATATAATGGAGAAGATATGTGGAATTATTACAAGCATTTGATTTGATTGAATATCATATAAGTGTGAGAGAGAAGGAAGAGAAGAGAAGAGTAGAAAGTGAAATAGAATATCTCTTAAGAAAATAAGTGTGAAGGGTATATTTATTTGAATGAATAATATCATTTAAGAATTGTGAAAGAGAGGAGATAAGAAATAATATAAGAAAATTAGTGAGAGATAAAGTTTAAGAGAAGCAAATCCATCATTCGATTGAAGAAGCAATCACAGATGGTGGAAGCAATTTGGTTTGGGGTCAGTGCCTCATAGTTTAGGGGTTGGTGCACATGTGGGTCAATGCTCATGAATTGGTTGGGTTGTTACTTATAAAATGGGATTGATGTCCCTAATGTGTGGGTTCCCACAAATTGACTGATTTGGTGCTTGGTTTTGGGATTGGTGTCTTCAATAGGTTGGTGCCTACAAACATTGTAAAAGATTTATATATAGAAGTGATATTTTGCCATAGTTTTCTCTTGAAAGGGTTTCCACATAAATCCTATGTTCCCTTGTGTTATTAATTGCTAAATCTTGAATGTTTATGGTTGTTTTGGTGAATTAAATTTGAAAATGTTAAAATATTATGTTATAATGATTCACCCCCCTCTTAGTATAAGCTTGTGCTTAACACTTCTTTCCATCAAGTTTGTAACCTATTTTAATCATCATGAATATATTTTTTGAGTAAAATATAGAGTTAAATAAAATAAACATGTTGAATTTTACCAACACCAATAGGTTTCCCAAAACATAGATTTTGGCACCCACCATGGATAAAAGTAGTTTCTATGTTGCCACTCACACTACCAACTACGAGACTCCTCATTTGTCCTCAATTTAGAATCATTTATTCTCACCAGAAGATGAACGTGATTTAGATTAAACAAATGAAATTCTCTTTTTCATCAATTAATTCCTTCAACATAGAGGAAAAGACCCTTCAACCATTTATAATCTCATAATAGGTCCTAATATAGAAGAACCTCCTATGTCCTCCCCTACCTTTTATCATGGAATTGAGCGAACCAATTTCTTGGCATCTAAACTTTTTCCTTCTATTATTTATCTTTCATATACCATGACTTATTTAACCTCCATGCCAAGTATTTCTACCAACATGGTAGGTTCAAATTCTAGTGGGCCTCTTCAAAAGACCCATCCATTTAACCATACAACTAGTGAATATTTTGCTACCAATTTTTCTCATGTCACTAGTGCATCTTTTTTCTACCAATGATTTTCATGCCACTAGTGATTATTTTGATACCGATTCTACTCATTCCACTAGTACGGTGAATACTACTACTCATAGTATAACTCAAGTAATTAATACTAACACTAATGCATCACATTTTGTGCACACTAGTCAAAAAATTTCCCAAACTAAACAACTCCTATTATAAACACAATCAAATGCATACCTTACAAACCAATAATGCAAATAAGATGATGAAAATGTAAAACCATCTAATTTATTTTCAAAACCAAGCTCAATAAGGTTCATGGGTTGCACAAAATTTGAATGCCCTACCACCCCCCTTTAGGGATTCTCATGGTAACCTTATCCTGTAACCACCACTCATTAATAAAATAATCAAACATCTAAAAAATGAACCTCTAGTGCCTCAAATTTATAATATTAATATAGGATGTATCACACCCACCATCACCTATAATGGATCCACCAATCCTACATTGCATTTAAAAACATTTGGTAACCTTTATAAATATTGGGCCAAACTTAACACCTTTTCGCTCACAAACTATTAGTTAAAACACTCTAAGGAAATGTTTTAGATTTATACAATCAATTAAAAACCAATTTTATCACTAACCTTGAATACTTAGTTAACTCACTAGTCTAAAAATTTCAAATTAGTGATCTTTTCAAGAACAACTTAGCCCACTTTATAAATTACAAACAACTTGAAATTGAAATGGCACAAGCCTTCATGAAATGATGGAAGAAGTTGTCTAGAAAGTATGAGCATAATATGGTAGTTGACAATCTATTCCACCTATTCACTAATGCTCTATACCTAATATAAAAATATCAGGTTATGATTCTCTCTTCAATAACCTTGGAAGAATCCCTCGATTAAGCTAAATGATAAGACTTCATCATGCATCAATTTGAACCATCTCAACCTACAATGGGCACTCATGCTCATTAAAAACAAAATTTTTCACATAACTAATGATGGTGTTATCAACATCTATGACACTATTCATAGCATTAAAAAAATTGTACCAAACAATGTTATGGAGTATGATCCCCTACAAACAACACTCTTACTCCTACATTTTATCAATCCAACCACACTAATGTACACAAACCATTATCCTTAGTAGAGATTCAAAAACATCTTCCAAGACCTCTACCATGAGATTCTGGCCCCACTCATATTATGAAATCATGGTATGATCCAAACATATTTTGTTGGTTTTATGAAAGTTGGGGACACTGTCATGAGACTTGTAGATAATTATGAAATATTGCTATGGATTTTATTCTTAGTCTAAACTTTGATCATGAAACACTTATTCAAAAAATTTAACAAGCATATGACATAGCTTTTAAATCTCATTAAAGGAAAAATAAAAACCAAGTTAATGTTCATCTTGCTATCTACAAAGATCCTCTTCCCAATCACCAAGATAACATCGACAAGCTTAGTCCTTATACAAATAATGTTTAAATTCTTATATACATCACATTAAGAAAACATAGTTAATATGACTAACATGAGATGAGTAGTTTATTTTATTGACTAAAATCCAACACCTATGCATCACACCTCTCAAATATTCCACATCATTCAGGACACTTCCTTATCCCATCTAACCAACTTGGGGCAAGAGGAACTTAAAACCATTTAAACACCACTCTCAACCACACCACTTGATTATACCTCTCATACCATCTCTACCCTTACCCAAACATCCACACAACAATACCACCTTCCCAAAACTTCCAATAGTATTTATTCAACCCAACCACAAAAAATTCCTCAACCAACCATCACATCAACTAAATTAAATCAACACATTTGTAATCAACCTAAACCAACTACACCATATTAACATAATTTAAATTACACCTCTAACCCTACTTCCTATGAGCTCTTGAAATATTATGTGCCTATATCTATCAATCCTCTCATGGGTTATGATGAATGGGATCCCATTACATAACTTTCTAATATCCCATATCAAATAACCTTATTATAATTAATGATAACTTATCCCCATCATTGAAACTATATAATGAAATTATTGTTTGAAATGAACATCCCTCATTCTTCTCCATTAGGATACAAAACTACCTTATCTAGTTCTAAGGATAATATACTTCAACAATGTGAATGAATGTCCATCCATGTTGATGAAATAATGGATAATTATCTTTAACTTAAGTTCCCTATCACTTCCAAGGGTGATATCTAAGTTAAGTGTGCCTTGATTGATGAAGGTTAAAGTACTTGCATTGCCTCGCTTGACTTCATTAAGACACTTGGATATTTTGAATGAACCTCAAATCTACATGTAATACATGTCAAGGATATGATAGAAGGAAAATACCTCTTTTAGGATGTGTTTGGATTCCTATTACCACTCTTCTTATAACTATCCACATGAAATTTATGATCTTTAACTTTTCACTTTCTTACAACATATTACTTGGTTGACCTTGGGCTCATCGTATGAGAGTAGTCACCTATTTTGCATGCCAATGTGTCAAATTCCCCCATAATGTATCTATTTAAAAGATTTAATGAGACATGAACCCTTAGAATTTTGAATAATTTCAAGAATGTGGCATATTTAAAATACCTACCCTTGAAGCTTTGCCTAGTATCCCATTTCAAGAATCGCAACTCTTCAACTATCCAGTCAATTCAACTCGAGGTTATAATCATCACCCCAAATTAATTGGGAACATTCCACCTAAGCTCTTATATTTTGATGATTATGAGCCAAGTGATATAATCCTCAAGATCAAAACCTCATATTTACCCCCTTATATTATCACCCAACTTCCTCCTTATTTTCAACCTCAATCCCATCAACCACCTACTAATGATATACTTATTGTAGTAACTAAGACTACATTCTATCCATCACATGTATTTTGATGAAAAAATCATTCCTACATGTACTATCAACTTGCATACACCTGACTATGATGATGGATATGCTTTACACAACCCATTTTTATTCAAATTCATCCAAGCTAGAAATGTTAAAGTTTTTTTATATCACTCTTCTTTATTTCAGTCTTTTTGTTCATCTTTTAGTATTCCTTAATTTATAGTACCTAATATTAGTATTATTATTATTATTATTATTTGTCATGGGGTAAAGATAAAGCACTCAAATGATACACCTCCAATCAGAGCATATCCTCTTAGAAGTATGCTCATGGATCATGCCATGACAGGTCCTTATCACTTTTCTAGATACTAAGACCCTTATAGTTTGTTTCCTCTAGAGATGCTAGCTACTATTCTTAAACTAATTACATGGCTAGCCTTACCTTTAGATGAGCCTAGTTTAGTTTCTACTCTAGCCTTACCATCAGATGAACCCAGTCTAGTTTTTGTTCCATCCCTACCTTTCCTTGGTGATGGCCTTCCTCCTTTATCATAACTTTATCCCATGCCTACCCAATTGGTAGACCAACCTTATTATGGTATCCATAAAGTTATCAGTCATTGGACCAAAGATTGCTAGTTATATCAACCACCCCCAGCTTCTCCTTCCACCTCTTTAGCTAGTAGTCCCCAAAATCCTACTAACAAATTTATTTATTTATTTTATGGGATAAATAACCACTCTTCCACAAATTGTTAAAAAATTAGTCAATATATCAACACATTATTCCTAGCTATTGCTCAGCCCAAAGACAAGGCCATACCTCTTCCTAAACTATTACCAGATTATATCTCTAAATATGGAAAATTATAATCTCTTTGGCACTAGTTTGGTACACATCATATTGATCATTAACAAATTATCTAGCATCACCTTCTTGACTTCCCCCAGTCAACACCTACATAATTCATTCCTCCTTCCACATGTCACACACACAAGAAGGCTCCTCCTTCTCTATAATTTTCATCTCTTTCTCATCCCACCGATACTATCCCATTCATACATCCATTCCTCTCCTTTGAGTATCCTATGCACAAGATCTGTCTTGAGCATTACTCTTCATTAGCTACACCTACATTTTCAATTGAGAAGATACGAAAGGAATTCTTTGCATAAGTTTCTATGAAGATTGATAAGACTCTAATTAATCTCAAAATTATACTTCATAGAGATGTTTCGGATGTCATAGACAATAATTGTGGTCAAATTTATCAATATTTATAAACATGAGATGGTGTTCTTTCATGTTTTTCTATGTTATGATTTGGATTGGATTTGTGATCTATTTTTTATATATCTTATACACTTGATTATGTGTGAAATTTGATTTCACTTATCTATTTTACATGGATCATTATATTATGAATTATGTGATTTATATGGTTTCATTTACTTTCATCTTTCTTATGTCTTCTTATCATTATTTTCATGATTTTACACTTATACTTATGAGTTTAATTTTTTCATGAATTCATTTTATTTTACAATGATTGTTTTTTTATCTCATCTCACTCAAAAATTAGATAAATATTATTGTGACTTGGTTATACAAACCTTAATTCCCTTAGTATTCTATCTCTACCATATGATCAATTATCAAACAAGACTTCCCATTGTAATACAACTATATACCATCTCCTTTGGATCTCTTTTATTTCTTTATTTTCCTTTCACATACTAAGCATACATATGGTTGATACTTGAGATTACATACTAGTTCATAGGTAAGATTAAGTGTTTAGTCAGTCATATCTTTGAATACTTAGCCTCATTTAAACCAAATTCTAAATCTCATTTATATGTATCCTTTATATCACTCATGTTGGTTATTCCAAATCCATATTGGGGAGGAATCATAAAAGCCATTAAAAAAGAGTTAAAATCCAAATCATTTAAACAAAAAGAAATTATTAAAAAAGGAAACATACAAATTCAAAATTATAATCACACTAAAATACATGATTCATAGCACATCTCCTATTTCTAATCAAAGCTCAAACTCTGAATTTGGCCTCATAATAGATTTAATGTCCATTAGGGTGTAATAAGCTAGTAGATTAGGATAGGATAATAAAAAACATATGCTACCTACATTCTCACGCAAGTACCCAATATTCATAGTAGAGTGATGGATCTGTAAAAGGTTTCAAGGAACAAGGAACATATTGTGGAAGTTAGGTCCATTTTAATTTTCTTATTCATATAAACTTCATGAGTTGATCTTAATATCTCACCTATTTGACTATATATCTTTGTGCTGATTGTGAGTAGGTATCCTTTATATTTTAATGGTCACTGTACTCTTAGTGTCTCTCCTTTTTACCTAGTATGCCTCATATTTTCTAAGTTTTTCTCATAAACACCTATGTCATGCTTTTTGCATTCCCTCTTTCATTAAAACATTCCTAATATTTCCCCTTGATAAATATTGTTTTGTTAACTGATCATTTCCCCTAGGGTTTTCCTTTGTGAGTTGCATTGTAAGACCATGGATAGGACTAGACTCTCCTCATAAATTACCATTATAAAAAAATTATTTATTTTTTACCATTATGACCTTTCACCTTAGTGGTTTTTCCATTATGAGTTGTAGTGTAAGATCATGGATAAGACCAGTCCCTCCTCACAAATTAACACATTAAAAACATATTTTAAATTATTCTTGAAATTATTTCCACCTCATTGGTGTTCCCTTTGTGATTTGTAATGTAAGACCATGGATAATACCAAGACCTCCTCACAAACTATTCCAATACCCAATTCATGGTATAACCAAGTCACAAGAAAATTACATGTGCCAAATTTGAGATAATTTGTGTTAGATTATGGTTTACACATCATTAACATACTTACCATATTTATTTGGAATGTTTTATGATTACTTCATAAGCACTTCACTTTTATCTTTTTATTTTATGATTGCATTTATGTTTTCAACCATTAATTTATATTTATCATACTTCCCATCTTGAATTAGTATTGATTAATTGGATTTGCATTCCATTTTTTTTCTTTTCATACTTCTTAGCTTGATTTAGTATGATTGATTAACTTTATTGTTTGTTTATTTTTATACCATTGGTTTTCATGTGTCTTCCATTTTATTACAAATTTTCATACTTCCCAATGTGATATAGTATGATTTTTATTCATTTTGATTTGGTAAAAATCTTTACATGGTTTGAAAATATTTGTTACCCTTTTTACCTCTTTGGTTTATTATAGTTATTCATCTTTTGTTTTTACACATTTTCCATTAAGATATAATGTGTATTACATTTATTTTTACTAATTATAATTTTTAAAATCATTTTTGCCTTTTCTTTTTAACCATTAATATATATCACATAATGCTAGAAAAGAAAACATACATCACATATTTCCCATATCCTATACAATGAAATTAAAATACATGTGATAGAAATGAAATATATCCATAATTCCACATACAAATCCAAGTATAACTCATAAGATCAATGAACTATCAATGTGTGTGTGTGTGTGTGTGTGTGTGTGTGTGTGTGTGTGTGTGTGTGTGTGTGTGTGTGTGTGTGTGTGTGTGTGTGTGTGTGTGTGTGTGTGTGTGTGTGTGTTGTTTTTTATACAATACAAGTATAAAATACAATAGCTACAGCACTAAGGCTATGCTTCATCCTATCTATCCTATGGCTTAGCCATGCTACCCATCTACGTATGTGATTAATGCCTCTAAATAGTAAACTATAAAGAGGAAGTTTGAGATCTCAATCCAAAAATTGGACCCTATAGATTGGTCATTTAAGCCTGTACCTATCTAAGTTGAATAGTAGTCTCCATGTGCATGGATCACAACTATTTTAAGTCCTACCAAAAATGAGAAAATATACATTAGATAACATGTATATATATCTCACATCATCTATCTATCATAAGAAATGATGCAACTAGTGTTTTATATCAAAAACTTAAAATAAATCAAAACATCTCTCACCAATGCCAATATTGCCAACCATGGTCTCATCATTTGATCACCTTCGGAGCACCTTCTCCATCTATTGCCTCTACAACAATGTAAAACTAGGAGTTATTAACCTATCCCATCATGTCTCCCTCATAAATTGACTCTCTATAGACTAATTGTGTCTTGCCATCATTGTAGGATCCCCTTGTATGATAGCCCACACCTATGTCTCTTTGCATTGACGATCACACCCTTTTTATATTTACTATTTAAAATTATTTACTTGTCAAATATTTACAATCAAATTCCATTTTTCAATTATAATTATTTGCATCTATGTCCTTTGCTCCACTTTTTGTCACAACCAAAACATAATCCTTTTGCACATTTGTCTTCAATTTTTTTAAGGGTCAATCTAGTAGGTGGAGGAAATGATGGTGTTAATATGCTACAATTTCTAAAGTGATTTAATGGATACATCTTGTTGGTTATGATTTTTTTCTTAGAATTTCATGCCATGATGATAGAATCAAAAAACTTAAGTGGATTAGACATGTGTACCTCATGTTGAAAGTGATCATTGAGGCCTCCCAAAAATAGGTCATTCAAGTTCTCATCATAAATTATCTCACACGTAAAGATCAGTTATAGAAATTATGAATATAATCCTTGATTAAACCAATTTGTCATAATTTTTCTAGTCAACTAAAGTATTTTTCTATAACACTATTGTTATAGTGTAATTGTAGCTCCTCTGTAGAAACTTACCAAGTAACATTGAGAGTCATCTTTTTATTTTGAGCACACAACCATCAATACCAAATTAATTATTTAGGTTATAGGAACAAGGATGCCATGGAACCCTTTTTCCACCTGGGATCTAATGTATATCAAAATAATTATCCATTTGGTTGATCTAATTGAGTGGATCCTTTCCATCAAATTTATGCATATCTACCTTTGGTAACAGGTTCTATTGTGGTAAGGTACTTGGATTTGAATTAGGTTGGTTGGGAGATGCACTTTGGTGGGCTTGTGTAATAGTGATAGTTGGCTAATTTGATTGATTGTTTTTTAAATCCATCATGATATTTTCCAAACTAGTTTGTATAGATTTTATATTAGATTGTATGCCTTGTATCTCACTTTTAATGCCTTGCACATTGTAGTCAAGCTGACTCACTTTATGATCTTCTCATAGAACCCTAGTATAAAGGATCCAATAACTCTACCTTCTGACTCCATATATTATTTTTTAGGAGTTTTACTTAGGGTTTTGGCACCCTTTCCTTGGCCCCTAGTTTGTGGTCCTACCATAAAAGGGTTTGACAATGTCGACCTTGATTGGCACTTTTGACCTAACTTTGACTAATATTTTATACTTATGTAGGACTCAAATAAAAAACTAAAAAGAGCATACCCCATATATATTTTTCCTAGTTTCCAAAAATGTAAACAACTCTAAAAATATCCTTGAATTTCGCACTATAGAGCAAATTTATGAAAAAACAAAACTGGCAATAACTTTTGAAAAATAGATCCAAGTGATCTAATATTTAAATAAAAGCTTCCTTGAATTATTTTCACCTCCATTAAGAAAATTGAAAATAAATTCACAACCATTTTAGAGATATATCAAAATTATAAAATATAGGGTTTTATACTTGATTATGGCCCAAATCGATACTTTGATATCACTTGTAATGATATTACTTCACCAAATAAGTATAATAACAGAAATATATCACAACAATATGGAAATATATCAGAAAATATGAGTAATAGGTAATCCACTTCGAGGGGCAAACCTCCCAAAAGCTTGTAATAAGAAATGAATACTCAAATATGATGATAAACAACTACCCACAAACTCTTATCTATATTTTGAGGTATGTTAACATTATTAATTATAAATAACACAATTATTGATATTATGTTAATAGATTTTTATAGTTTGTTAGTTACTCGAATATATTATTAGAAACAATATATTCATATATAATGTTTGGTTATTAGGTTGGTTAATTCATTGAGGGTTTATAAGGATCTCAAGATCCCCATATATAGGCTTTGTACTTCCTATATAATTGCCTTGTAACCATTCGAATAATATATATAGAGTGAAAGAATATTATGAAATACTATGTTATTTGTTCTTTGTAAATAGTATTGATATTCTACTAATCTAAACCATATCTATTATCTGGTATTAAAGCAAGATTTGAAAATCGATATGGAGCTTTAAATTTTCATCAAGGGGCAACCACACTCTTTTGTTTATTTCCCTGGATTGATAGGTTTTTATTTGTTGAGAGGATAGGTGTAGTTATGCATATCTGCTTGGGAATATTACGTAGTAAGATAAATATTCATGTGCATACTATTGTTATTCCACATGTGAATCTATCTAGAAAATTCTACCATTCATGTTATACCTTGACATTGTTTTCTCTACATCCAAACTATCTATTGTCTCATGGGGATGCTCAATTCTATTCATGTTATATCCATTTTATTAGCATGTGTAGTAGCTCAAGTGTAGTCATAGACCCCTACATTAGAGTCTCATTATTCTAACAATTTGATTAAGATCTCATTTACATTATATTTAGCGAGAGCATGGAATAGTTTGGAAATGTGTGTTAAAACTTGATATAAGATAGCTTGAAGATTTCCATCTCTGTATAAACCTATGCACATTCTTGACATGATGGTGTAGAGTCTTGGCTCTTATTTTAGACCATAGATTTATGATTTTGAACCTCTATTTGCATAGATCAGACTCCTAAGGACTTATTATAATCTCCTATGGACAAAGAACAACTCAAGTGGCAATTGATCTTCCTCTAACTGTGCATCTATGGATTGTGATCAGTCGTCCTCCTCCATGCATGTTTTTTTCTTGACTTATCTATCAAGTTAGAATTTCCATAATTGCTTCTATATATTTTAGTATCTACCATAGGATTGAACAAGTTTAAGTATATATTGATCACATAATCCACATCTACAACTCAAAGTATTGTGCGAATGGCCCAAGCTCCCAGCCTAGTCAAATCTTAGCTATAACTACTTTCACTTGTATACATTTGAATAGGTCCACATGCTATGCAAATCCATGAAGAATGATTCAACATCATCTTATTCATTATCTAACATATAGATCCTACATCAACACAACATCAACATTCACTTTGTATTTAGCTAGAACCATGATAAATTTAGTACATGTGTTTTATTTAGTTTGGATTCCTATAAGTCTACATGCATGCTTACTATATTTGCCCTCATCTGACTCAGATTTTTTTATGCCTTCCATCAATATCATGCAAATTTAAAACTTCTTCATTATTCATAAGTCTTGTGCTCTGCTAGATTATATCAAAGTTTATTTAGTTTTAATGGTCAAATTTTTAGTCTTTAAAATGTCATTAAGTATTGTTTTGATAAATTCCAAATTTTTATGATCACTATAAAGAGTAGTTTAGTTAGAGGTCTATTTTTTTGTATTTTTTAAAGTGTACAAAAAATTTAAAATTATCTATATTTTATTTTTTCATTGTAAGTAATCATATCATTTTTATGAGTCAAAATCAAAACAAAAAGAGTTGTGAGTTTAAATTTTTATCAATAAAATATGTCAAATTTATCAAAGTCAAAAACCTATCTTGTATGGGCACATTATCGAGAAAACTAGATGTTTTGAGCTATATGTGTCAGTTATGTGTGTGTGAGAGTTTTGTCTTCAAAAATGGCATGCAAGTGTTGATGTTTCAAGCCATATTTTCTAAGTAGCAAGTACTGAAGGAAGGAGGAAATAGAGTCTAGAGGTTTCATAGCCTCTCATTAGCCATAGTGATGAGGCCACTTTCCATTTTAGTGGCATATTTTCTTTTTAGATATGTGGTGTATTTTATAATTTTTTCAACATGTTGTGGTTTGAAATAAGAATAGATGATGTATGCCTATTCATGTTTGTCATAAGTGAACTGTAAATTCATATATAACTTCTCTAAAATGTGATAGTGATGGGAGATAATAACCATACTACACATTGTGATGTGGTTTATGGTAAGCCACTTGTAAATCCAATGTTTTGTGGTTTATGCTCAACCACTTGTAAAACCATTATTTTATGGTTTGTGGTCAACCACTTGTAAAACTATTACTTTGTGGTTTGTGGTAAGCCACTTGTAAAACCATTATTTTTGGTTGTTGGTCAGCCATTTGTAAAACCATCATGTAAGGTTTGTGATTGTCCTCTAAAAATAACCAAATCATAAGTACAGGTACAGATATGGGAGAGTTGTTTTCCCCATGTTCACATTAAGTGGGTGTAGATAAGATTAATAATGTTCACAAGGGGGTGAATGTTGAGGTGTGTTAACATTATTAATTATAAATAAGTAATTATTGATATTAAATTAATAGATTTTTATAGTTTTTTAATTACTTGAATATATTATTAGTAACAATATATTCCCATATAGTGTTTGGTTAGTAGGTTAGTTATTTGGTTGAGGGTTTATAGGGATCTCAAGATCCCTGCATATAGTCTTTGCACTTCCTAAATAAGTGTCTTATAACCATCCAAATAATATATATAGAGTGAAAGAATATTATTAAATACTATGTTATTTTTTGTATGTGAACAATATTGATCTTCTGCTAATCTAAACCAAATCTATTAATATAGTCTACCTAGGCCATGGTTACTCCATTGGTTGACCTACTAACCCAATGAAAGCATAGATAAATGTGATTTGACATTAAAGAGGGATAAGTAAGACACAAGTTAGCTATTCATATCCTGATAGGTTAGGGGCATAACACTTTTTTCTACTAGCCCTTTTTTGAATCATAAGATGTTCTAGAATCCTGACATTATAGAGAATATTTTCACATATTACATGTATATTTGGAAAAAAAAATATTTTTTGCTAATTTTTACTAGTTCACCTAATATTCCCTATATTGGACACCTTCACTTTATTTCACTTCATTCCTTTTATACAGCTTTAAGGTAAGTAAAGGTATGTATTTTTCAATTCTATCCTTTTCATTTATCTTATTCAACTCTTACTACAATTTATTCATCTTTAACATTGTGTGTTGTTTTGTTCTTTTCCTGAAGCACCATCCCATGTTGCACCTACATAACATGTGATGAGCTTCAAGTGGGGTATATGTATACACATAATGTTTTAAAACTTTATCAATTAATTATGCTTTCCCTCTGGAGAAACTTGTCAAGTCTCAATCTCTCTAAGTGCATGCCTTAAAGGGTGCACTGTGAAATGGGTGAGCAGACCATTTGTGCTTATTAAGATTATTTTTCCCTATACCACCACTTCTAATCTACACAAATATCTCTTATACATTTCCATAAACTTTGCCTCCTCCATTACACACTCTTACAAATAATTCACTACCTTACATAGCCCCTATCTAAGCTAAAAACTCTTTTTGACATTTATCAAACAATGTCAACTTGGGCTAACCCTATACTTAAATGATATTTGCACATTACAAGACTCTATCAACTAATTAACAATACATTGTCTCTTAGGGCTAACACTATCTGCTAAACTTTTGAAAGGGTTTAGATTTAGAATAAATTATATAAAATAATTATCTCTAACATGTGTACCTATGGGTCAGTTTAGTAAGGTTGATAACATTCCAAGATTAAACTATCAAAGGAAAAAATCAATGTGCATGTTATTTACCTCTTTCATATCCTTGAGGGCTAAAAATGTTTTAGTGAAGCTAATATTTGTTAGTTTTAGCACATAAATTTGCTCATTTGAAATGGACATCTATTTTATTGAACATATGTTCCATCTTTTGAAAGAGATGCACTATTAGACTAGTTGAGCATAGTTTTTCAATCAAATAACACTACATTTTCCTCTTGGTGTGAGTATGGCCCTAGAGTGGAGTTGTACTAATTGGGCTATGAATTTTTTAGGTTATGAAGGCAAAATGGTGGTCACCATTTGATGCATTTGGGAGAGAGTGGATGTTTCTTTAGTGATGGAAGGCATGGCTTTTTTATAATTAAGATGATAGTATTTTTCCCTAGGTACCCCTATGGTTTGATACATAGTTGCTTATAGCTTAGAGGCACCATAAGTATATGAAGTGTTCTTCTTGATAGTCATAATTATTCATCCATCACCAATGGATCTGGTCTGATGTTTGTATGGAACACCTTTTTCTGATAAATCTTATCAATAAGTATCCATTAAAATGTATTCTAGAATCATATGGTCCAACGATTGGTATAAAAATAAGTATTCATTAAATTAATTTAAATCACCCACTAATAAATATGGGTCTCACCAATATATATGTGAATGATTTCCTTTAGATCATTTTCCATGTTAATTTAAACACATACTCACTTATGTGTGTGAGGTGTGTAGAATCTAGGTTTCTCATGTCAAATGAATCACCCCAAGGTTTTGATGAGCTACTCAATAAATCCCCAAAGGGACATAGGGGACACTTGAGAACTCAATCTAGATTTGGATTTTGATCTTAGTATACTAAGAGACTTAGAAATCCCTGGTCTAATGAGAAAAGACCACAAGAGTATTTTGAATAAACAAGGGACCATGCTTGACAATAGCCTTGAAATGGTCAACATTAGAAAATAAAAATAAGAAAAAAAACTTTGGTCATGTTCTCTACCCCCTCACGATTGATGCCATGGGATTTCCAATAGATGTGAACCCATTTCTTAAGCATGATCTCATAGGGGAATGTACCAAAAAATAACCAACAAGAGTAATATATTCAAATCAATCTCAATATTTGTAAAATTTAATCAAATCAAGCACAACATCAAGTAAAGGGGTTTCTAGGTTAGAACTAGTACCTTTTGGAATATCTTCATAACAAACTTCCTTGACTTCTTCAATGCCATGATTATTTAGATCTACTCCATATAAACTTACATAAAGCAATATAATTATGGCAATGATTAATTTAGGGGTTTATTATAAACACATCCTAAGGGATGGAATAACAACCCAACTCAGTGTGAAAAATACATAATAAAACATAAAAATCTTGCTTAGATCTATTGGAGATCAATAATGTAACAAAAGTGTCACAAAGGTATAAAAAAATAAAACATTCTTATCTCTCTAATCCCTAACCAACATCAAAAAATCTTTGTGTCATTATTTTTTAGTTATCCCAATGATTAACTAAAGTTGTCTACATGTTTATTATTTTTTTTCATCTCTCTTCTTTATTTCCTATGCAAGCATGGTCAACTTGAGTGGCATTAAGGATGAATAAAATTATTTATATTGGAGACAGTATTTTCATATCCTCAATATTATTCTATGTTTGAAATTTTTGATGAGATGTATGTAATAATAAAGGCCACATAACTCAATGATGTAGTCTAGTAGTGAGTGATCTGAGTGTTAGAAGTGGAAGGTCTCAAGGTCCATTCATAGGATGAACATTCTTTAGCACTATTCCCACACTAAGCTAAGATGGGTTATTCATGGAAAGTATCTAATGAAATGGACTAACTTCTTGGTGGTCAATGTAATGGGGATTGACATATAGATTGAAACTTGTGTGCAATGCGATGAGGCAAGACCACAACCCATGTCTATGAATACTATTCACCATTGGTTTGGGCATTATAGTTATAAAAATGTCTACAATTCTGACTCCATTTAAAAAATCATGTTACCCAAATTTTAAGACCTAGTGGTGATCTTAGTGGTGTGTGAGTTGAGTGTTATAAATGGGATGTCTTAGGGTCCATTCTCAAGGTTAACCACCTCTATAGCATCATTCCCATACTAGGCTCCATTAGGTCAACCATGAGGGTACCCAATGTAGTGAACTAGTTGGCTCAATGTTCAATGTAATGGGGGTTGGTAGGTGTCTTAAATATTGTATTTAATGTGATAAGGTAAGCCACAGTCCATGGCTAGGACTAACCTTCATAACTAGTTCTAGCTCTAGTTAAATAAATCATGTTACCTAAAATTTTATCCAATCAGATATGGGTGAGTTTGTTAAGTGGCTTGGTTATTTCAAGCCCCACCTAGGTTCAAATTTTAAGAAAGGTCTTTGAGGCTAGTTGTGGTCATTGGTTATATTCTTAGGTCTTTTAATGGTCATCAGTTATTCTCAAGGCTAGTGGTGGCCATTTTAGGAAATAGTTGGTATACATTTATTAATATAGAGTATACTAGTTATTAAATTACATGGGGATTTGGACCCCTAATTGTGTCCCAGACCTATCCACATTTTGATTAAAATCTATCACCTAGAAAAAAAGTTAAACGCCATGTAGTGACTACACAATCATGTAATTTGACTGGGTTGCATGATTTCTTAATATAAAAATTTTAATGTTCAATGGCTTATTGTAAATTGATACTTTGTAAAAGGTGTTTTTGAATCTTCATGTTAGCATAGGTCTTTCCTACCTTCCCTTATACCTAAGAAGGAATTTTAAAATTTTCATTTGATATTTGACTACAAATTCATTCAAGTGGAGAATAAAGTGATGTGTTTTCATTCACCATAAATTTTAAGAGGAGGGTCATGACGATGCTACCACTTTATTTCTACTATTTTTATTTATTAGGTTCAAGACCCTATGCAACATGCCTTGCAATATAAATCTTGAGATTGGATGTTTGGATTTATGTTTATAAAATGTTTATATTACTAATGATGACATGGAGCATTTAGAGTTATGGTTTTGGCATCATAATAATTTCCCCCTAACCAAATGGATTATTTGTATTTATTTTAATATGTCATCCCCTGAGGATAAAGAAGGAAACATTCCTGTGTGGTGGTGTTTGGGATAAATTGAAGCATATTTTTATTTTAAACCCATTAAAATGAATTTGTATTGGAGTGTTTGCTTTTACCATGATTTCTCATGAAGAGGTGTGCAAAAACACTACCAGTGTACTCTCTTCAACACTTTATATTATTGTTATTTCTTAGGGGTATAAACCCTATACAATATGCCTTGGGGATAAATATTGATATTAGATTTTGTGATTTAGGGTTATTAAATATTTATATGCATCATGATGACATAAAACATGTCTAATTTTGATGGTGTCTTCCTAATAATGTTTCTATTAACAACTAGCTTGTTTACAATGATTTTAATATGGTCTTCTCATGAGGATAAAGAAAGCACCCTTAATAATTGGTGGTGTGTGGGATAAATTTAAGCTTGGTTTTATTTATAAACCATTAGTGTTTGCAATTAAATTTATGTGGAATACTGATGGTTCTTGTATTTTAACTTTTTCCATGGGTTTGACCATGTCCTCAAATGATTTTATCATGTTATGCTTTCCTATAAATATAATAAAAATTACTTCACAAATAAATTATAATAATAACAATAGATCACAATATGACTAAAATAGATCAAAATATAAGAATAAATGACAAGCCACTTTGAGGGAAAACATCTACAACCTTAAAATAAGAATAAAATTTTCAATATGATGATCCATACTAACCACTACATCCTATATATCCTAATTAAGCTATAGACACACCCTAGGATGACCTTACCACCAATATTAATCTAAATAAATGATAGTATGATTTAATTAAAAGTTATGTTTTCCATAAGTTAGCTATACATATCTCAAGAAACCTTATATGCTAATGACATAAAAATCATCCTCCCTTCAAACAAGTGTTGTCCTCAACCATGTTGATCCCTAGATATAGAGATAGGAAGTCTTCTTCCTCCTATGTTTCATCTTCATTTTTAATATTCTACACATAATCAGATACTCATTAGTTACCCACTTACTCACCCTCTTAGTGTGTATCTAAAAGATTCCATCAGGTTATAATAATTGGAATTATTTATCAAGCTTAGAATTCATTCTAGGTAGGAATAGTTTATCCAATGTCCTTATTCAAGTCAAAAACATTAGTGTATTGTGACATTGGAAATTTTCCTCTAGGACTAGATAATACTTCATATCAGTGTTGAATGTGTTTTTTAACTCTTTGATCCTTTGGATAATCCTCAAGGAAGATATTGTAGATGATGGTAGGTCATTCAAAGACTATTTAGAATAATTATCTCTCAAAAGTGGCTTGGTTATGGGCATATCCTCAACAATCACTGATACTTTTCTACCCTTTCTTAAAAATATTATGGTATGTGTTTAGGTGATTTTGTTTCTTCCACTAAAAATAATTTTGTTTCAAAAACCTTAGATCATTTTTCTATAAGTGATTGCATTTTATGAGAGCTTACCATCCAAGGTGACTTTGCACACAACCCTTTTAAATCAAAAATATTGCCTTCTAAATGAAAACACATGAATAATTCTTGGAAGTTCATCTCAATCATGCCCAAAGCCTTGAGAAAATGGACTCCAAATAAAATATCAGTGTCACCCATGGGAATGGAATTCATAAGGCCATCTAGAAAGTAATCTCGCATGGTGAGTTTAATACTATGACAATTTTTTTAAACAACTAATTATACTCCCATCTGCAACCATGACTTGAAATTCTAGAGCTGGGTAAATAAAACAATTCAACCATGTAGCTAGTTGATGATTAATGAAGTTATGAATACTCCTTGAATCAATCAATTCGCTCACATAATGTTCCTTTAGGAAACCTATTACCTTGAGGGGTTGTAGGGAGATAACACCTAACACTTAATAGAAAGACATAGTTGGTTGGAAATCTCCAAACCCTAGCTCATCCACAACCTCAACTAGTTTTTCTTCATCCTCAATTTATTCATTGATTCCCTTAATGTAAAAAAACTTATTTTTCACAAATTTATATCCTCGCCTATATTTTGTATCATAGTTAAAACATAACCCTTTTGCCATTTTATTAAATTTGTTAAGGAGTTAACCTAGTAGGCTATGGAGATAATGGTGCAGGGGTGGTAGTATCATTAATGTTATTTATTTTATGTCCCTGAATAGCCAATAATTGTTCCTCTACCATATGTACCATGATAATAGTTTTAGGAACATTAAATGGATTAAACATTCTTACCTCATGTTCAATGTGGTTCTTGAGACCACCAAGAAACATGTCGTTCATATTTGCATCAATAATAATATCCACATGAAAAGATAGGTTCTATAATTATTGAATATAATCCTTTATTAATCATGTTTTTTGAAAAATTTCTAACTAAAGTAAATTTCCATCGCACTACTATTATAGTGTGTTTGCAATTACTTTGTAAAAATTGATTGTGTGCCATTGAAAGCCTTATTCCATTTTGAACACACAACCAATTATATCAAATGAATTATTGAGGTTATAAATATAAGGATCCCATTACCACCTTCTATCCACATGAGATCTAATGTACATCAATAAATTCTATTTGTTTGATCTAGGTGACTGGATCCTTCCCATCAAACTTACGCATTTACACTTTTGGCATCATGTTCCTTGGCTACAAGGTAGTTGGATTTGGATTGGGTTGGTAGGAATATCCACCATGGTTGGGTTATGAAATAGTGATAGGAAATTGGTTTTTATAAATATTTTTCAAATTCCTCATGATATCTACCAAATTAAACTATACATCTTTCATATCAAATTGTATTCCTTACCTATTAGATTGCAGGACTTGTATATATTATCCTAAACTTACTCACATTTTGATTTGTCACATAAAATCTTGGAGAAAATGATCTAATAGTTAACACTCCTGAATTCATATCTTATTATTTAGGATTTTTACCTATAGTTTAGACACCCTTACCTTGTCCCCCTAGTTTGTAGTCTAACCATAACAAAGCTTAATAATGCCAATCATGATTGTCACCTTTGACCCAAATTTGACCAAGAGATTTTGCAATGATTTCAGACTCAAATCATAAAATATAAATAATAGATATAAATTATATTTTTCAAGATTTCTAAAGAGGTAAATAAATCATCAAAAATACTCAAAATATGACATATAGAATGAATTTATGAAAAACCATAAATTGGTAATAAATCACTCAAAAATGATCCCAGAACCTTACTTGTTTTACTTGGGTCAATGTACAAAGTGGGGATGCGAGGGGCGGGGGGCGGGTGGGGTAGGGGGTGGGGGTGGGGTTTGGGGGGGTGGGGAAGGTGACATCCCCCAACTTTGCAATTTCTTTTACAAATGGCATACGCTATTTTTTTAAATTTCTAAGGTTTGGGCTTTTGCTTCAGCCTAAAGGGCATATTCCCTTTGATGTTTAAAAATGGCATATTCCCCTTTTGTTTTTTCATTTTTACTATAGAATTTATAAAAATTATGACAAATTCTACAAATTTAATTTTTTTCAATGAAGCTGTCTTTCTATTTGCCCATAAACCACATGGTTGCTTCAAATTTGTATCACGCCAATGGGATTTGATATTTTTATTGTTATATCAAGTATGGTTATATTTTAATTTTAATTTTTTCATTTTTATTTATTCATGTAGGGTTTTGAAATTAAATTATCTTGCATTACCTTCAAAAATTGTATTTCTATAATTCTAGATATGCAATTGAATGATGGACCCATTGCGTGAAGAAAATGTATAACAACACCATGAATAATTGTATTTTTCATAAGAATTTCAATTATATGAACAATATAATGCAAAATGTCAATAATTATTAATCGTTTGTGTCACTCCTCAGTTGATACTTCATGAAATTCACTTACGAATACACTAGAGATTATTATTAATAAAGTGATAAATGTAACTTCACAACTTGATGAAAATTTGCATCGAATAGAAGTCCTGAAACAATTTTATTATGATAAATTTTCATATAAAGATGTTAAGAAAAAAATAACAAAATAAGATGTGTGTACTTTATTTTTTAATCCTAGAACTAACCAACCACCACTGATGAATTAAAAACATATCAGTATTGATTGGTGTGTTCATGAGGGGATAAAAAATAACTTTTGAGATAGGTGGTAGATGTTATTTGATGAGATTTCATGCAATAATAAAGAGGTTCCATTATACTTTTTGAGAAAAATCTATTGTGAATTTGTGTTGCTAAAAATTCTAAATTATTTTCATATGAACGCCTCCCAAGGTAGGGGAGGTGGGTATTTATTTGATAGACCTATTGCTAGGCAAGAGAAAAATTATCCTAACTAAGTTTAGATAAATAGAAGGATGATAACACATGATTCTATCCCCAAAATTTTACATCATAGTGTACAGATGGACACCCTTGAGGAGGTTACAAATTTGTCACAAGTTATCATTGACCATGGTATGAATGCACTAAAGAAATATACTCAACTTATAGGTGGTGAGACATCTAGTAGAGGTATTAGTCCTAGTGGTGTTGGTGGTAGTGGTAGTGGTTGTATTGGTAGTGGTTGTAGTGCTAGTGGTGCTAGTGGTTTTAGTGGTATTGGTATTGGTATTAGTACTAGTGTACCTCCTCCTACTCATCTTATAATTTATGTACATCATGCATCATGTGGGAAGAAGTATATGGGACCTCCTATTTAGGTTCTACATACACATACTACATTTTTGGATACTAGACCTACCTTTGTGTAATGTATTAATACCCAACTAGAGCATTCAGGACCTTAGGAGACTAGCATGTTAGAGCATACATCACTTATAGATGCTTCAACAATGAATGATAGTATTATACCATACATTATACCAGTTGTAGTACCTTCACCCACTTCTCTCAAAACACATCATCCTATTATGGAGGAGTTATCTACTTCACCATCTGTATTTAATAACAAGTTTAATTTTAATTATAATTTGTTTATGTTTGTAAAAGAATATTAAGATTATTTTTTAGTATGTGTTTACTTAATTGACTAATTTATCTAATTTTAAATTTAATTTTTTACTTGTGTAGATGATTAGTGATATTTTGGATAGCTCAGCAAGCCTTAATTTTATTGTAGAGACCACAATTAACGTTGGTGTACCCTATAATCAGGTTTATAAACTTTTAAAGTACATATTTATTCATGTATATTTATTATCCCTTGAATAAAAAACTTTATTTTATGATATATATTATAGTCATATTTTTTTATCATCCTCACTGCATTCATGCATTATGCATTTATTTGTTTTATATATAATTAGGGATTCTATGTGTAGTTCCAAGAATTTGAATGAAAACACTAGTGTTTGTTAGGGTGATACATCAAACCACTAAGACGTTAGAATGCTTAGGGGTGTTATGGGCTACAAGAGATCTATAATGGCTATATGGTTTGCTGACTCGCACAAGGCTATAAACAGACTTTTAAACTAGGATGGAGCTAGCACAAACAAACACATAAAGCATGGAAGCACATCTAGTGGATCCAACCATAGTAAATCAAATGGCTAAAACTATATTATTGATTGAATAAACAATATGAAAGCAAAAATACTGAATGAAATGAGATAACTAATGAAATGTAAATCTAGCCACTAAGGCACTTTGAGGCCAAATGAAATATGTTTTACACAAAAAAGGCGTTTCCAAGTAAGGGTTAAAGAACATGCCTATTCTAGATTTGAGTTATCCTTTCAAAGCAACACCACTATTTTCTAATGGTGCAATGTTTTAGTTTTAGCAAGAGAGGGAGAGAATGTTTGAGCAAGTTTTCTAGTGTGTTTTGAACATGTATATCTCTACTATGTAATGAGGAAAGGTTCCAAAGAGAGAAATGGCATGAAACAAAGGAATATTTCAAGCAATGAAAGTATTCTTTAAACATATACAAATGTAATAAACTTTGGAAATTACTCTAAGCAATACCTGAAAACAACCATTTCACTAAAATAGTTCAAACCCTAACATATACACTACACAAAATAATGGAGTTTCATTTTGCATAGTAAATTGCCCTCAAATCAAGCTCAAAGATGAAGTGAAAATGTTCTACCAACCAGGAATCCAAGCTAGAAAGCAATATAGGACAAAGACCAAGCTATGTACAAGTTGAATTTCAAACCAAGAGCCAAGAGCAAAGGAAGAGGTGAAGTGAGAACTTGCAATGGTGTAAGAGCTCCAACCAAGTGCACAAATCAAGTGCAATTCCAAATATAGAAGCTTAGGATCAAGCCACAAAGAAGTAAGAATAACTAAAAGAAATAATAGAGTCTCCAAGCATGAGTGTAGCAATATATGGGATTCCTTATCCCTAATCAAGATTAAGAGTATCAAGAATGAATCAAGAGAGATTTAAAAAGGCATGAGAGTCAAGAGAGTGAAGAAGAATCAAGGGAGGAGGTAATAAAAATATAGAGAGACTCAACTAATTGATAAAGAGACATATATCCCCACCCAAATTCACCAAATGACCTAAAACTAGCCATTTCTTGGTCATTTAACTTCATTTTGGGGTTTTTTCCTATGTTCTACCCAAGCCATAGCCTAGGTCACAGCTTTGGTAAAGGAAATGTGCACCCTAGGCCATAAGATTCCTTCACACAAGCCATGACCTAGGTCAAACTTCATCCCAGGTTGGTCAATAGGCTCTCGAGAGGCCCTAGGAGGTCTCCAAAAAGGCATGTCTTGTGTGCAAAAGGCCCAATATGAATTAGGGATATATGGGAGGTAGGAATATGATGCAAGAGAGATCCAGTAGCTGGAATATGTCTTAGAATAGGATGACTAGGGTCAGTAGTCTACATGTGAGCTTATGTATAATCATAGGGAGGAGTAGGGTCATGGGAAGTATGATTACATATGCCCCTAAGGTATAAACATTCTATGTTTGAATGAATAAGGAGTGATATGTAGTACCTAAAATCCACAATAAAGAAAAGAAAAGGAATAACTATAAACATAAAATAAAACATTACCTGTACTTACTAGATAAAGATGGTGGTAGAATAAGTTGATGTCATGATCCATGGGTGAGAGTACAAATGTTCCATAATCCAAAATCCAACTCCAACTCTAGCTCTAGCTCTTATAAATAAGGGACATAAATGACATCAAATCACATCATACTATCTAGAATGACAATCACTAGGGCATCATCCTTAGTGTTCTCTTTATGAGGGATATGGGTGAACTAAATGTCCTCAAAGAAAGAGAGTAAATTATGCACCACCTCAAAGAGTGGGAGTAAATTAGATCTAAGGATAGCCCAAACACTGGTGAGTTGAGGCACAGCTAAGAGTGAGTCAAATAATAACTACACATAAAACATGCCTAACTCATGGGCATCGATTAAGGCACCAATTATTGCATGATACTTACCATCATTATTCATCTCACTGGTAAGAAAGAAACTAGCCATAATAAGCTCATGGCCCCACTGATCATCAATAACCCAAGCCATAGCTACTAGTCTTGTGTTACCATAGCTATCATCATTAGTGTGAATCACCACTAAGAGGTGCACCATAATAAGGGTCAAGGATGCAATACTAACAACTATAGAAAGGCAATCTCCAATTGAAGTGGTGTAAGCAAGTTGCACAAGGGAAAAAAATAATGAAATCAAGCCACAATCATGATCGTTGACCAACATCAACCATGGTGAGAGGTAACAAAGGAAAGTGGGGGGAAGTTCAGTGAAGATAAAGACTAATCAGTAAGACTAGATCAAATCCTAAACCATCATAGCCAACTTACAACCCTACTTATAACCATGAAGAATAAGAAAGAGAGAGAGTTAGAATGGATCAACTATAAAAAAGTAGAGAAATGACTAACTAAAAGAAGTAAAGCAAGTAAATTCTATTCATGGGTGCCCACGAGATGGGACACAAGTTTAGGAGGTTAATGAGGATCAGAAGAGGTCCCAAAAACTAAAATGGGGCCAAAACAAGACCAATAAAGCCTTAGATTAAAAAATAAAGGCTGGTGATGCGCTCAAAATGTGTCAAAACTTCTAAGAAGGAGGTTTCACTATATGAAATGCAAAAATGGGTGAAAACCCTAAAAAGGGCCCACAAAAAGCAAGAAAAAGGGGCTTAAAAGAGGGGAAAAGAGAGAAAAGAGGTCATTTTTCACTTTGAGAGAGCTAAAGGAGATCCCACAAGCAACCAAATCCCAAGTAGAGTATACTAAGACATAAGAGAGCATCAGAGATGCACAGGGTGGTCTAGGTAAGTCCTAAAAACAAATTTTGTCAAATTTATTCATTTTTTTGGGGTTTGGGAGGCCCTAAATACATTTTAACTCATTCTAGGTGATTTAACAAATGAATCAAGTGAAAAAAGTAGTCAAAATGATGGGCTCAATGACATAAAACAATCGAGACCAATGGGGGTCTAAATGGATCTCTATGGAAAGAGAAACAAGGAGCCCTAGGCACTCCCAAGGCATGCCAACACAGGCCACAACATGGGAAGCCCAAGCCATGGCTTGGGTAGGCCTAGGCCATAGACTATCCTACCCAGGCCATGGATTTTCCCAGAAAGTCATGACCTTGCATAGTAAGGGGCCAAAATAAGCCTCCAAGGAGCCTCGAGGAACCCAATAGGTCCCAAAAGGGGCTGAAAGAGAAAGGAGGGAGAAAAAAGGAGTAGATAGATTAAAAATATATTATTTTACTAGTTTTTTACTTGCTCTTATTCTTTTTTTATCCAATTGACTAATCCATTTTCATGTTTTCTTGTTGTGTAGACACAAAGAGGAGTTAGCCTACTAGAAGAGGGAGAACCTTCACAGGTGAGAGAGAGGTCAACACAGTGAGATGGGTCATATGAGGTGACCAAATAGGAGAGAGTTCTTGCATGGTTGGTTGAGGAGGTTGATGCTCTACCAATGGTAGACCAAGATCACTTGTAGAGTAAAGGAATTTAGCAACTAGTACACATACCCTCATTCTATTCTTATAGAGACCTAATAAACACATTAGTGATCACATGGGCACCTAAGAAGCATGTGTTCTAGTTAAGGCCCAAGCTAGAGGCTTTCCTCAGCATAAAATATGTCTATAGACTCTATGGGGTGAAGCTAATGGGAAGAGAGATATAGCTATTTCTTGTGTAAGATGTATTAATATTAGAGATCTACTTGGTGGGACCCCACCCATAATGAAGCAACCATAGAGTGTAGGCCACACAGTCATCACTAGGGGTACCCACTCTTTAGATAGTGATATCAAGGACCATGGTCCGGAGGATCTATGTCAGTTAGAGTACAAGTTAGCTACCACTATCATGGATAGGAGTTATCCAATGAGTTGAGGGAGGATAGAGATTTACCCGAGGCCAGTATATCTTAGGAGTATTATACTAGTAGTTGGATCACATCTAATGCACAGGATTAGGCAGATTGACACAACCTAGTTTACTCATGTCTTAGGCCTATGAAAGGCTCCCACTGATGTGGCCAATGATTCCATATGGAAATAAGGCATACCCTATATTGGAGTAGGGTATGGTACTAGCTACATTGTTCATAGAGAAGGTGGGGCCTGTGTGAACCACCTTGGATTCAAACTTATTCTTAAGCTACATCATAGATCCCTATAGGTTTATAAAATGTCTAAAGGATGTTGAGGTAAATCCCTATTTAGGATAGAAGGAACTATGAGGTCTATAAGGATCATACCATCATTTAGGGATGTAGGCTCTACAAGGGATATGGGTACAGCCTGGGCTAGCTAGGGGTGAGCTTGACCAACAGTCGAGGCAGAATGAGGGGGTAATGGTGGAGAGAGGCCACCATGGTAAGGACCACCATTGCTAGAAGTATGACCAATATGAGGGCCATAGAGACCATCAATACTACTAAGTAATACAAGTGTATTTTATATATACCACTTCATCTTGATACTCATCCTTAGTGAGAGAATATATATGACTAATATATGTGTTATATGTGTGTGTGTGTATATGATTTTATGTCTGATGTGTATGCTTTATCTAATATAGACTAATATATACATGTGATTAGATAGTAAGGATTACTAATAAATAATCCATGTGCACACACATATACCAATGGCATGAATATTAGTGGTGATATAAGAGAGGAAAGGTTTGCCATACCACCATAGGTGAATTTTTTGGAGGGCCATGCAAGCCCTAGACATGAAATGTCTTGAGGTTGAACCCATTGATCAGGTGTTTCAAGGGTTCACCTTCAAGGGTTGAAAGATGAAAAGCCCCATTTTCTAGAGAGTCAATGATGATGAAAAGGACAAACCACTTATGTGTGAGTTTTCCCTTCTTATAGTGCTCTTTATCAAAAATAAGGACCGCATCACCCACCTTGAACTGATGAAGGTGTACCAACTTCTCAAATTGGTGGTATTGATAACATTGGTAAGCATGGTTGTATTTAAGATTAGTCAGGCATCATTCATCTAACTCCTCAAGTTCAATGAGGCAAGCGATGCCTTCTTCCTCATTAGAGAGATAAATGAACATCTTAACCCATAGTGAAGGGATTAAGACCTTTAAGGGAAGAACATCCTCAAACCCATACAAAGGAGAGTATGGGGTTGCCCCCATGGCCATTTAGAAGCTAGTTCAATAGGCCCAAAAGGTAGGATAGAGCATGAGATGTTAGTCTCTCTTGGACTGTGCAATGGTACTGAGAAGCATCTTCTTCAAACTTTTATTTGAATATTCTACTTACCCATTTCCCTGAGGGTAATGGGTAGAGGATAAATTGATCTTGAACCCAAAACATTTAGCAATCTCATGCATCTCAAGGCTTTGAAATCCCAAGCCATCATTAGCCATGATCATGGTGGGAACCTTGAATCTATAAATAAGTTGGTTCAAGATGAACTTGGCAACATTCTTCCCACACATGCCACTGAGAGGCATGGCCTCAACCCACTTCATAAAATAGTCAATGATGGTGATGAACCAATAATGGCCATCATAAGAGGTGGTTTTGAGCTCGTTGATGAAGTCAAGAGCCCAAATTGAGAAGGCCAAGTGGCTAAAATAGAGTGTAAAAGGTCAAATAGGGTATTGATAGCATCCCCTATAACTTGACACATCCTACACTTCTTGGCATATTAGACTACATCCTTAACAAGAGTAGGCCAGTAGTATCCCATCCTAATATTACATTGAGTAGTGGCTTATCCTCCTAGGTGGCCACTACAAATTCTCCTATAGGATCCTCAAGTGAAAGAGGGATATCTTCAGGGGAGAGGTATTGAATCAACACACCATTAATACCCCTCTTAAACAAGATGCCACCAATGATGACATAGCATACAATGAGCTTACAGATTTGATAGCATACTTGTAAAGATGTGGTGTCAGGATAATATTGGTCTACAAGGTAATGGAGAATTTCTTGATACCAATCATACTTGGAGACCTCAACATGATCGATCGAATAGACCATCTCATCAAGAAATCCATCATCAACTAGTTCCACATCTGGGTTGGGTAGCAAATACTCAATGAGTTGGTTAGACATATTCAAGCCCTTGGGGTAATTTTAATTAATGATACATAGGTCAAACTCCTAAAGAAGCATGATCCACCTCATAATCTTTCCATCAAGATGTGTCTTACTGAGCAAGTAGTGAAGTGGATCAGATTGGATAATCATGTTGGTAGTTTGGCCTAATATATAATGTCATAACTTTTTTGTGGTAAATACGAGAGAGAGGCACTAAAGCTCAATAAGAGAATATTTGAGTTCAAGGCCAACCAGTGTGTGAGAGATGTAATAAATAGCTCTCTCCCTACTCATGTCATCTTTTTGGCATAGGATGCCCCTAATGGAAAAATCATTGATAGAGGTGTATAATATTAACTCATGCCCATTAATGGGTACCATCGGGATGGGAGGATTATGAATTAGATGCTTCAATTCCTTAAAATCCACTTGGACTTTAGTAGACCACAAAAATGGAGTGTTTTTGTGCAAAGAGACATGTGAGGGGTATGGATTTATGAGCATACTCCTCCAAAAAACATATAAGAAAGTTGAGTCTTCCTAGGAAGGACTACAACTAGATGAGGTTATGTGGGGGAAGCATCTTAAGGATCACCTTGATTTTGTTGGGATCCACTTTAATGCCCCTCTACAAGATGAGGAAGCTAAGAAGTTTTCCAGTTGAAATGTTAAAAATGCACTTCTTAGGGTTGAGACTGATGCAATATTCTCATAGATGATCAAAAATGTTCTAAGGTCTCACACATGCTCATCCCACTTATGATATTTGTTGAGCATATCATTGACATAGCACTCAACTATCTTATGGATAAGGTCATGGAAAATGTGGGTCATGGCACATTAATATGTGGCCCCAGTTTTATTTAGACCAAAAGGCATGATGGCATAACATAAGGTACCCCATGGGGTAGTAAACATCATCTTGTGTTGGTCTTCAAGTGCAATCTAGACTTGGTTGTACCAAAAAAAATGATCCATGAGGGATATGATATCAAAACCAATGATGGAATCAACAATTTGGTCTATCAAAAGAGTAGGAAAGTTATCCTTTGGTAAGCCATATTGAGATCTTGAAAGTTGATGCAAATCCAAAATAGCCCCATTCTTTTTTAGAATGGGGAGAATTTTGGAAATCCATCGGGGATAGTCAATAGCTTCGGATAAATCCAACTTGAATGACTTTCTCTATTTTTTCTTTGACTAACTAGGAGACTTTAAGAGCCATGGACCATTACTTTTGGTGAATAGACTGGCTCCCATTGTCCATAATGAGGTTATGAATGACTATGTTAGGATTCATGCCCTTCATATCAACATATTCCCAAGTAAATACGTCTAAAATTTTGTGCAAGAAGGTGACCAAAACATCATGTTCTTTAGGAGTAAGGCTCACACTAAACTTGATGATTTTAGGCCTTGTTGAAGTGCCAAGGTTGACATCTATAGATCCTTCAACATCCATAGTGTTACCTTCCTCAAAACACTCAGGCATGGGAGGGAGTGACTCATCTAACACTTCATATTCAATCACCTGGACATTTACCATAAGAAGGCCTAGGGTTGGTCCATCTATGAGGGAAATCTCCAAACCAAGGAGATCAAAGGGATAATGATACTTATGGTAAGCCTGCATGAACTTGGTGTAATCCTTTCTCTCATTGAATAGGTTACGTGTTGTAACATGAATGAAATAGCACTTGAGGTCAAATTCAACCAATTTAATGATCTTAGTGGGAGATGCTTCGAGAGAACCTACACTTTGATGGGCAAAATGCAATATAAGGGGGAGCTCAACATCTGGAGAGACATCCTAGAAGAGATCTTAGAAAAGAGATGGGTTAGCCTGGTATTATAGAGCATGAGAGGGATTTAGATGATCCATTCTAGACTCCAAAGTAACAAACACTAACTAGTACTCATTAGGATCAAAACATTCATCCTTGAGAAAATGAGACTCAAAAATGGTGGGGTATGAAAATCTATAGACCCCCATGAAGAGATGGCCAAATCCTCACCTGAGGGATTTATATTTGCATAAAGAAATGCCTAGGGATCTAGGTTAGCCTCCAAGGTGTGAACCTCACCTTCTTGCACAAAATATACCATGTGAAATGTGGCCAATGTTAAGGCCTACATGGAAGCGGTCTAAGGATGACCAAGAATCATGTTGTATGAAAGATCAAGGTCTAACACATAGAACTTGATTATGATAATATTGGGGCTAAACTTGACCTAGATCTTCATGTTCCCCATCGATGTAACTATGTCATTGTTGAAACTGACATAGTTATGGAAATAATCAAAGAGCTTCTTTTGAATAATTCCAAACTCATTGAACACACATAAGATCATGATGTTTAACCTAGCTCCTTCAATGATAATGCATCGCTTGATGCATAAATAATCTAAAAAAGTCTCGATGTAGAGAGGGAAATGAGCCCTCTTTACAAGAATTGAAGCATCTAGAAAAAAGGCTAGGTCAAAATATAAGAAGGGAGGATGAGGGTGCTCATGTGTATTAGAGTTGAACAAAACTTTGACATCATCACATAACAGAGCCTCATGAGGGAGACCTAGCTTATTGAAGATGAGACCCCTTTGCTTAGGTCAAAGGTGAAGAATGTCCCAAATGGATATCCCAATTGAGAGGCCTTGTAACTCCTTTATGACAAAGTAAGGACATTTTCTAGCCTAGGGAGGAATGTTACACCTAAATTCAAATTTGACCTTAGGATTTCCTACCCCCATGGGCTAGACTGGAAGTCTAGCACCATTAGTCTCTCCAATAGGGTTGGTGACCCAATCAGAGAACATGTTGATAAAGGACTCATACCCAATAGAGGCTATATTGATAGCAACAATAATGTTTTTACTCTTGTGCTTGGCTTTCCCTCTCAGGCCAACCTGGGAAGAGGAGCCATAAGAGGTGGAAGATCAAGAAAGGGAATGTGAGACCTTAACCTTTGATTTATTATTTTTCTTCTTCTCCTTGTCAAGGTCAGGTAGAGGCTCCTTGAAAACATTTAACTTACATTTGGGTTATGCAAGAGGAGAACTCTAAGACAAAGGCAAGGCTTGCACACCATACTTTTAAGTGACATAATTGTTATCATCATGCCCCCTCATCTAATGGAAGTTTCAAAACTTGGCAAGGTTGTAAGGGAAAATCATCTATTATTTTATTGTGCTTGAGTCAAAAGCCTTCTTTTCAACTGGCTTCTTTCTCAAATCATTGACCTCATGGCTATCCTTCTTGTCCTTCTTGAGAGGATAATTAGTGATGCCATCATTAGTCAAATTATAGTTGTTATCATGTGAAGAGGATGACTTTTGGGAAGGTATGGGCCATATACCTGCACACACTTCAAACACTTCAATTTTTAGACACTCATTAATAACTTCATCACAAGAGGTGGGTTCATGCATGAGGACCTCAATATGAACCTCCTACCTCAATACTAACATGAGCATATCATAAAGTTTGTCATCTGAGAATTGAGTCCTACACGTATGAATAGTTGAGCACCATCTACACACAAAATCAAAGTTTGACTCGCCCTTAGCCTATGCCATGGAAGTGAGTGATTGGATGTCAATGTTAAAGGGTCTAGAAATATTGAAATATTGGATGAAGTCATCAATATGGAGTTATAAACTAAAGAGAGAATCTAGAGGTAGATTCTAGAACTAAACAAGAGCTTCAATTCATGGATAATGAGTAAAGATATTCAATATCATGCCTTCATACTATTCCCAATCCATGCACACCATCATGAATGTCATGATATATTCCATGGGACTAGAGTCCCACATCTCATTGAAATTAGGTAGTTTATGTATAGGAGTAGGAAGGGGAATAGCATGTACCCAAGGGGATAGAGGATTCCAATAGATATCCTCATAAGCATAAATTATATTAGGTTGGTGATGAACTTTGAGAGGTGGATTATAATGGTGATGATGTTGCCTATGCTTATAGGCATCACCATGACCATGACTATGGGGAAAATAATATCGGGGAGGTCCCTGACAAGGAAGATGCTCATGACAAAAATCATCTTTACTATGGGGTGGAGAATGGCCATGGGAAGTGTGATGGTCCCCACAAGTGTGATGGAAAGATGTGGCATACTCCTAGAAATGGTCATGATGACCAAGATTTCCATGGTGGTGCTCATGTGCCATCATGTGAGGGTAACCAGTGGCCTCTGATGCTCTCGATATGCATCCCACAAATCTCTAGTTTGTAACTGGTGATTGAAATCAACATGCTCATCAAAAAATCTAAAATAAGGACTAGGAGAATGGGAGGAACCCC
Organism: Torreya grandis; assembly: GCA_037957365.1. Classification (NCBI taxonomy): domain Eukaryota; kingdom Viridiplantae; phylum Streptophyta; class Pinopsida; order Cupressales; family Taxaceae; genus Torreya; species Torreya grandis. The sequence continues at coordinate 199,455 of JARHVA010001200.1, forward strand.
TAAGCTAGGGATACCTCACCAAGTTGGAATACCTATAACCTAGAGCATGGATATGAGGGTGTTCTTACTCTAAAGTTTCCATCTAATAAATAGGTGGGGAACTCATGTGAGAATTGATTAAGGCACTCGACACTAGGTGAGTGTGGGCTCTATTTCTAGAGGAAGCACATTGTTGAATCCTAGGGGGAGAAGGAATCACTTCATTCACATGAAGATGTCTACGATAATCATTAATGATTACATGTAACTTCTCATGCCCTAGCTATGCAAGGAGATCCTCATCACCTTGAATGGGTGAATGAGGCATGGTATGAGGTTGAGATAAAATGTCTTCATATGAATGAAGCTCAAATTGGTGAAAAGGAGACTGAGTCCATTGGTTATAGTATTGCTAATATTATTCCCTTTAGAACATGAGAGGGTGCAGACTACATGTTGGGTCGAGGGAAGCTCTTGGGTCTTATGGTGTCTATGGTATTTCATTGCAAGCATAGCTTGCTCAGTAGTGAGCTTAGGAATGAGACCCTGAATCTATCAAGATTGGAATCCTAAAGGTGGGAGATCAACCATGGATGTAATAAAGCACAAACAACATGGGAAATAACAAAAAAGGAAAACCGATAGAGAACCAACTAGGAGAAAGACATAAAAAAAAAGCAGGATAAAATAACTAAGGCAAGAGTCAAAACACAATTGAAAGCAAAGTCTAATAGCTAACAGAGGAGAATTGTCTAAGAGAGCTCTAAATGGGATAGAACTAATGTGAAACCATATGTGAGGTCCCACTCAGTGTCCCAGAATGTATCTCCAAGAATTTGAATAGAACCACTAGTGTTTGGTAGGGTGCTAAAGCAAACCACTAAGAGGCTAGAATGCTCAAGGGTTATATGGGCTATAGGAGGTCTATAGTGGCTATCTGATTTGTCGACTTGCACCAAGCTATAAATAGACTTGTAAACTAGGTTAGGGATAGTATGAACAAATACACAAAGAATGCAAGCACTTCTAGCAGATCCAACCATAGTAAACTAAGTGGATAAAACTATACTATTGGTTGCATAAATAATATGAAAGCAACAATACTGAATGAAATAAGATAACCAATGAAATTTAAATCTAGCCACTAAGTCACTTTGAGGCCAAATGAAAGACATTTTACACAACAAATATGTTTTCAATCAAGGGTTCAAGAGCATGCCTATTCTATATTTGAATAATCCTTTTAAAGCAACACTACTATTTTCTAATGATGTAATGTTCTAGTTTTAGCAAGAGAGGGAAAGAATGTTTGAGAAACTTTTCTGATGTGTTTTGAGCATGTATATCTCTACTATGCAATGACAAAAGATGTCAAAGAGAGAAATGGTATGCAACAAAAGAATATTTCAAACAATGAAAGTATTTTTTAAACATATACAAATGCAATAAACTTTGGAAATTACTCTAAGCAATATATGAAAACAACTATTTCACTAAAATAGTTCAAAGATGAAGTGAAAATGTTCTACTAACTAGGAATCCATGCTAGGAAGTAATGTAGGAGGAAGACCAAACTAGGTACAAGCTAAAGTCCAAACTAAGAGCCAAGAACAAAGGAGGAGGTGAAGTGAGAACTTGTAATGGTGTAAGAGCTCCAAACAAGTGCGCAAATCAAGTGTAATGCCAAATGTAGAAGCTTAGGATCAATCCACAAGGAAGAAGGAACAATTGAGAACAAAAATGGAGTCCTAAATCATGAATATAGCAGCATATGGGATTCCCTATCCCCAATCAAGCTCAAGAGTACTAAGAATGAATCAAGAGAGATTCAAGAAGTCATGAGAGTCAAGAGAGGGAACAAAAATCAAGAGAGGATGTAATGAGAAGAGAGAGAGACTCAAATGAATGAGAAAGAGACATATATCCCCACCCAAATCCACCAAAAGACCTAAAACTAGCCATTTTTTGGCCATTTGACTTCATTTTGGGGATTTTTGCTACATTCTACCCAGGTCATGACCTAGGATACAACTTTGGTGAAGGAAACATGTGGCCTAGGCCATGGGTTTCCTTCACATAATCCATGTCCTAGGTCAAACTTGTTCTTAGGTTTGTCAATAGGCTCTCAAGAGACCCCAGAAGGTCTCCAAAAATGTTTGTCTTGTGTGTAAAAGGCTTAATACAAACTAGGGATGTATGGGGGGTAGGAATATGATGCGAGAGAGGTTTCAACAAGTGGTGGATGTCTCTGATTAGGATGACTAGGGTCGGTAGTCTGCATGTGATATGATTTATAATCATATGGAGGAGTAGGGTCATGGGAAGTATGATTACGCTATGGGCACCCCTCATGGATGATAAGAAGGTTTCCCTGATGTTGGGGTTACATTTGAGGATCCACTTTATCTATAGTAGGTCATGACTCAAAGATGGATACTATTGAGAACACATAGTAAAATTATTTTTTAGCTTTAGGAAATGATATTCTATGTCATATTTACATAAATATATACACACATATATATCTAATGATATATGTATGCTCTATAGAATTCTCCATCACAGGTGTATCTCCATTATCGCATCCCTAAAAACCATTTCGATGAAATATCACGAGTCTAAAATCATTTTATAATTTTTTTTTCTTGAAAAGTTATCAATTCAATATATAATATAATGTATGTTGTACAGACATGATAATTATCGGAGGTTGTGGATCAAATATTTGATGACTCAAATGTTGAGAGAAGTCTCTCCTATTATTGAGGAATCCAACACCCCTAGCTCTACATCTATGAAAATAAAGCACAATTGTTTTGGAGGCAATGAGGAGTAAGAGAGCTAGTTTTGTGTTAGGGGTCTATTTGTAAGCATTATCTATTTTGCATTCCAATATGGCCCACATTGTATGCCAATTTGTCCCACATTATATGCCAATTTGGCCCACATTGTATGTTGATATGGCCCATATTGTATGACTATATTGTGCATATGTACATGTTATGGTCTACATTTTTTATTGATAAATGTCCTATTATTTATGTTTAATTATGACATAGAACTTTGTATATACACATATATACTATTTGACAAATAAGCTTCCTTTATCTATGTGTATTTTCTATTTTGATCATTTAATTTATTTACACATATTATGATTAGTGATCATTATTAATTCATATAGAACTTTAAAAAAATCCACATTTTTCTCTAAGTTAGGTTATTCATCATTATGTATATTTTATATTTACATGCATGATATTCAAACTACTATAACTTTGGCACAACTCCTTCTATGTCAAATCTTGCCCAAAAACATTGCTTGTGGGTTTACAAGTCATTTAAGGCTTCTTAACTCAACTATCATTCTTAGAATTAAAAAAAACACCTTTATAAACTTATTTGATCCTTAACATGAATAACTAAACCATATTAAGTGATATAAATCAGCTTCTAAAAGCAAATGTCCTTATATCCCATTTTGGCTAGTTAGCCAAGAAGGTCTATTTAGCCTTATTAACTTATTTTCTTGAATTTTTTCTTGTTTAAATATTTTTATAAGGGTTATATTAAATTTTTATAGGATTTTTTAATATTTTTCGTGCATAAACAACATTCAACAACCTTTGTTTTTATCTAAAATCACATGAAGCTCATATTGAGGTTTTAAGACTATTTTCCATAATATAGTTAGACTAAGTTTTTAGCTTTTCTCCATTTTTAGGTATAAATATTACACAAAATTATATTATGATGAAAAATATATACCTCCTATAACTCTCTTCAAAGTTTAAAAACTTAACCATGATCCAATTTTTTGATATACCAATTTTAGTGTTGCCCCATGAGGGTTTTAGCCTAATTGTAAGACTACAGGTATGTGTTTTGAGGTTTTGCATGATCAAAACGTATCATAGTGACTTTAAATTTCATACACACCCTTATTATACTTATAATAACATTCTCTAAAACTTTCAAAATTTTCCTGTGGCTAAATTTTGTGATAAGTCAATGTTTTTGATCAAATCCTATGGAGGGTTTCCTCAAGGTTGAGAGATATACAAATCACTTTTTGAGATTTATACTTTGTTTAAATAATTATAAAATATTTTTTAGTATTAAAACACATATGGCACCCCATAAAACTCATAAAACTCCCTAAATCTTTATATTTTCTTCAAACTTGATCATTTTCACTTTCACAAAACCCTTATTCTTAACATAGTCATCTAAATTTCTAAGTTTCAACTTAATTAGTTTCCTTCCAGAGATTTTTAGTATCATTAACATCTTACCTAAAAATATTTTTAATTCATTCCAAGCCTCCCATGATATAATATAACTTTAAAATAATGTAAACTTCAATCTCGTCACCTTAAACGCTTGAAAATACTACACTTTCTCCTAATGCAAACCTGCAACTTCAAATTAGAAGCCTCTTTATTCACTTTAAAACATTAAATAATTAAAACATATTTATTTCAACATGTATACAAGTTCCACGCCCTTTAAACTCAAATAAATATTCAATTTTTTTCATTCATGGCTTATCCCAAGCACAAATTATGTCCTTTCTAAGATTCACAAATCTCACACAATCTTAATAACAACTGAAGATGAAAGAAACATCATAAAAATTGTAAATAATAAAACAAAATATCTTCATAAAGTACAATTAAATCATTTAATAACTGAAAATCCATTCATATCTTTATTCACAATGCATATATAACTTCTTAAGGCCATTCAACACCTTATTTCTTTGAGACCACACAAAGTCTACATTGTGGGATGTTTTTATGTGTTAGGTACTAAATAAAGATTGGAAAATGTTTGTAATGGGTTCCAAGTGGTCATGGGAAGTTTTTTATAATGTCTTAGATGTACAAGTCATAAAAAATACAATGTAATCCAAGAATTTAGCAAACTTGTAACTGCCCTTCATGCATGGAGATGGCCTTCTGAAAAGTTGTTTCACATGTTTTTGTAAGTTTAAAATATAAAAATGCATGTGAGTGAGAGGGATTATTGTGTACAATGGTAGGATGTTTGGAGAAAGGATAAGAAGCCTCATATAGAAAAAAAGAGAGAAGAATATGATAACTTCTGCCAAATTGGAGATGGACTGTGTTGATGTGGGTTTTATGCACACCACAATCAAATGAGGTAGCCTATAATGTTTTAGGATCTCAATAGAGATAGACTCCAATCTAGGGCATAAGTTATAGGTATGAAACTAGTTACAACTTGTTAATGGAATAATGGTAGGGCATGCAGGTAGTTGATAAGGTTTTTGGATGGAGGTGTGGTTCCTGATAAGGGTAGTGAATCGCTATGTGAGTTGGATGGGTGACTAGTTGTTAATATAGAGTGGGTAGGTCTCAAACCAAACTCAAAAAATAGGGGAGGGTAAGGTAGAAAATAAGGCTATCTGGTTTATGGAATCACTTCCCTAGTTGGTTTCTAAAAAGATAAGTGTTCTCAATAACCTACGTTTATTGCTAGTATAAATTGAACACACATAGTCAGACATGAGTAAGAAGTATAAGGATATAAAGATGTAGTAAATTCATAGGCCTCAAAAAAATATTTCTCTTTTTAGAGCAGTTGTTGCATAACCTTAATCAAGAGATTATGGCTTGGTATAGTGAAGTATCTAATACAGCTATTGCACACACATAGAAAACTACATCCAAGAAAGCACTCATGCACAATAAAAATTATGAATAAATTTGAAATTGACTATCTTAACCAATATATTTACCAATCTTTCACTGCACATATACAGATCAATACATCAATCAAAATATTCAAGAATCCATTCATAGTTTTTGTACACTAAAGATTATTGAAAAACACAACCAAAGTAACAACTAATTACATAGAACATTCCCATTCCTTCAAACATTCTCAAGTGTGAATGGAAAAAAGGGCCAAAAAAAATTCCAAAAGGATAAGTCTTGAAGGGATAAGGGGTTGGGACAAAGTCCTGAAGGGTCACTCAAAATGTTCGAAGGGTCATTTCAAGAAATCCAAAGGGTAGGTGCAAAAGGTTTGAAGGATCTACTTCATGGAAAAAATGCCTAAAGGGTCTACTTCATAAGGTAAATTTTCAGTGGGGAAAGGATTAGAGATAAAATTATTGAAGGTTAGGTTACTCAAATCTCGAAGGGTATGTGCCCTTGGGGTCATTGTTTTATCAAAATTATATTAGCAAGTTTATTGTGGGTAATTATTTTGGGCATTTTACGTTAGGTAAAATATCTGATGATAAAAAGTCTAAAGGGTAATTTTTATCAAGCAAAGGGCCTGGGACAAAATTCCCAAAGGATATTTTCAAAAGGTCGAAGTGTAATTTCAAAAAGGCCGAAGGGTAAGTTTAGATGGATAAAGGAGATCTATTGAAAGATTTATTTTTAAAATGTCGAAGGGTCATTTCTGAAGGGGAAGAAATCTAAAGGGTATACTTCATAGGGCATTTCATCTAGGAAAAAAGTCTCAAAGGATCTACTTCGTAAAGGCCAAAAGGCTATTCAAAAGGGTCAAAGGGCATATTTGTAGAGCAAAATGCCCATGACAATTATCTCGAAGGGTAAGTGTTAAAGGTTTGAAGGGTAGGCTTCAAAGGGAAAAGGCTAAAGGGAATGATGTCTCAAATAAAATGTCTAAAGGAATGTTTTGAAGGGATGGTCTCAAAAAATCTGAAGAAATGATGTCTTAGACAAAATATCCAAAGGAAAAGTCTTGCAAACCCAATTTCATAAGGGGAAATATTTCAGATAAACTATCCACAATAATGTCCCCAAAAAAGATAAGTCTATGGACCAAAATCTTGTAACAATAAGTCTAAAACACAAAGTCTAAATAAATTTAGATAATGGAAAAAATACTTGACAAAGACAAAGTACATAAGTCTAATAAATAAAATTCAAAAGATATAAGCATAATAGAATAAAATTGATAGAATAAAAAGTTTAACCTATGAAAACACAATATCAATCAGTATTTTCACCATAATTCATATAAACACAGCAAAGGGTTTCAACATTAAGACCATAATCTAAAAAAATAGGTCCCCTTTTCTCCTTAAATAAAATGGGATGTTGGGTACAATAAATGGTGACTTATAGGGGGAATACTCTTGAGTATTCAAGAACCAAAAACTCTAGTTTGTAATCTCAAATCAGTCATGAAGTGTGCCATAAAAGAATACTTGAATCAAAAATATGAAAGAGACTCCTGAGTTCATTCACACAACATACTTGCCTTCTAATTTCTTGGATCTATGTGTGTCAAATGTGAAGTTATTTAACCTTTGTTGTGATGAGTTTTTCAAAAGCTTGATGAAGTTGTAGGTTTCATTCTAGTAACTATTAAAGATCAAAAATAAGGAAAGCTCAGGCATTGCTTTGCTTCCAGCCAAGCATACATAGCCCTGATAGAGATACCTTGGGCTCCTTCTCTTCTCTCTCCATTTTTTTCTCTTAATCATGATGCGTGATATATTGACCTTATTTCATCATGTGAGCCTTTTGATTTTTTTTAGTTTTTTTTTAATCTTTTGAATCCATTGGTTCTTTATTCTTTTATTTTTCTTTCACTCTTCTTTTGTTATTGAATGGTAAAGAGAAGAGCTAGAACCCCAGTGAGCAAGTATAATTATAAAACAAATCATTACTAGAATGTCCTTGCCAGTTACACCTATACCCAGGATTATCACTTCTACTAAGTATTTAATGTGATAAGTGCATTTGACCCAATAAAACAAGAAAAACTTTCTAAATTTGTATGTACTCTAAGAACAACTTATACATGTATGGTAAAATTATTCAATTATGACATTCAAAATAATCCATGATTACCTACCTTCATCCTAAAGACTCAAAAACATAGAAATACACCTAATATGTAAACTAGTCCCAAAGTGTTAAGATTTTAATTTTCCCTTTTTCTACAATTCATAAGCTCAACTGGTTTGGGTTTTTTAGGTTAGTTATATTTAGAACAAACACATTTTGATTGTCAGACAATGCAAAGAATAATTGATCTAAGAAAGTGATAAATCTAATCTAAGAAAGCAAAATATTGAAAGTAGAAAAGATTAATGTAGAAAGTAGGAAACTAGTCTATGAAAGCAAAAAATCTAATTTTTGAAAGAAAAGAACTATTCTAAGAAAGTGGGAAATCTAATCTAATCATACACCTACATTCATTTGTCCTTCATCAATCAATAATATCCATAGATGGCATAGCCTTGAAGTAGTGTTTCAGGAATTGTGTATTGACTGGATATGTAAGCTTGTTACCTTGGAGGTCCTTATGAAAAAATGCATTATTGCCCATGATCTCTAAAATTTGGTATGGTCCAATCCATAGTAGGGCAAACTTGTCATGTTGTCCTTTATTTTCATGGGATTTATCCTAAAGTAGTACTAGATCTAAAATCATAAATGCTTTAACATTTGCTCTCTTATCGAACCACCTTTTGACCACATCCTAATGTTTGTAAAATGTTTGTAAGGCCTCAATCCTTGAATATTCTATTTTTATTATGTCTAGTAGTCTTGATTGTGTTTGATCACTCAATTCCATGTAGTCCTACATAAACTAATAAGTGGGTAACTTCAACATAATTGGTAATATAGGCTTGCCTCCATACACTAGTAGGTAAGGTGAAGATTTAAAGGGCTTGCTTGTATCTAATCCAGTCTGATCAAAGAGCAAACTTAAATAAATTATGCTAGCCCCTAGGCTTGTCTCTAGTTGATTTCTTAATTGCATTGATCAGATTTTTGTTCATTGATTATGCTAGTTCATTTCCCTAAGGGTAATTGTTAGAAGCTGACCTGATAATAATTTGGTTGTCATGTTTTCACTCAATAAATTCTACCAAAATGAAAGCTGGTCCATTGTCACAAACTAGAGAAATAGGCATTCCAAATATAGTTGTAATGTGTTCCTCCAAGAAGTGAATCACATATTGTGCTCTATAATTCTTTGTGGTTATGCCTTTGGTCCATCTGGTGTAGAAGTCTATAGCAATAAGTATGAATTTATGATCTATTAAGGAATTTGGGTTGATGACACTAATGAATTCTAAACCCCATTGGGCAAATGGCTTTCTTTCAATAACTAGATATAAAGGTGTTGTTGCATGTACTTCTCTCTTGGCTAGAGCTTGGCATGTTCTCACATGAGTGTGAGCATATTTAAAAATTATTAGCTAGTAATAACCCATTCTTAAGATCCTATGGGATGTGGTATTCCTAGAAGGATGACCACTACCTATCTTCTAATGTAATTTCTCTAATATTTATTTAACTTTGTTTGTAGATACACACCTAAGGTAAATATTTACCTTCATAGTTTCTTCTATAGAGGTCTCCCTTCTTGATCATGTAATTTTTAGCTTTGAGACTCAAATCTCTCATCCTCTCTCTATTGAGCTTAGAGGAAGAAGTTCTTATAAGTAAATATTGTATTATATTAGTATACCATTCTCCTTTAGATGATTAAGCTTCACATACCTCTTCAATTATGATGCGCATATCTACTTTAACCATAAGCTGAACAATGACTTGCCCTCAAACTATCTTTGCAATCTTGATCTATATGTCAAATTCTTGTAGCTTACCCATCCATTTGCCTCGTCATTATCCTAACTCAATTTATGAGAGGGTAAGCTTGATTATAGGATCCAACATGATGGCAATGACTTTATTCCTCAAGATGTAATGCCAAAAATTATTCATGAATTTGACAAGGGTAAAAATCTATTTTTTAATCATAGAGTATCAAAGTTCACATCTTTTAGATTCATGCTCATAAATGTGATTGGATGCTTGGTCTCATCTTTCTTCAACATGATGATAGCAGTAATCATATGCTCTGAAGTAAATGAGTATAGGTTTAAAGAGTGTTATAATGATCAACATAAAGGTTATGGAGATAATTTAGAATTATAATATTACACAAATCAAGCTTTAAAATGATGTTCATGGCTCTTTTATTTATAGATTTTCAAAATGGTTCAAGATCCACCATGACTATCCATCTCAAGATTGAGATGTATGGACATGAATAAATCTAATTATATAATTAAATCTATAAATATCCCCATAAATATTTGGGATATAGAGGTAATAAAGAGGCATGGGAGGCATTATAAGGTAGAGTTTCGATGGGGAAAGGGTCTAGGACAAAAGTCTTAAAGGGTGGGTTGGATAAAGCCCAAAGGGTATGTGCCCTTGGGGTCATTTTTTTAGAAAAATTATATTGGAAAGATTGTTGTGGGGAATTGGTTTGAGATTTTTGCATTAGATAAAATGACTGATGAAAAAAAGTCTGAAGGGTCATTTTCATTGGGAAAAAGTCCTAGGATAAAAGACTTGAAGGATATTTTTAAAAGACCAAAGGGAAATTTCAAAAAGGCTAAAGGGTAAGTCTAGAGGGCTAAAGGAGATCTTTCAAATGATTTGTTTCAGACAAAATATCTGAAGGAATTGGCTCAAAAGGTAAAAGGATCCTAGGATAAAAGTCCCAAAGGAATTTTTTTATAAAAGGCCAAAGGGTCATTTTCAAAGAGGCAAAAATCTAAAAGGTCTACTTCATCGGGAATTTCTTATATGACAAAATCCCTAAAGGATCTACTTCATAAAGGCTGAAGGGCTACTCAAAAGTGTTGAAGGACAAAATGCCCATGAAAATTATCCCAAAGGATAAGTGCTAAAGGTATTAAGGGTAGGTTTTTTAGGGCAAATGCCAAAGGGCATGATGTTTATGATAAAATGTCTGAAGGAAATTTTTGAAGGGATGGTCTCAAAAATGTTGAAGGAATGATGTCTCAGATAAAATGTCCAAAGGAAAAGTCCCATAGACCCAATTTTATCAGGGGAATTATTTTAGACAAATTGTCCATAATAATGTCCCTAACAAAGATAAGTCCATGGGCCAAAATCCCACAATAATAATTTTGAAACACAAAGGCCAAAGGAATTTAGATAATAGACAAAATACCTAACAAAGACAAATTACATAGGTCTAATAAAGAAAAGTTTGAAGACATAAGCATAATAGAATAAACCTGATAGAATAAAAGAGTTTAGCCTATAAAAACATAATACCAATCAGTATTTTTCATATAATTCATATAAAAATTTATCAGAGGGGCTCAACATTAAGACCATAATATAAAAAAGTGGGTCCCTATTTCTCCTTAAAGAAAAGGGAATGTTGGGTACAACAGACTGTGTGTCCAAAAGTTGTAAAAATCTAATAAAGAAAGAATGTTTTGTGTCTTTTTGTGTTGGATCATACACTATAATTCTTAGGAATGTTATTAAATGTTTTCTCAATAGTGTATAAGGTGTAAATATCCCAAGAATAGATCTTAAGATCCGAATAATGTCTAATTTGTATGTCTTAGGTCTTGAAAGTCAAATATAGTCCTACAGTCCAAGATTAATTTGGTATGTTTCATATTTATTAAGATTGTTTACTAAGAAAGACTATTGAAATAGATGAAGGAAGGTGATTAGAACCTTTCCCAATTATTAACAAGTCTTGAACATGCTAGAAAAATAAGGTGATGGATTTTTAAAGCTCTCAACCTATATAATTATGTATTACCAGTCTAGAGTTTAGCATTACTAAAAGTTTTATAAGTGGATTTTTATTTGGTCAAGTGGGCCAAAACTTTGCATGGAGTTTATAAAGAGTGTTTAGAAGGTGATAAAAATTTATTTACATGGGCACATCCATATGGGAATTTTAAGACTAGAATGACCATTGTTTGGTCTCTGTCAGGCCACAAAAACAAAGGTTGCAGTTGATCAGATGCATCCATGAAGAGAATCTTAGCATCCATGAGTGTGTAAACTAAAAAAACTTGGTTTGTGAATTTTATGAGAACTGTGAGGGATATAGATGATCTATCATCTCCCATACTTGTAAATATGAGTTCTCTAAGAAGTCCCAATATAATTTTCTCTAACTTGAGGTGAGTGAGATGTAGTAACGAGTTTTATCTTGTATCCAAATATATTTTAAAGGGCCAAAAGATGGTCAATGGGGGGGGGGGATTTATTACAAATCATTAGACCAATTAATGAACCATATTTACAAGCACATTTGAATGGACATTTGAAGGCTATAAAAATTGTTGTATGTTCTCTGCCAGGCCCTAGGAGTGAAGGTTACAGTTGATCAGACACATCCTTGAAGCATCCTTAAGTGTAGAAACTAAGTGAACTTCATTTTCACATTAGAGAAGAATCATGAGGGATAAAGACAAGATTTCATCTCCCACACTTACATGGATGGGTCCTCTAATAAATCCTAGGAGGACTTTCTCCAACTTGATGTGAGTGAGACGCGATAACAATTTTTTTCTCATAACCAAATCTCTCTTAAAGGGCCAAAAGTTGGTCAATGGGGTCATATGTTCTAACTAATTATCCCAATCAATGAATCATATTTGTCATCATGTCTAGATGGGCATTTTAAGGCTAGATTGATTATTGTTTAGTCTTTATTATGCCCCTAGAGTGAGGGTTGCAGTTGATTAGATGCATCCCTTAAGATAATATTGGCATCCTTGAGTATGCAAACTAAGCCAACTTCCATTGCACATTGTAGGAAAATCATGAGGTCTAGATATGAGATGTCAGATCTCACACTTGCATAGATGAGTCCTCTAAGAAATCCCAAGATAATTTTCTCTAAATTGAGGTGAGTGATATTTGGCAACAAGTTTTCTCTCACATCTAAATATCTATTAAAGGGCCAAAATTTGGTTAATGGGGGTGTATATGCTAACTTGTTAGCCCAATCAATGAACTATCTATGTAGGCATGTCCAAATAGTTGTTTTAAGGCTAGAACAACCATTATTTTGTCTTTTTCAAGACCTAAGAGTGAAGGTTGTTTTTGATTAAATACATCCTTGAATAAAATCTCAGCATCCCTTAGTGTGGAAATTCAAAAAACTTCTATCACGAGTTACAGGAGAATAGTGAAGCCTAGATACAATCTGTTAGCTCTCAAATTTGCATGGATGGGTCCTATAAAAAAAATTATGAGGATTTTCTCTAACTCAAGGTGAGCAAGATGTGGTAATGAATTTTCTCTCACAACTAAATCTCTCTTAAAGACCTAAAAGTTGGTCAGTGGGAGTCGTATATTTTAACTCATTAGCCCAATCAATGAACTATTTTTGTAGGAACATCTAAATGGGTATTTTAAGGCTATAAAAACTATTTTATAGTCTCTATCATGCCCTAAGAGTGAAGGTTGTAGTTTATTGGATGCATCCCTAAAAATAATCTCAACATCCTTTGAGTGTGGAAATTGATTCAACTTCCATCGCACATTATAGGAGAGCTATGAGGGATAGAGACAAGTAGTTAGCTTTTACACTTACATGGATGAGTCCTCTAAGAAATCCCAAGAGTATTTTATCTAACTCAAGGTGAATGATATGGGCAAAAAGTTTTATCTCTCAACCAAATCTCTATTAAAGGGCTATAAGTTAGTTAGTAGGAGCAGTATATTCGGATTCGTTAGCCCAATCAAAAACCATCTTCAAGGGCATGTTAAGATGGATGTTTTAAGTCTATAATTACCATGTCTAGTCTTCATCACACTCCAAAAGTGAAGGTTATAGTTGATTGGATTCATCCTTGAATAGAATCTCAGTATTCCTAAGTCTGGAAACTAAGCCAACTTCTATCACACATTGTAGGAGAACCATGAGGGCTAGAGATGATATGTCAACTCTCAAAATTGAATGTATAATTTTTATAATAAATCCTTGGAGGATTTTATCTAACTTGAGGTGAGAGATATGTGGAAATAAGTTTTCTCTCATAGACAAATTTCTCTTAAAAGACTAAAAATTGGTCAGTGGGGGTTATATATTCTGACTCATTATCCCAATCGATGAACCATGTTTGAGGGTACATCTAAATGGAAATTTTAAGGATATAGAAACCATTATTTAGTTTTTATTGAGCCCTAATATTGAAGTTTATAGTTGATCATATGCATCCCTTAAAATAATCTCAGTGTCTTTGTGTGTAAACTGAACCAAATTATGTCATGCATTATAGGAGAATTGTGAGGGTTGGTGATGAGATGTCAGCTCCCACACTTGCATTAATGAGTCCTATAAGAAAGCACAAGAGTATTTTATCTAACTTGAAGTAAGTGAGATGAGGTAATAGGTTTTATTTCACAACCAAATCTCTCTTAAAGTGTTAAAATTTGGTTAGTGGGGGCCGTATATTCTGACTCGTTAGCCCAATTAATGAACCATCATCACAAACACATCTATATGGGTGTCTTAAGGCTAGAATTACCATTTTTCAATCTCCATCACTCCTAGAGAATGAACATTTTATTTGATTATATGTATCCTTGAAGAGAATCTCAGTGTCCATGAGTGTGGAAATGGAGACAACTTATATCATGCATTACATAAGAACCATGAGGGATATAGATGAGCCATTAGATACCACACTTGAAATAATGAGTCCTATAATAAAGCCTAATATTATTTTATCTAACTCAAGTTGAGTTAGATGCAACAAGTTTTCTCTCATAGCCAAATCTTTCTTAAGGGGTCAAATGTTAGTCAATGAGGGTCGTATAGTCTGAATTATTAGCCCAATCAATAAATCGTATTCACAAGCACATTTATATGGGTGTTTTAAGGTGATAACTAATAATTTTTAGTCACATTCATGCCATAAGAGTGAATTTTATAGTTGACTAGATGCATCCCTTAAGAGAATCTCAATGTCCCTAAGTGTGCAAATTAAGCCAACTTCTATCCCATGTTTCAAGTTAATCATGAGGGATAGAGACAAGTCATCATCTCCCACACTTGAATTAGGATTCTTGTAAGAAATCCCAAGAATATTTTCTCTAACTCAAGGTGAGCAAGACATGGAAATAATTTTTTTTATAATAGATAAATCTCTCTTAAAGGACCAAAAATTTATTAGTGGGTGTCGTATATTTTGATTCATTATCCCAATCAATGAATTATCTTTATGGGCACATCTAAAAGGGTATTTTAAGGCTATAAATACCATTTTTTATCTCCATCATGCCTTAGCAGAGAAGGGTTAGATGACTGGTTCTATAAGCCCAGAGGGCAGGAAAGATTTGCAAGTTCCAATTATGGCTGACATCATTGACAATATTCTTTAAAATGGCAACAATGGTTTTGTTTGATGCCTTGGCTTGTCCATTGCATTATGGGTTATATGGATTTGAGTTTTTTTTCTTGATCTTCTTAACTTCTTTGAAGATCATTGGTTCTAAGACAAGGTTCACAGGCCTTTGATTTTGCCTGAAGGGTTTACAATTTTCCCTAAGGAGTATAGTATGGGTGATGAATATTACATCAAAGATCTTCAAGTCATAATAAGACCAAGCTATGACATCCTTATACTTGGTTAACAACTCTTTGGCCTTCTTATTCTCAATGTTAATGTAGGCTTTCCCAATTTTAACTAATTGGGGTTGATCTTGGGGGCCAAGATTAAGAACATTGTAATCTTTCCCACTTACTTTGGGAATATTATAAACCTTAGCGAAATTTTACTTATCAAATAGTCTCTCTAAGGCAATCATCCCCTTAGGGATCTTATTATCATTCAACTGAATGACTTTACCATCAAATTTGACTTCCTGAAGTGCATTTTCATTAGCCTCATCAATAACTTGAGCTTAAAATTCTCCTAAATTGGTCATGAAATATAAGATATCCTTTAAGAAAATCTCAATGTCCCTAAATGTGCAAATTGAGCCAACTTATGTCATACATAATAGGAGAACTGTGAGGGCTAGAGATGAGTTCTGAACTCCCAAACTTGTATGGATGAGTCCTCTAAAAAATAATAGGAGTAGTTTATTTAACTTGAGGTGAGTAAGATGAAGCAACAAGTTTTCTATCATAGCTAAATCTCTGTTAAAGGGCCAAAAATTGGTCAGTGGAGGCATATATATTGAATTGTTATCCCAATCAATGAACCACCTTTGTGTGCACATTTAGATGAGAATTTTAAGGCTAGAAAAATTGTTTTCTAGTCTTTATCATGCCCTAGGAGCAAAGGTTATAATTAATCAAACATATCCCTTAAGAGAATATTAGCATCCCTGATTGTGCAAACTAAGCCAACTTACATCATACATTGAAAGAGAATTGTGAGGGATAGAGACAAGTCATCAACTCTCTCACTTGTATGGATGAGTCCTCTAATAAGTTCTAGGATGATTTTATCTAACTCAGGGTGAGTGATATGTGACAACAAGTTTTCTCTCGCATCTAAATCAATATTAAAGGGCCAAACATTAGTCAGTGAAGGTCATTTATTCTAATTTATTATCCCAATTAATGAACCATATTCATGATCACATCTAGATGGAAATTTTAAGGCTATAAATACCATTATCTGGTATCCATCGTGACAAAGGAGTGAAGGTTGTAATTGATAAAACACATCCCTTAAGAGAATCTCAGAGTCCCTCAGTGTGTAAACTGATCCAAATTCTATCATGCATTGTAGGGGAACCATGAGGGATAGATAAGAGATGATAGCTCCTACACTTACATGAACAATTCCTTTAAGAAATATGAGGAGGATTTTCTCTAACTCAAGGTGAGGGAGACGTTGCAATAATTTTTCTCTCATAGCTAAATCTCTCTTAAAGGGCCAAAAATTGGTCAAGTGGGGTCGTATATTGACTCATTAGCCCAATCGATGAACCATTTTTTTGGGCATGTCTAGGTGAGAATTTTCAAGATATATTTACCATTGTCTAGTTTTTTTCACACCCTACAAGTGAAGGTTTCATTTGATCAAATGCATCCCTTAAGAGAATCTTAACGTCCTTGAGTGTGCAAACTAAGTCAATTTGTGTTGCATGTTACAAGATAACCATGAGGGATAGATAAGAGTCATCAGCTATTAAACTTGTATTAATGATTCCTTTAAACAACCCTAGGAGTATTCTCTCTAAATCTATGCGAGTGATTCAACTAACTGTGTTTGTGTTTCATGTAGGTGTCTGACAAAAGACTTAAAGGAAAGATAAGAATTGATTGTTTAGCCTTTTTCTCTGGCTTCAAATATTTTATGAAGGTTTATTAAGATAATATGATCACTATAATACACATCAAAAATGTATTTTAAACTATTTTTTAATTGCATAGGGTCAGATCAAGTATGAAGGCTAAATTATGCCTACAAGACAGGACCTGGAATATCAGGTCTATAGACCATAATTCAGGCCTAGATAGGACTATTTTCTTATTTTTATTTAAAGGACAAATAAAGACAAGGTGAAAAACTATTTGCTTAAGGTAGATAATATTAATATTAATTATTATTTGGATTCTATTTGTTTCAAGAAGATAACCTTCTCTACTCATGACACCAACCATGTGAAGGTGGAAGCTCATATGGTGCCACTAACCTACATTAAAATTGTTAGTAAAAAATTAACAAAAATAAACACAATGATAAATAATTAAAAATTAAAATACATTAAATTAAATCAATTCAATCTAATGTACCTTCAGGATTAGCTCTATTTGCAAGTATTTCAATTGATTCATGCATTTTTCATAAACTTCTATTGAGGCTTTCCATTATATTTGATCATTTGAATATTTGTAACAATAATCTGATTTGAATAATGAAGCACCACCCTTTTTGTTTAAAACTACTCAAATAACAATTTTTTTTTTTTTATGATAGTACCTATGAATCCATGTTCTTATAACCACTACAAATCCAGTGGGATAAATTAGCTCTTCTTCATCTATGACATTTGTGGTTAATGTTTCTGTCTTTACACAACGACACAAGTAGTAGTTTGTTCCCTCATCATTGTTCTCAGGTGAAATGACTTAAAAACATTCCCTACATTTAAATTATAATCAAATTATGAGCACATATATGAAAGAATAAAGATATCATTAATAGAACTAAGGTTATACATTTAAATTAAAAATAAATTATACCTGGTTGTACAAGATCTGAGATGTGGTAAAAGTTAATTGATGATGCCATTTCATGATCCGTTAGTTGTTGAAGTGAATGGCTACTCTCTATAGGTGATATGGGTCTACAATAACATTTTCTAACCCATTCGTTTGACTCACATTCATTCTAATCAAATTCCATACATGCAGAACAAAAACATGTCACATCCCTAGTATAAATAGTCCATGAACTTGAATTTAAGCTTTGAATGGAGTGAAAAATACTCGATCTAGGTACTATACTACAATATTCATACATTTCATTGTGTTGTTCTTGGGTTAACCAAATGAATATTCACACATGAGAATATTTATATGATCCATGACAAAAAATTTCATTACACCAAGTCATAATACTTACATCATCGATCAAATTAACATCATTCATATGCTTTCCTTGCTCTTTTCTAAGGGATCTTTTTACACATGCAACTGCACCATAATGTTCACTTTTTCCATGCCCAACCTCAAAGAATCTCCAAAAATATTTAACACCATGATTCTTATGCATTCTACTTAACCAATAAAACATTAGAGAATTCTTAAATTGCCCTGCATAATTGTCTGACCAAAAGTGTGTATCAAACATGATTTATCTTGAATTTATATTTATATAAAATATCTCAAAGTAGCCTTGGAAAAACTCTAGAAAATGTGATTTATCATCACTCATATTAAATTGGTACTCCCTCAAAATATTTTTGTTGTCGTTTATGCTATTAGGTGCATGTTTGAATGTAATATGAAAGAAAATTCCATCTTTAATTGAATTATAGTATTGGGATTGAACCTCATTCTATGGTTATAGTGTGTAGTTATCAGTAAAGTCCACAACCATAATATAAATCGAATTGATTATCTAACCATTTTGATTTGTGTGTGTATCTTACATATTGATAGATAATAGTCTTCTTAAATTAAGACATGAAATAAGATACATAAATTTTATTCATAACCAACTCACATATTGAAGACTCTTTTTCATATTTTAACACATAATTTATAGATTTGTAATTCTTATAATCAACTATTTGCTTTCCAAATTCATGACATATTTATTCATGTATACAACTCGTCAAAATTGACAAACCACCACAACTTTTAGATGCCCCATCTAAACATTATTTGGAAAAAAACAATTGTCCCTTAGGTCTTTGATAGAAAAGACTTTGGATTAATTCTCTTGATGTCTTAGGTGGGGAAGACACCATACATTCCTACATAATCTCGTCAGTATGTAAAGTATAACATATATGATGAAAAATATCAAAATGCATAGCAAATTCAATATGTATCCTACAACAACATATGGTGTGTGTTTGGTTTATTTTAACATAGAAATGTTTGCACATCTCAAATGACCTTTGGATAATTATCAGTTGGCTATTAAAAATTTTCAATAAACTTTTTATATAATTTTGTTTGGGTCATGTCTAAGAAATGTTTTACATGTGGCTCATGATTTTTTAGCCTTTTATTCTTTTAGAAACATTTTTTACACTAGATGATACCCTTGTGTTGTCTTTCCAAAAAAATTCAATCAAATGTATTGTTCCTTCAACTAATACCTTGTCTTTTCGTGGGAGTCTACCACTAAATGCTCAACAATCTGTGAGTGAAGAGTCATCAAGCTTTGTTCTTATTTTTATAGTATTTATTAGATACTTTATATTTAAGTTCAAGGATTTACTTGTTTCACTGAGAATTTGAGTTTTAGATGTTGATTTACTCACTATAGATTCTATTATTACTCATATTTCCACATTACTATCTTTCTTCTGACTCTTATTGCATAATGTCTTAAATGCATTAAATAGATTCTTTATTATTGCACTATTTCTTCCCTCCATGTTGGATGTTATTAACCCTAAATTATGCATCATGGGGCACTTTTTTTACATTTTAATTAATTGAACAAGTTGTTAACATCATTTTGTATAGATTTTATTCTCAAATGCATAGGCCCATACACATTGAGCATGGCATTGAACTAATATTTTTAACATTCTATCTTCCATGGGATATTTTATTATCTATTTCAACCAAATACATTAGTGTTCATATTATTATCCTTGGAGGTGTGGATGTAGGAGCTATGTTTTGTATTAAATTGGGTGTGTTACCACTTCAACCATAGTAAGGATAGTATAGGGTTGACTATCTACATTAGACCCTACAAGCAAATTGAATTCTTCTTCATTAGGAGACACATGAATTGGGGTCATTACTTGATGTCGATTATCATCATACTCAAAATATTCATTATGAATGGATGTTTTTTTATATTGTGTTTTTCCATATGTTTCATCACTCATTACAAATTCATTACTTACGTGCTCTAAATTTTGAATTTCATCATTCAACAAAGATTTATTGAGTTTTATTATCTTGTTTGAAGACATATCTAAACTAAATTCCATAGAATTAGGAATGTTATTTTCATTTGAAATATTGCTTGGTGTGGAGGAAGCACCTTCACCTACCTATAAGCCCTTATGTGTTCTCTCCTATTTGTTTACAGTCTTTTTCTTTCATTTTATCTCTTCTCTTCAATGTTATCATTTGTTAACTCTTTGATTGGTCTTTTGTGATGACTTCCCAACCCCATTATTTATATTTACCAAAATAAACCAATTGTAGATTCAAATTTGAAGAATTTGTAGTGATTCAAACAAAGTGATTGAAGAATTTACCAAATTTGCATAGGTACAGCAAAAAAACCCAACTTATAGTTTGCAAAATCAAAACAAATGAATAAATTTCATGGGAACTTGAGATATATTTGTGAATCACAAAGAGTATGTGTGCTTTTAAAATCATGAATGCCCTTATGATCCATGAAAAAAAAGGCAAAAACAATAAAGAGGGGTCAAATTAGTTGGTTTCAAAGGGCATACACTCTTTACAATTTTACAAAAATTTATTTGTCACTTTCCTTCTAAATTTACTTCAATTTTAGGCCTAGGGATTCCAAAGTTAATCCAAACCTTGTCATGAACTAGCCAATTTGATTTTGAAGAAATTTATGAATCCTTTCCGTCTTTTCCCACACATCTGATTAGGAGAATTTTATTATTTTAAAAAATATACATATGGGTTTGTATAGAATAAAATTTAGTTTTAGAATATATATATATATATATAATTTTATAATTGTTAAAATATTATTTGTAATTATTACTTAATTTCTACATAACATACCTCATTATGGACTATATACATATCATCACAAATTCCCTTATAACTTTATGAATATTAATCAAAAATTTATAAAACTTATATCTCAACAATATACACATTATCGATTATGATTTAAGGAAATATTTTCATGAATTTAGGGTCAAAAAATTATGTTGGTACATTTGCAGTTTCCATTTTCTAGCTATCTTGACTTATAAAATTATTTAAAAATTATATATATATAATAAAAAATTAATAAGAATATTTTCAACAATCTTTGACATTTCACCCATCCATATATGAAGTTTTATACAAAAATTCATTTGTTTACTAAAAAAAATGTGTTCGTACACATGTAATCTCCTTATCTTTTCATAAAAATGACCATCATGTTGTCAAAAATTTATATGTTTCATACACTTCTATCTTGTGGGTATTGAAAAAATTATATATTTAGAAACTACATTCAAAATACAACAATTCATATACTTATGTCACTGTCAATTTCTTTTTTGAAGTGTCTCTAACATTCTCTCTAAGTTTAACTAATATTATTTTAAAGAAAAAAAAGTGTCGCTTTATACCTCTCCCCCCTTTATCCCCCATTATCCTATATCTACCCATTTATAAGTCCTTGAATGATCCTCTAACTCCACTAAAAATATTATGGATAGTTTTTCTATAGATTGAAAGATATAAGTGATTCTATAAAATTAGTGTTTCACCCACTCAATGGCCCAAATCGATGATCTGATACCACTTTTAATTAAGTTACTTATTCAATAAATTAGAATGGTACATTAGATCAAAATATGACTAAAATATAGCGTAATATAAAAATAAATGGCAAACCATTTTGAGGGGGCAACCTCCACAACCTTACAATAAGAATAAAATTCACAATATGATGATTCATACTAACCACCACCTCCCATATATAGCCTAATTATGCTATGGACACACCCTATGCCAACCCTACCACCAATATTAATCCAAATAAATTATCATATGACTTAATCAAAGGGTTTTCTAGCCACAATTTGGCTATGCATATCCTAAGACACATTATATGATAAGAGTGTAGCAATCAACACATCTTCAACTTCCAAATTTCCATCAGCTACCCCATTAAAGTATACCCAAATGAAATTCTCTTTGACCACTTGCCCAAGACCTTCAAACTGGTTTAGGGAGATCATTTATGAAATATCCCTAAAACACATTATTTTCATTTTATCAAGAATGGCAAAATGATACCATATCTTATACCACTTATTTTCTTAGAAAGTATGGAAGACGTGGTGATGGTTTGAAAATGAATAAACAAGTAGATCTCATTCAATAATTCACAAGAGCTTCCTCTTATTTTGACCTCAATATTTTCAATGATAAGTGATACACTAGAGAAACAAAAGCTCAAGCTTGTAGAAATGTATGTAAAAAACAAGGCTCAACTTAGATATTTCCTGCATTGGATCAAGGTTATTGATAAATCCTTCAAAAATATTTTTAAATATATTTTTTATTACTATTACAATCAAATAAAATATGTCAAGTCAAATCATGGTCATCTTACCAACCTCCTTTGACCGCTATAGATTTTTTGGATAATTGTAAATTAGTGCTTGATGCCTAAGAGAACATTCTAAATAAAGCTTATGACCTTAGATAGTTAGTGCATATACATGGTTCTCTGCATGCTTCCTCCTTCTATTAGATCTTTATGCAATGTAACTCTTTAAATAGATTATCTTCATTATAATATCATGCAAATGGATAATAATTAACCTCCTAAAATTGACATTGAATTCTATAATTTGCATAGCACTTTCC
>JARHVA010001200.1:915000-982500 GCA_037957365.1 Torreya grandis
AATCCCATAATCAATTACAAACTCAAAACTTTTAGTTTACAACACTACCTATGCACACAGGAAAATAGGGTACAAGGTTATTTTTCCTTTCCTTCAAATCCAAATATATTTAAAACCTAATATGGGATTTTATACACTTCCATTTACTATATTATACCCCTTAAAATCTCAATGGAATCACAAACTAGTTTTAACATAATATAACTCAGTCCTTTGACTGTATGTTGCCCTTTAACAAACAAGGTACTCAGGGATTGTTTCCTCTTTAAATGTCAAATCACTATAAACCTATATCAATATGATCTCCCCCTTTTTATGATCATTCAACATCCTTATTTAAACTCTTTATAATCCATAACAAGTTACAAAACTAAACACTAGGCACATAATTTCTTTGTTTACAAACTATATGTTTTACAAGAACAAGGACTGTGGACAAATAGGATTTGACTACTTCTTGACCAATTAGATTCCTAAAAATATTATTCTCAACACTTTTATTCAAACTGCTTAGTTAACCTTCCACAAAAATTTATACCAAAAGAATAAAATGCTTGGATTATAATTGAATCTTGGATTGCATGCAAGACTAAGTTTGTTAGCAACTTGTTTAATTAATGAATTGCCCAAGTTATTAATTATTAGGTTGTTTGTTCAGCTGATGACTAGGGTTGACACTCCTCCATCATTACGATTTGAGATAAACTCAAGAATTACTGTTGCAATGTCATCTACATAGGCACTCATCAAGGTATGTATATTCACTTGTAATTTTGAATTGTAATTTAGTACTTTTATTTTAATAATTTTACTATATACTTTAGCAAATATAACTCATATGCATGAATGTATTATGTATGTAGGGATATCATATGACATTTGATAGTTTGATTCAGATGACTACTTTGATAGCTCCTTATGTTTCTCCATCATTTGACATGCTTATTCGTGCAGTTGAACTTAACATTGACCCTGCCAAGTGTCAATGATAAA
The DNA here is from genome assembly GCA_037957365.1 of Torreya grandis. NCBI lineage: Eukaryota > Viridiplantae > Streptophyta > Pinopsida > Cupressales > Taxaceae > Torreya > Torreya grandis. Next base: position 915,994 of record JARHVA010001200.1, read on the forward strand.
TTGAGGAGGACCATGAGATTGTGATAAGTGCATGTTTAAATGATTTTTTTATTATAGTTTAAAACATGGGTTTCTTAACTTGGTTTCTTGTATACTTATTAAATTTATAATAATTTTTTATTTGAACAGGTTTACTTGCAAGTGAGCTATGAGCATAGTACCCATAGTCGAACCTTGGAGCAATCTAAGGCATTCAGGATATCTCCATCTACAAGCAGGGCATCCCAAAGAGAGTCTTATTTAAAGAAGGCAAAGAGAGGGAGACTATTTAATGATTATATGATGTACTTTTTTGTATTCCTATATGGCAATGTACTTTTTTTGGCATTGTACATGCGTATATGATGTATTCACTCGACATCAGATACTATGTTGTTATACATGATATAATTTTTTGTATGTCTATATGGAAATTCATGTATTATTAACATTTTATTCCTATATATTTCATTCATACATGACATTCTTATTTTGTACATGAATATTTAAGAAAACCAATGAAGTAAATCTTGTTTAAATCACTTGTGTCCAGATTATTATAAATGATTGGTTTTGAGGTATTATTAAGGATTAAAAATTTTATGAGATTGAGAAAAACATGTTAGGATAATGTTACAAATCATACCCTTATAAGAAATTAAGACCCAACTGACATTCACTTGCTATGGTTTGATTTGAATCTTCTTTCATAAGTTATCTCCTCTTTTGACTCTTTAAACTTAATTTAGCTTCTTAAACATATTAATTATTCATTTTACTCTTATTAAAACCTCTTTGATGGAATATATCTTTGTCTATACATATTTTACCGCATTCCATTCATGTCTCATTCACAAATTTATTCTCAATCTCATTCTAGTTTCTTCTTAGGCACCTTCTTTGGGTCTCAAGGACCAAATCTTGGTCTATGTTTCAAGAGCTCAACTTGTTGTCACATATGGTCTTAGATGATCATAACATACCTGGTATAACCCCCTTTAAGTACTTAAACAATATCATGCTCTCATTCCACACCTTATTTCTCACTCTTGACCCCACTCTCACATATAATATTGACATTTGGCCATATCTCCTCCCATAGACTTACCCCAACCTCCAAACCACCTTCAACACTTGAAGTAGGGAAGCCATACATTTATTTATCATAATTGTCATTTAATTATGTTAAATTTATATGTTGTGTACAAAGAGGTGTTGGAAATATTGTCATTGATGTTAAAGGTTTAGTATTATTGGTGATAAAGGCCCCATTGCATTTAATGTTGTTGGTAATAAATATATCTTGGCTAATATGAGTTAATATTTATTTAATATTAACAAATATATTTTTGGTTGCATATGAGACAAAAGAAGGGCCCATGGAGAAGTCGAAGAGTCACAGGATAAAGACAAAAGAAGGATGGGACACATTTTCCCATGAAGAGTCATCTTGGGGAATACTAAGAGTCACCAAGTGAAGACAAAAGAGTAAAGGGCGAATTTCTCATGAAGGGACACTTTAAGGAATACGAAAAGTCACCAAAGATAAGGACAAAAGTGGGAAAGAAATTTTTGGTCATAAAGGGTCACCACATGACTTTTCAAATGCTTGGATATGAAGGGTCATCCAAGATTGGCACCATTTTCCATGAGGGTTGAAGGGTCACAAAGGGGGAAGGCAAAAGGTCATTTGGAAAGCTATAAATAAAGGCTTGAGAAGCCATTTTTAATATGGAAGTGAGAGGTTGATTTTGATATTGTAATATCTAGCTTAGAAGAGAAATTGTGAGAGATGAATATGATTTGTATTTGTTATATCTAGCTTAGAAGAGAAAATGTGAGAGAGAGAGAGAGAGGAAGGAGATGTTGTATTGATCTATCATTTGTTGAGATAGCAACATTGAGAGATAGGTGTGTGGTATACACAAAGGGGTTGGTGCTCCTGTGGGTTGGTGCTCATGAATTGTTGTTGGGTTGGTGCTCCTGTGGATTTGTGCTCACGAATAGGTGCTAGGTTGGTGCTTGGCAAAGGGGTTTGAAGCTCCTATGGGTTGGTGTTCATGAATTGTAGCTAAGGTTTGTACTTGGGAAAGGGGTATGGTGATCCTATGGGGTTGTTCTCACGAATATATTTGAGGTTGATTCTCCATGGTTTTTCCCACATTGGGTTTCCACATTATATCTAGTGTCTCTCTCTATCTTGTGTGGATGTTTATTGTTTGAGTTTTATTGTATATCTGTAATGTTTGATTAAGTAGAATCTGGTTAAAGGAAAGACTTATAAGATATATAATATACTGATTAACCTCCCCTCTCAGTATATTCCATGCTTAACAATTGGTATCAGAGCAGGTTCCTTCAGAAAGGGTTTAACAACTTGAAGGTAGATCAAAGGAAAAGCATAGATGGCCAAGTAGATAAAGAAGGAGAATCAAGAATTGGAATTTGTGGTTGAAGCTCTTAAGGAAAAGGTGTGTATCTTGGATTTTAAGTTGGCTATAGAAGTAAAAGAAAATAAGATATTTATTCAGGATCTTAAGAATCAATTAGAGGTTGTAACTTCAATTTTAACATCAAAAGAAGAAGAGTGTAATCATTTGAAGGATGAGTTAGGTTCTTTAAAGGATAATCATGAGAAGCTTATAATCAAGGTTGAGAAAAATCATGAAATATCAGTCCAAGGAAAGAAGAATGCAAGTTTTGCAGGCAAATCAAAGAAGCCAATCAGGTAGCCCAATGATTTCAAGTTTTCAAATTCTTTTCATGGCCGTTGTTTTGTTTGTCATCATGTTGGTCATAGGGCAAGAGATTGTATGAGGAGAAGTAATCAGTCAAAGTGAGATATCAGTCACATTAAAAAAAAAGGTATGAGAAATATTGTTTGCTTTTGTTGTCATGAGGTTAGAAATATTGCTAGATTATGCTAAAATAAAGTAAAGAGATATTCAAAGTATGTCAAAGGTTACAAAGCCCCTAAAATATATGAGAAGATTCAAATTAAGATTTGGAGACCTAAAATAGAAAAGGTTGATCAGGTTGAGTTTAAAAATGAAAATGAATTACTTGATATAGTAGATAAAGAATCAGATAAGAAGGATTGTAAAGAATCTCTTGTTACATTTGAGCATGAGCTTTGTCAAGATAAGATAGTTGCAAAAGTTGAGAAAAAGAACAACATCATAAATGATAAGGTTAGTAAGTCAAAAAGGTTAGACATGCTTAAATGGATTCTAAAAGAAAAACACAAGAAGATCAAGGAAGAAACAGAGGAGATGTGGGAATCTCCTGAGATTTATTTCTAGAACCCTTCTGTGTGGGGGTGTCTCTTCTAGGCTTCAAGGAGACAATTTTAAGAAAATTGAACCATGGTGGATGCTATTGGGTCTTAGAAATTTTTCATGACAAGAAGGTGAGTTGATAGATTAATTTGTATATCTTTTGAGGGAATATATTTTTGAAGAAAATTTTGCATCAGTATTATAGTTTGAGGCTATTAGAATGATTCTTGCATATGTAGTAATTCAAATGATTATGGTCATAAGAAATTAGAGTGTTGAAAAAGAGCTAACAGTTTCAGAGAGAAAGAAAAGGATACTTATGTAGATTCAATCAAGAAGGATCAAAGTTTCAAAGATCCATTCATCAGGAAGAAGGTTCAGTCATGTTCATGACAGAAGAAACAACCTGAAGATTCTATGTTGGTGCAAACAGCTTTGCATGTAAGAGATAAAGATCAGCCATGGTTCGTTGAGAGTGGATGTTTGAGGCATATGACAGAAGATAAGAGTAAATAAGATCAATGGTGGTACAGTGAGATTCAGAGATAAAACCACTGCTAGGATAGCCAGAAAAGGTACTTTATTTTCGAATAATGGTAGAACCAAGACTAAGAATGTTTTATAAGCATAATCTATTGAGTGTAAGGAAAATATGTGATCAAGGATACACCTTAAAGTTTCATGCAGAAGGTTTTGAGATTAGAAGGAAATATTCAAATGAGTTGATTGCAGATTCTCAAAGGATAGGTAAAATTAGATATCTTCTCAAAGATCGACGAGAGGAGTTGGGAGTAATTTCTATTACTTCCTGCTATTGATTTTCAGCATCAAGTGAGGGGGAGCTAAGTGTTAGCTCCAAGTAGGCCCTTTGCCATTGATGTCAAAGGGGGAGAATAATAGGTACAAGTACAGATGCAAAAAATAGTTACAAGGAATAGGTATAGGTTGCTACAGTAAGGGGGAGTTATTGTATGTTTTCAGATGATGGTATGTGCAGGTGATAGGATGTGGCAGTTTCAAGATTGAGGTTTCCATCAATGACAAAGGGGGAGATTGTTGAAAATATTGTCATTGATGTCAAAGGTTTAGTATTATTGGTGATAAAGGCCCCATTGCATTTAATGTTGTTGGTAATAAATATATCTTGGCTAATATGAGTTAATATTTATTTAATATTAATAAATACATTTTTGGTTGCATATCAGACAAAAGAAGGGACCATGGAGAAGTCGAAGAGTCATGGGATAAAGAAAAAAGAATTATGGGATGCATTTTCCCATGAAGAGTCATCTTGGGGAATACCAAGAGTCACCAAGTGAAGATAAAAGAGTAAAGTGCAAATTTCTCATGAAGGGACACTTTAAGGAATATGAAAAGTCACCAAAGATAAGGACAAAAGTGGGAAGGACGTTTTTGGTCATGAAGGGTCACTACATGACTTTTAAAATGATTGGATATGAAGGGTCATCCAAGATTGGTGCCATTTTCCATGAGGATTGAAGGGTCACAAAGGGGGAAGGCCAAAGGTCATTTGGAAAGCTATAAATAAAGGCTTGAGAATCCATTTGTAATATGGAAGTGAGAGGTTGATTTTGATATTGTAATAGCTAGCTTAGAAGAGCAATTGTGAGAGATGAATATGATTTGTATTTGTTATATCTAGCTTAGAAGAGAAAATTTGAGAGAGAGAGGAAGGAGATGTATTGATTTATCATTTGTTGAGATAGTAACATTGAGAGATAGGTGTGTGGTATACAAAAAGGGGTTGGTGCTCTTGTGGGTTGGTGCTCACGAATTGTTGCTGAGTTGGTGCTTGGCAAAGGGGTTAGTGCTCATGTGGGTTGGTGCTCACGAATAGGTGTTGGGTTGGTGCTCGGCAAAGGTGTTTGAAGCTCCTGTGGGTTGGTGCTCACAAATTGTAGCTGAGGTTTGTACTTGGAAAAGGGGTATGGTGCTCCTATGTGGTTGTTCTCATGAATATATTTGATATTTATTCTCTATGGTTTTTCCCACTTTGGGTTTCCACATTATATATGGTGTCTCTCTCTATCTTGTGTGGATGTTTATTGTTTGAGTTTTATTGCATATCTTGAATGTTTGATTAAGTGTAATTTGGTTAAAGGAAAGATTTATAAGATATATGATATACTAATTCACCCCCCCCTCTCAGTAGATTCCATGCTTAACAAGAGGGTTTGTGGGTATAATTTGGGTGGATTGGCATAATTGATCCATCTTTCTGCTCCTCACTAAAAGTTTTATCATAATATCCTCTACCTCTAACTAAAATCTTTTCCTCTAGAACTGACAGGTGAAAATCCACCACTTTGAGCACATTTATATATACAAATTACATGTGTTCCAAGAACCTTGACACCAACTTCCACCCGTAAATGAATTTTCACTATTGTTCTAGAGCACAAAAACATTGACAATAAATGTTGTCAAAGTTGAAGCTACGGTCCAAGAACTCAATTTTTAGTGTTTGTTGGCTAAAAACTAGCACTACCAACATATCTGAAGGGATGAATAACTCTAGGACTAGGTTCTTGACCTCCCATCTGGCTTAGACGACAAACCCACCACCCATTTTGGGCTCAAGAATGCCCTTCTCAATACAAGAAAGAGGCTAGTTTTTAGCCTAAATTCAGGCATGCATAAAGCCAAAACTGTAAGCTATATAGAGGAACCGTAAGATCCCTCATGTTCATGGTAAATCTCTCTAATTTCACCTTGAATCTAGTTTAAATCACCTCTAAGAGAAATCCATGACAAAAGTTGTAGTAAAGGGTCTTAAAATGCTAATTTTTGGTACTGAAGAGATAGCTTTTTGATGTACTACTAGCAGCTTTGGCTCCAAAACTAGTAGGTACAAATCTACCATTTTGACAAAATTTATATAGGCAAATTACACATCTTTTAATAACCTTGACACCCACTCCCACCTACAAATGAATTTTCAGTACTGTTCTAGAGCATGAAAACAATGACAAAAAATGTTATCAAAGTTGAAGCTACGATCTGAGGACTCAATTTTTAGTGCTTAATGGCTCAAAATTGGCAATACCAACACTTACAAAGGGGTGAATAATGTCTAGGACCAAGTTTTTGACCTTACATTTGGTCTAGATGACAAACCCACCACCCATTCTAGGCTCAAGAACGCCCTTCCCATTACAAAAAAGATGTTAATTTTTAGCCTAACTTCAGGCATGTATAAACCCAAAAATTTAAGTCATATGGAGTAACCATAAGATCCCTTGTGTGTGTGGGAAATTATTCTAATTATAACCTAAATCTAGTATAAATCACATGTAAGAGAAATCTATGCCATAAATTGCAGTTTAAGGTCTTGAAATGCAAATTTTTGGTAGTGAAGAGAACTTCTTGACCTACAACTAGAAAATTTTCCTCTAGAACTGATAGGTACAAATCCACCACTTCAATCACACACACGCACACACACGCACGTATGCACACACACACACACACACACACACACACACACACACACACACACACACACACACACACACACACACACACACACACACACACACACACACAAGTGCACACACACACACATATGCAAATTACATGTTTTCCAAGAACCTTGACACCGACTTCCACCTGCAAATGAATTTCCACTACTATTTTGGAGCATAAAAACACTAACAATAAATGTTGTCAAAGTTGAAGCTACAATCTGACAACTCAATTTTTGGTTCTTGTTGGCTGAAAACTGGCACTATCAACATGTTCAAAGGGGAAAATAACATCTAAGACCAAGTTATTGACCTACCATCTGGCCCGAATGATAAACCCACCACTCATTTTGGGTTCAATAACACCCTTCCCAATACAAGAAAGACGTTTATTTTTAGCCTAACTTCAAGCATGCATAAAACAAAAATTACAAGTCATATAGAGGAACCATAAGATCCCTCATGTTCTTGTGAAAGTATTCTAATTTCTTTGAATCTAATCTAAATCACCGCTAAGATCAATCTATGCCATAATTTATAGTAAAGGGTCCTAAAATGTAATTTTTTTGTAATGAAGAGACAACTAGAAACTTCAATAATATAAAATGCTTTACTAATAGTGCTAACCATGTGAAGGTGGAATCTAATTTGGCACCACTAACCTAAAAAAAATGTTAAAAAGTAATTAAAGATGAAATTTATGCATGTACTACCTACAAATCAAAAATATTTGGTATAATTTATTACATCTACATTTTAAAAATCAACATACTTATGCATTTCAATCCAATGAACCACTTGGATCTGCTCTAATATTGATAGTATCAAGAATATATTCATGGTCTGACTCATGAACTTTCCATAGATTCTTGTTTCTTGTCCTCCCATGATATTTTTAAAATTGAATATTCATTGCAAGAACCAAATTTGAATAGTATAGAATCTTCCTATGAGTTTTAAAGTCTTCAACCAACCATACATTTAAATTTTTTATAGGATATCATCGAAGCCAAGTTTTAGTGACTACCATAGACCCAGTGGGATGATCAATGTTTTCTCCATCTACAACCTAAGAATTCAATTTTCTCTTTCCATCTACACACCGACATAAGTAGTAATCTTTTCCCTCTTCATTGTCATTGTCTGTAATAACTGCAAAAACATGGCCTACATCATAAAAAACAATTTTTAATGACATTATGAAGATAGATTATGAGAAGAAATAGTCCATAAAGATTAATCTTCTACCTGGATATACTAGATCAGATACATGGTCAAAGTCAAGTGAGGATGTCATGCTAGTAAGTTGTAATGCTGGTGTAACTTGATATGTGTTGATTGTAATTAGAGGTTTGGAACTCCATCCATCCAACCACTCTTGTGACTCACACTCATTCAAAACAAAGTCCATGCATAAAGAACAAAAGCATGCCAAACGTCATGTATGAATAGTCCAAGAACTTACATTTGAACTACAAAATTAGTGGAGATCACTTAAACCTATTAGAGTCATACAATCCTCATAGTTTACCAAGTCTTTTTCCTCCATTAACCAAAAATTTCTATGAACAATAGAATTTGGTTGAGCACCGTGACATATGTTCTCATTACACTAGTCAACCACATTTTTTGTATCAATCAAATTAAGAACATTGTCATATTTTAACTCCTTTGCAATGGCTCTTTTTATGCATGCTCCATCACCACCATGCTCCCCTTTTCCATGTCTAGCCTTAGGGAAACTCTAAATATGTTATACACTAGTGGTAATGTGCATCCTACTCAACCAATAAAACATCTGTGCATTCTTATATTGTAATGTGTAATTGTCTAACCAAATGTAATGGCATTTGAAATTAATATTCCTCTAAGTCAACTGTCTATAAAACTTATCAAAACAACCTTGAACATACTCTATACAATATGATTGGTCATCATTGATATAGAAATGGTACTCCCTTAATATTTTTTGTTCTTCCTCTGTACTATCAGGTGCATGCATGAATGTTATATACATGAATATGGCAATTTGTGTTGAGTTTTAATGATGTGATTAAACTTCCATTTCTGGTTTGAATGTGTAATTTTATAGGAATTTGACTACTAAAATAATTGAATCAAGTGGGAATGTGTCCTTGCTTAGTTTGAAATGTTCATCCAACCATTTATCCCTATGTGTGTGCCTTGCATACTCATAAACAATTTTTTCCATGAATTCGACCATAAAACTTGAAATAGGTATCTCTTTTGTAACAAGCTCACACCTTTTAGATTCTTTGCCATATTTTACTTGATAAGTCATAGATTTGTATTTGTTCAAACCAAATAATTATTTTCCATTTGAACTTGTAAACTCCTCATGGATATATTTTTTCAATTTTGGTAATCCATCGTAAATGTTATAATTTCCATTCAAACATGCTTTCTTATAAAAAAATTGTCCATCTAGTCTTTCACAAAAAAATTTTGAAATAGATTCTCTAGCTAATTTTGGTGGAACTTCTATGCCACACTCTTGAAAATTTTATTAGTATGAAAAGTATAATTAATATGGAAAAAACATCATAGTGCATTGAAAATTCAACATGTTGCCTATAACAAATGGTGCATGTGTGATTTATTTTTACATAAAAATGTTTGGCCATCTCAAAAAGTATTTGAATAATAGTAATTTGTGAATGTTTTTCTAAAAACTTAGAGTACAATTATATTTAGGTCATATCCAAGAAATGTTTCATATGTGGTTCACAATTATGAGAACCAACTCTTATTTTCACTAAATCTCTTGCATTGGGTACAACTCTTGTATTATCTTTCCAAAATTGTGCAAGTAACTCTTTTAAAACATTAACTATATCCTTGTCCTTTCATGGAAGTCTACTAGAGAATGACCAAAATTCTTTTGTATTGTGTTCAATAAGTCTTTCACGTCTGTTAGGATCTTACAACAAGATTGATTACTTTTGTGTAACTAAACATGGAATTAAACCAGAAGTAATAAGTAACTAGAAATCAGAAACAACATAGAATATGAGATACAAGAAACAACCCAAAAACTTGTATTAAACTCTTCCAGAATGAAATACAATGAAGAAATCACACTTTCTTCTCACACCTCTCAGATGTACAGATCTCTTTCCCTCAAGAGTTTTCTCTTTCAATTACAACCAATTCAATCCTTGAATTGTCTTACAAGCTATGAAGATCTAGCCATATTATATAATACTAGGATTCATGAGCTATGCATTCTCCACCGTTAGATACACCTCTTAATCAAAGGGTCAAATATGTCCTACCAAAAATAGAAATGTGGACTCAATACTAATAGTTAATATTTTCATGCAAACAATCTGTTCTACCATGAAAATAGACTTCTGGAATGCACAGGTGACCAATGTCGATCCCTGTCTATCTGCACACAACTGATGTCCGCCGATCAATAATCGACGTCAGTAGCCTCTGGTCGACTCTTGACTGATGTTGGTGACTATGTAACTCTAGCAACCTCTACATTTGCTCATTTTCTCATCTGGTGAAGCTTTTAGCTCCACAACTCAACAATATCCCACTTGGAGATAAATAGCTGCACCTGTACCTATACATCAGCATATTCTAGCTTCTCCATCTTCAATCTCAATCTTGAAGACCAATAAAATTTTAATGAAGATTCAACTTCTCCTTTGTTACCGGCTTTGTTAACATATCAACAGGGTTCTTATCTGTATGGATCTTTTCCAGCTTCAACTCACCGTCCTTCAATACCTGTCTAGTGAAGTGGTACCTAAGTTGTATATGTTTGGTTCTTGAAAGAAAGGCTGAATTCTTTGCCAAATGAATTACACTTTGACTATCACTATACAATCTGCAACTCTCTTGCTCCTTTCCCAACTCTTCCATGAACTGAGTCATCCAAATCATCTCCTTGCTAGCCTCTGTGACTGCAATGTATTCTGCCTCTGTAGTAGACAAGGCAACAACCTTCTGCAGCTTTAAAATCTAGCTAACCACCATTCCACCAATAGTGAACACATATCTTGTGGTGCTCCTCCTGCCATCCAAGTCACCTACCATATCCGAATCTACATACCCATGTAGAGAAGTATTTGACCCTCCATAGCATAAATGCCTACTGATGGTCCCTCTCAAATATCTGATAATCCATTGAACTACTTTCTAGTGTTCCTTCCCTGGATTGGCCATAAACTTACTGACAACTCTCACTGCTTGGGCAATATCAGTCTAGTACATACCATTGCATACATCAAGGTCCCAACTGCTGAAGCATATGAATCTCTACTCATGTACTCAACCTCATCATGTGATTTAAGACACTGTTCTTTGCTCAACTTGAAGTGTCCAACCATAGGTGTGCTTACCGGTTTTGCATCCTGCATATTGAACCTTTCCAACACCTTTTTCACATAATCATCTTGAGACAAAATCAAACTATGATTTTTTTTGTCTCTCTTAATACTCATGCCAAGGATTTTCTTTGCTTCGCCTAAATCCTTCATGGCAAATGTTGGAGCTAATTGTACCTTAAGCTCAGTAATATCTTGCATGTGTGAACCTGCAATAAGCATATCATCTACATATAGCAACAAAATAATATATCTACCATTATCCAATCTCTTAAAATAAACACAATGGTCAGATCAACATCTACTAAAGCCCTGCTTAGTCATACACCTGTCAAACCTCAAATACCATTGTCTTGGAGCCTGCTTAAGACCATATAAGCTTTTCTTTAGTCTGCACACAAGTTTCTCCTTACCTTTGACCTCAAAACCTTTCTGCTGATCCATATATATTTCTTCATCCAAATCTCCATGAAGAAACACTGTCTTAACATCAAGCTACTCAAGATGCAAATCCTCAATAGCAACTAAAGACAATACAGTCCGAATAGAAGTCATCTTTACTACAAAAAAAAATCACCAAAATTAATACCTAGTTTTTGTACAAATCCCTTTACTACCAACCTGGCCTTATGTCTCATTTGTCCATTCTCTCCTTCCTTTAATCTGTAAATCTGTCTATTTTTTAGTGCTTTCTTTTCGACTGGCAACTCAACCAAATCCACATTTGGTTCTCTTTCAAGGAATCAATTTCCTCATTCATGCCATGCTCCCATTACTTTTGGGATCCTACCTACATTGCCTCATCAAAACTTTCTAGTTCTCCACCATCAGTGAGCAATAAGTAGTATAAAGAAGGGGAATATCAAATTGGAGGTTTACTTACCCTTTCAGACCTCCTCATGGGCATTTGAGACTCATTCACTACTTGTCCACCCAAATTCTTTGTCAGTGACCGATCTTAGTCATCTCTTGGTCTGTACCTGACCGACTTCAGTTCCACCCGACCGACATTGGTTCATGTCTACTCGATGTCAATTTTTGTCTGACTGATGTCGGTTCCTTTGTGACCGATGTCATTTCTTGCTTGACCGACATCGGTGTCTGTGTTTTCCTGTGTGTAATTATTTTTCCCCACGAGCTCATTTGGATCATCACTTCATCCAAATCAACATTGCCTTGCTCAGTATTATTCAGCTTCTTGAGTTGATCACTGTACATCACCTTCTCATTAAAAACAACATCATGGCTTCTAATAATTTTGTTAGTTCCTAAATTCCACAACCAAAATCTGAAATCTCTAGAGCCATAACCAATAAAAGTGCACCGCATAGATTTAGCATCTAGCTTCTTTCTATTTTCTTTATCAATGTGCACAAAAGCTTCAAAACCAAAAACTCTGAGAAATGAAAGATCTACCTTTTTACCTATCCAAGCCTCTTCTGGAATTCCACCATCCAGAGTAGTAGAAGGTCCTCTATTAATTAGGTAAACTATAGTATCTACAGCTTCTGCCCAAAACTGTAAGGGCAAACCAGCATGCAACTTCATACTCTATGTACGCTTCATTATTTTTCTATTCATCCTTTCAGTAACTCTATTTTGCTAAGGTGTCCTGGGAACCATACCTTCCCTGTGTATTCCACTCATAGAATAGTAACTATTGAATTTATTGCTGCAATACTCACCACCATTGTCAGATCTAAGGCACTTCAATCTCAAACCTATTTCATTCTCAACCAAAGCTTTCCATTTTTTAAATGTGTCAAAAACATCATATTTCTTCTTTATACAATAAACCCATACCTTTCTTGTAGCATCATCAATGAAAGAAACATAATAATGTGATCCTCCAATAGAAGCTACCTGAGCTAGTCCCCACACGTCTATGTGAACAAGCTCTAACTTGTGCTTCTTCTTTGTTGACCCAGTTTTGAGAAACCTCACTCTCTTCTATTTCTCAAAAATACAATGCTCACAGAAATCTAGATCTATGCTTTTCAAATCTGAAAGCTTACCTTTTGACTTAAGAGCAGTCATTCCCTTCTCACTCATGTGGCCAAGCCTATAGTGCCATAACTTTACATCTACATCTCAAGTAGATAATATAGAAGGAGAATTATCAGTAATACAATTACATAGATAGAGAGTACCTACTCTCTTACCTCTGGCTAATACAAGTGCACCCTTGAAAACTTTCCATGATTTAGTTGTGAGTTACTGTGCAACCCTCATCCCCCAACTTTCTTGTAGAAATCAGATTCCTCTTCAGGATGGGTACATGCATGACATCCTTCAACACCCATGTGTTTCCATTCTGCAATTTCAGCTACACTTTTCTTTTGACAACAATTTTACAAGGCCTATCATCCCCTAAATAAACTATTCCAAAATCTCCATGGACATAATCATTGAAATATTCTCTATTTCATGTTGCATGGAAAGAGGCACCAAAATCTGAAACCCAAGATTCTATTTTATTATCCAAAGAAAATATAAGAGCATCTTGTGCAATAATACCTGCAACATTTGCTTCCTTATTACCTTCATGCTGATTTTCTTCTTTATCTTTCAACCAACAATCTTTCTTTGCATGCCCTTTCTTTCCACAATTCTAGCAGATTATATTTCTACCATTTCTAGATTTGGATCTATTTCTCATCTTTGACTTAGACCTTGATCTCCCGTGCTTGCCCTTCTCTTTTTCCCTTCCCCTGCTTTCAACACTTAAAGCATTCCTTGACGTTTCCTCTATGCTTTTCTTGTGAATTTCTTCATTCAAGATTACACTAACAACATCATCCACTTTCAAGATATTTGAAGCAAATGCAATATTACTAACTGCCATTACCAAACTATGCCAACTTTCAGGTAAAGAGCATAAAATTAAAAGAGCCTTAATTTCATCATCAAAAACTATTTTGATTGAATTTAACTGATTTACTATTTCATGGAAATCATTAAGATGATTAGATACTGATCCACCTTCCTGTATTTGCAAATTAAATAATTGCTTCATAAGATATACCTTATTTGAAGCTACGGGCTTTTCATATAAGTTTGCTAAAGTATCCATTAACTCTACCGTTGTCTTTCCCTATGATAAATTAGAAATCACAGAAGATGCCAGGCTCAACCTTATAGATCCTAGAGCCTTTCTATCAAGAACATTCCATTCTTCATCTTGCATATCTGTGGGCTTACTTGAAACCCCACCTAACGGTAAGTATATATCTTTCTGATACAAATAATCTTCTATCTGCATCCTCCATAATTGATAATTCTTGCCATTGAAATTCTCCATTCTTAGTTTACTTTCTTCTGCCATTGCTATACTCCCACTCAATCACAAACCCCTATGAGTGACCTATAATCAACAAACACTAACCTTGCTCTACCACTTGTTAGTGAACCTGGCTCTGATACCACTTGTTAGGATCTTACAACAAGATTGATTACTTCTGTGTAAGCAACTAAACATGGAATTAAATCAAAAGTAATAAGTAACTAGAAATCAGAAACAAAAAAGAATATGAGATACAAGAAATAACCCAAAAACTTGTATTAAACTCTTCTAGAAGGAAATATAATGAATAAATCACACTTTCTTGTCACACCTCTCAGATGTATAGATCTCTTTTCCTCAAGAGTTTTCTCTTTCAATTACAACCAATTCAATCCTTGAATTGTCTTACAAGCTATGAAGATCTAACCCTATTATATAATACTAGGATTCATGAGCTATGCATTCTCCACCATTAGATACACCTCTTAATCAAAGGTTCAAATTTGTCCTACCAAAAATAGAAATGCAGACTTAATACTAACAGTTAATCTTTTCATGCAAATAATCTGTTCTACCATGAAAATAGACTTTTGGAATGCATAGGTGACCAACGTCGGTCCCTATCTATCTGCACATGACTGACATTAACCGATCAATAACCGACGTCAGCAGCCTTTGGTCGACTCCTGACCGATGTCAGTGATTGTGTAACTCCAACAACCTCTACATTTGCTCATCTGCTCATCTGGTGAAGCTTTTAGGTCCACAACTCAACAACGACTTGACATTTCTTTCATTAATGTTTTTCTATTTATATCAATTTTTTGACTTGTTTTTGAAATCAATCATTTTTCCCTATTTTACCACTTATTGCACAAGTTGTCATTATACATTGAGAAACATTACAATATTTGTTGTATGATTTTGAGCCTACAATATGATATGCATCATGTAGATTTATAATAATTTTGTCATTTTCATTATCCATGTTAAATGTTCTTAGTCCTAATGTGTACATTATAGGTTTCATCTTAAGAAAATTCATCAACAAAACAAATAATTGACATCTTTGACTATCATACTCTAATTTATGAAAGAAATTATCCCAAATTTTTTGAGCCAATCTTCTTGAATGGCAGTCAGACATTTTTTTATGCATTGATTTCAAAATATTTTCATCAACTTCAATTAAGTACTTATATTTTCTATGCATAATTCTTGGAGGTGTTGTTATTGGTGGAATCCATTTAGAGGGTGTTTTAAAATCATTATATGTTTCCACAAAATTTTATTTAAATATGTTTATTTCTTCATTATGTGTTTCCATGAAAAAAAATTCATTATTAATTTCATCATTATTTAAGTCCATTAGATTTTCATCATTATTTGTGGATAAAGTATCATGCATAGTCTCTTCATCAACATAATAAAAAACTTTAAACTTTGAATGTGAAGTTTCAACATTATCTAATTTTATATTCTCAATTTCATCATAATTAAATTCATTATTGTGAATTTTATCATAATTCATTTCATTATTATAAATTTCATCATTATTCAATTGATTATTGTCAATTGCCTCATTATTTGAGGCATTTGGCTCATCAGGGTTAGTGTTTGTACCTTATCTGAAATTAATTACTTGCATTCATACCTTATTTTTTCTCTCAACTCTTCTAATTGCTCTGATGTTTTGTTCTTCAACTTCTTCCTCCTCCTTGAACACAAACCGAATCCCATTTTGACAAAATCAACCAATAAAGTACTTCAAATGTGGGGTCCAAAAAAAATGCAACCAAAAAAGTATGCAGAGTATGCAGGGAATGTTTGTGGGGACAATAATCTTGATTAGGGATAAAAATAGATGTTGAAAAGTAAGTTTTTGTTTTTGTTTCAAGGAACACATACTTGTTATAGGAACGTGTACGTGTTATAGGAATGCATACACATTATAGGAATGCGTACACATTCTTTGAAGTATAGGCGTATACTATACAAACAAGTAAAAAGGCTCATATTCAACTTTTTTATCCATTATAATACTATAATATGATTCAATAACAGTCAATAAAACTATATTATGATGCATAAATCCCTAATATGATGCAATAAGACTATCAAATGTTTCAATAATGCTATCATATCATGTAATAAGGCTCAATATGTTGTAATAAGATTATCATAAGATGTAATAAGACTATCATGCAATGTAATAAGATTATCATGTGATGCAATAAGCTATCATACACAATAAATATCCAATATGATGTATTTAGGCTATCATATGATGCAATTAAGCAATCATATGATGTAATTAGGCTATCATATGATGCAATAAGGCTCAATATGATGTAATTAGGCTATCATATGATGCAATAAGGCTCAATATGATGCATAAATATCCAATACAGGATACAATAAGACTCTTGATAAGAATATGAAGCAATAAGACTAATGAATGATGAAATAAGGCTCAATATGTAATATAAAATGAGATAATTTTGCCTAAAATCCCATCATAGGTCCTTACAAAACTAGGTGAATAACAGATTCATAAATTAGCACTAATCACATTCATGAATTTATGTATTTGTGATGAAATTAAGGAACTGAAGTGTTATGTTTGTTATAAAATTAGGATTTAGGGTTAGGGGTTTAGTATAATGGGTTTGTATATGTGCATATGTCATAAAATTAGGGTTCAGGGGAACTACATACATGTTCAAGTGACAAAATTAGGGTTTATAATTAACATGTCACAAAATGTGACTTAATTTAGCCCTTTTAATCACAATGTAGACTCTAATTTAGGTTCAATGGGTTTAAATTGGCCAAATTTGCATTTGAATATGAATTTTTTATTAAATTAGGGTTAGTTAAGTCATACATGTTACATCTAGATTATATAATCGATTGGGCCATAAATTTTGTTTAGGGGTTCAACTTTTCCCAAATCACATCCCTAATCGAACCAATCAACTAATTAGTTAAATGCATGATAAATAGAATCATACTTGATTTGGACCTAAATCATATATTCATGATCTTATACTTATGTCAAGAAGCGGTTCAAATTGGCCTCCCATGCCTCCTTGATTGAATTGCCCCTATAATTGAACCTTGTTATGACATGTGTGTACCTCATATACCCAAAATCATGTTAAAAACTATTAGATATGTATCAATTCTTGGGAGTTTCAGTGTTGATAATGCTTTGGGAGGCCAAATTCAATTACATATCACCATGTGTACCTCGTGCATGCTCAAAAGTGTCAACATTGTTAGAGGTATCAGGTCTTAGAAGCTTTAAAGACCTAGATATTAGATCCCTATGAGGCTCAATCTAATTATATATGTATGCATGTGTGTATCTTGTACACACATATATTTGTGTTAGAGATCTAACTATCACTTATCCTAGAAACATCGGATTTGGCAAAGCCTCATGATGCCAAATCCAATCAAAGATTTCCATATACATGTGTAGGTTTATTACACTTGGAGAAGTGTTATAGTTGTCTTATATGCACATCTTTGATAATTAGACATGTTCTATCACCGAGCCAACCAATCCAACTAAGGCATATTCACAAATTTATCATACATACATAGAAGCCAATAATGTTTAAAGATTTAAATTGGTCCAATCAACTCATGTCTGGTAAATAATTCACACATGTGGTGAGAGCCTGTGACTTGCCATTACTATATGAAAATTATCATGTAGAGACTTTTAAGGTCCAATCCAAATTTCAAGAATGCATCGAATGTTATTAGTTTTCTACATGTATACATATTCAAACTATTTATATCCCTCTACCTTGAATTACCTCTAGATATCCCAAAACTTACATTCATATTAAGTCTTACATGTAAGAGAGAACACAATTCAGCAATGGATGAGCCTCAAACTCAAATCCCAAGCCAAAGCAAGAATTTTGAGATATGTACTACTTTATTGCAATCCACATCATAAGGTTTAAGCTCATTACAATGAAATATGAATACGATGATTGAAGATATATGTACAAAATATATATAATCTTGAAACCTTTGGCGAGGGGGTGCACATTGGTATTCAATTTTGATCAACCATCTATATGAGGTGAGTAATTCATCATCCACATGAACAATTATTGGGTCTCTCTTCTCAAGATCATCCTTGAGGGGAAGCAAGTCTTAGATTTAGGGGACATTGGACCATAGGTTTAATGTATATTGAATAAGTTCAATAGAGTTTGAGCTAGGATAACTTATACATATGTCATACTTGGCCAATTCCAAGCCTATGCCATCCCTTAATGGTTTTGGAAAAAGTCCCTAGTGTAAATGGATATTTTCTAAACTGTGCATTCATCACTAGGCACGTCATCTTAAAACAATGTCTTAATAAATTACCACATAATCACTAATGGATACATGTGACCATTTTAATTTTACTGAGCTCAAAACCACATCTTATACAAAACAAAATGCATACCCAACTTGACCAACATATTTAATAATTTATCATGTAAAAAATAAACTGTAGGTCTATCATCCTACTATCATATCTTCCTATCCCAATTACATAGTAAGGTATAAAACTCTATGGTATTGATAAACATCAAGTGTTGTCTAGCTTATTTTTGATCTTGCAATTGTTACATCCATGGTGTGCCTAGGACTACTCCCATGTCAAAGACACACTTTTTAGATGATGTGGGAATAGATGGAGTGGTTGATGGTCATCCCATGTGTGATGGAGGGGTAGATGAAGGATGTGCAAAGATTGGAGGATTAACCATATTTTCATAAGAGATCTTAATTTTAGGCAAAATTTGAATAATTTATTTGAATACATTAGGGGAATCAAGTGAATAATTGTAACAATATAAGACTATTTTTAGACATTCAATTGGGACCTCAAAATACACCTATTGAATTAGATGCACTAAGTAACCTTAGAGGAAACTTAAGTGACTTTATTCAACACAATTTTAGGAATGTTTTTCAAAATATCAAAGGCATGATTCATAGGTATTAAGCTCTATTAGATAGCATTCTTGAAATAGATATCAAAGAGATGCATTGTTACACCAAGGGCTCAATTATTATTTCTACTTACACAAGATTATCTATACTACATAGTCCAATTCAATAGGTTTGCCACTTAAACAAATTAGTTCAAAATTTATAAATAAAAGGGCTTGGTCAAAGATATCAAAGAAACAATAGAAGGTTAAGATAGAATTTTAGGAAAATAAGATAATATCAATAAGAAACAAAAAATTGAAGGGCAAGTAGGATTTTAGGCAAGTAAGGTGGTAAGCTAAATCCTTGCCCTACTAGGGGAAAGATCTCAATAGTTTTGCATGTTTCAATTTTCAGACAAGGCTTTTATTAACATGTGTTCTATTGAAAAAACATATTGGTGTTTATATTTATATATTAAAGTGCACCAAAAGCTGAACATGTAATATCTAATACTTGTTCAACATTTATTCTATAAAATTAAAAGTAACCAATCACATCTTGACAAGATTCAAGTATTGGTACTCTAATGCACAATGATTGGTACACTAAAGGTTAAATTTTGATCATAGGTTTAAAAAATGTATTTTATGACCTCTTGTAATAGAATCAGTTATATTATCAAATATATAATGTATTAGACCTTGAAACCTTAGTTATAAGTAGTTAAGATGACATATTGAAATGGGTAAAAATTTCAAAGTCTAATGCTATGTTATAGTACCTTAGCTCACTGTCAAGAGCTAATGGGACCTTTCCCCGATAAGAAACATGAAATTTGACATTTCCCCTATAAGGATGCATGGCTAATGGGACATTTCCCCCATAACAAACATGAAATTTGTTTGTTTTGGTTTATGTCTGAGAAATGTGTACATGTTATATAACATGTATGTGGTGTATAGTGCATTATATAATATGTACGCATTATGGAACACATATTGTTCCATAGCATGTATGCATTATTTAAATTCAAATTTAAAATTACTCTTTTAGGCTCAAAAATGGCTTGGATTTTTGAGCCTATGGCTTGGGATTGTGCATCTACAACTAAGACCAAGATTTTTAGGAAAAATTGACAAATTTTAACTTCAATCTCCAAATACGCTATAGATTTCAACATAAAAATTTGAAAAAATATTACCATTACAATAAGCACATTTTCCTCTTTCTAAATGTATGATTTTTATAAGTTTTTGACTATTTTAAGGATTCAAACTATATTTATTTCTAACACCATTTTTAGGCCACTACATGCCTATAAATGGATATATAATTTGGTTTTCGTTTATCCAACTAGAAAACAAATTATATGGTAACAAACTAAGCCTAATTCTACACATATTCAAAAAAAAGTGTTTTCTTTGCGTTAGTTAGGGTGGGTCGCATGGATGGCTATCTAATTTTTTGTTAGTTTTCAAGATATACTAAATTGCTATATATATATATATATATATATATATATATATATATATATATATATATATATATATATATATATATATATATATATATATATATATATATATATATATATATAAAGTTTGTAACACACTACAAGATCTAATATAGAAATTCACCAAAGGGTTTCTAACAATATTTAACGATACTCAAAAAATGGTGGGTTGCACAGAATGGTATAATTTAATTTTTATTAAAAAATTAAGATGTCCTATCCAAATTTTAGATTTTTAATCTATTTATACTTAACCATTTAAAAAAAAAATAGGTTTTTAGAAACTAGACTCAAAATTCTACAATTTATGTTTTTATACTATCTTCAAATTTTGAGTGTAGCCATCTCTAATTATCTACAAAAGTTCATATTTCTAAAATTTCAAAAAAATCATGTCCACGGTAGGCCCTTTTTTGTCCCCCAAGTTGGTGCACTTACCCTAGAATATATTATGAAATTTGGGTCCAACATCACCCCAGACTAAACCAATAATCCATATTGGACTATGCTGGAGTCTCCTTAGATAAAAAAAATTTGAGGCCTACTTAATGCACTTGAAACTTGAGCTTCTCCCACTATTTGAAGGATATATAAAGATTGGAAGTAAAAAATTACAATTCACCTATCAATATTTTCATCTCCTCAAGTTGCTCCAGAAAATTGTATGCTTAAGTTGTCAAAATCTCAAGCTGAGCAGTTGCAGCTTTCTGAGCATCCTTGAAGAATAATGGGAATAACATGAGGTCCATGACCATATATAATTTATTAATGGCCTCACCAATAATGGGAATACCATTCAAAATCACTGGTTCATTCCTCAAAATTGTTTGGCAAAGGCCCAAAGTCCTAAGTCAAGATACTTTGGCCATATCCAATCGGTGCTTAAGTTTTTTAATTTTTTCTTTGAGCTTGTGTCTTATTTCATGATCTTCTTTGTATAACCAGATGACCTCCTGATGTTTATATTGAAGTTGGCCCATGTCATGGTTCTTGAGAATGTTTTTCGTAGAAACCTCTAGGGAAAACTTTATAAGGGTTGAACTTGCTTATACTATAGAGTAATTTATGGGATTTACCCAAAATGTGTCCAAAACATTTACCAGTTTGGGGTTTATATTAGTGTTGGCCTTTGAAAGCTCAAAATGGCATTAATTATGATATAATTCCATCATAAAATACATCTCACATTGAGTTTCTTATGCAAACTCATGTTTGGGGAAATAATTGCATAAATATAGTTAATTGTCTTGTGTATCCTACTAGCATAGTGCATGAATGGGAAGATCTTGAATGGCATGCTATTGTTGCATTGTCTCATGCATAGGCTCCTTGACCTTTTGAGGGTTTCACTCTAGATTTTTCATGTCTCATTTTTATGGAATATATAAATTATTTTAGATTAATAAACATTTACTATGGTTGTTTTACTTTGAATAAATTTCACGTGTCTGAAGGTAATTATTATGCAATTATATTTTCATAAAATTGGAAAATAGATTTAAATATTATCGAGATGATTATAATGTTTTATTTTGGCTATTTTTTTGAGGCACTAACCTATTGACATCGAGATTGAGTGCAAATGAATGCAGGTACTCATCAAAGATGAGAACATGGTTGAGGTAGAGATGTTCTAGCTACTTAACAAGAACTATTGGGATGGTTAACCCTGATGCACTCATACACTCACATAGTCTCATATTTCATTATTTTTAATGGTTTAATACGTGTTATTGTGTGGATGATAAATGTGATGGATGGTTAGATACTTAAAAAATATTGTGTTTTAATTGCGATGGTAAATTCTTTATGAATGTTTGATTTAGTCATGAATATTAATGTCTTTATGTTTTATATTTTAAATGGTATAACTATGTTTTGAAATGACGTATTTTATTAGATTGATTTATGGTTATATATTATTTAATCATAAATAATTAATAAACATTTCTTATTTATTTAAATATAGATGACCATATCTAAATTAAACTTACTACAATTATAAATTTAAATTGCTATATATATATATATATATATATATATATATATATATATATATATATATATATATATATATATATATAATTTAATCATAAATAATTAATAAACGTTTCTTATTTATTTAGATATGGATGACCATATCTAAATTAGACTTACTACAATTATAAATTTAAATTACAATTATTATATATATTATTTTAAATACTTGTTGTATGATTTAAGTGAATATTTTATTTCAAAAATAAATAAACTATATTAATAATACATATTATAATTAGACATCTAATTAAAAGAAATAAAAGAATTATAATCTTGTCATGCAGTGACATGTAATAAATAAGCTTATTAAATTCTATTTATAGAAGTTTTTCTCTCATGCAAACTTGAACAAGATTCCATTAATAAAATAAAAATGAAAAAGCTAAAATTAATTTTAAAAATACCATAGCAAAGATTTAGAAATAAATAGGGATGACAGAAAGGAAAAGAAACCCATCACATTTTTTTGCAACTATAGGGAGAAAAATAGTGATAACTTTGTCATTATTCAACAAAATTTAAAACCATAAACTATTTTGAAAAGCTAGAAAAGAGGGGAATAAAACTCAAAAATTCTTTGAAGATATTCGCAGTAGTTAGTGAGTAGTTCAGTAAAGGAGGACATGATTTTATTTTCTAAACAACGACAAAGAGGAGGATCAACAATAGCAATAAAAAAATTGACCTTTTGGCAAGAACATATCCCTGGGTATTATCATTGTTTTTATTTTCTTGATTTAAGATTGCATATAATTATTTTTTAAAAAATTATCCTTGAATTATTAAAATTGGGAGACATTATTTAATGGAAAGAATTTAATATTTATTTTTATTTTTCTTTAAAAAAAACCCTTTTAACAATGATATATGTATATTAAAAGACCATAACTAGACTATAGAAATTATTATAAATTTCATGAATGAATGATGTTCTTTTTATTGTATTATAAAGGTGTGTTTTCATGATTGTTGCTCAGAAAAAGGGGAAATTACATTCAGTTTATAGATGAAATGGGTGGATATTTTATTTTATTTGTTTATATATTTATTTCTTGGAAAAAGTAGTAGATGTTATCTAGGAATGTGATTGAGTTACTTTTAGGCTAGGATACTGAATGTGGATTATCAGAGATGGCTCTCTTTTCAAGAATTGCCTAGTTACTATGTTTTAAAGATTTAAATCTAAACAAGCTGTCATTGGAATAGATAAATATTTTGTCTAAAAAAATAATTGATATATATATCTCCTCCACATCTTATTGTGAGAAAATTTGTATTTCATTATTTAGAATTGCACCTTAGACGTCAGGTTGCATCAGGTGTTCCCACCTACCAGTTGTTTCAGGTAGCTAGACATTTTATGCAAGGCTGGGTTTCCTTCATGTCATGAAGAGATATAGGGAAGTGTAATTGATTCGTGGTGGGGTGGAAAAGTGCTTGAGCCATGTTCCCATCTCTTGGTTCACAAGAGAACTACTTGGTTGAGGGTGGCTGGAAAGTGTATTGATTATTTAATACTTGTTGTACATGATCATTGTAACTTGTATTTGGATGTTTTATGGCATGAATGTCAATGGACTTTGTATATTATTTTATAGTGCTTTCAATTAAATTAAGCACCACATTTTGAAATATTTAATGACTTTTATTGATTCATATTTATGAGATTTATGTTTTTCTTATAATATTGTAAGTGAGTGGATTAATTACATCATTTTACTTTGGATTATTTGTGATGTTGTAATTTAAATAGATTATTTACTTTATTTAATTTATTTAATTTGGTGATGGTTTTATTTTCTTTACATTTTGGTATCAAAACTCTAGGTTGAACACTAGGGCCTCTTTTTGAGACTATTATGCTTAGTTGTCAACTTGATGCAGATTATTCATCATGAATACTAGAAACATTGATCGTGGTGAAGGATCAGGAAGTGGTCAAAATGGAGGAAATTGTGGAGGTGATAATAATAATCAAGATTAAATATTGGACCATATTCGTACTCTCTTGACTCAATAGGATACTAGAATGATTGCCCTTGATCAAGAAATCAGAGGGAATCCTAGAGGGAAGAGTACTAATGAGAACCCAAGAGGTACAAATGCAAATGAAATTTTGAGGATAGAAGTTCAAGTTCCTAAGGTTGGGCTTAATGCTAAAAATTAAGTAAGGATTACAAAGGAATTAGGAAATGACCTCAAGAAGTTATCATCACCTAAATTTGATGGAAAGATAATTGGACATGGAGCTGAAGCATGGATCATAGAAATGAAGAGACACTTTGGGCTCTAAAAATTTTTAGATCACATGAAGTAAATGTGGGGATCATATTAGTTGATTGGTGAAGTAGAAACATGGTGGGATAATGAAAAGACATATAAGAAGTTGTTATCTAGTGAAATAATTTGGGGGAGTTTCCTACAACTTTTTCAAAATAAATGGTTATCATAGCCCTTCTTCGATCAGAAGATGATAGAGTTTCAAAATTTGGTTCAAAGAGGTATCTTCCCAAGAGGGTTTTCATCCTCCAAAGGCTAAGATGAGCCAAGTTCAATCTCTAGAACCACAAGGGTTTCAATTAGAGAAATAAAATAAACTCAACATACCAAATGAGCTCTCAATTTGCCTTTTTATAAGATTTTTAGGGAACTTTCCAGAAACTCCTTTTTAAAATCACTTTATTACTTTATTAAACCTTTTAACTCCAAAAAGTGATTTATTTTATTTTTAAAACATTTTGAGCACTAAAATTCACTTTTAAGCATCTCATCATTTAAATATTTTCATTATCTTTCTAACAAGCAATAATACTAAAGCACTCAAATAATTATTTTAATTAAAATCACAACCTTAGTAAAATTAATTAAATATAGCTCAATATTATACCTAATTAGAGAAAATGGTTGAAATGCATCAGAATCAAAAAATGACTGCACATGAGTAATCTTGATGGTGAAAGATGATAAACGGATCTGATTGGGTGACTTACTAAAAATAGATGCTCCCTCCAAGAATATTAAAGCACAAACCAAAAGCTAGAAATAACATCTAAAAGCATCATATGAATCCTCTAAACCTCCTAAGCTCACTAGTAACATCAATTTACCTCTCTGAACATGCTGACATAAACCTAAAAAGTCAGTGTCAATAACAAAGCAAGAGAACCCCAAAAAGTGGACATTACAATAGTTGAAGGATTTTTGCAAT
The DNA here is from genome assembly GCA_037957365.1 of Torreya grandis. Taxonomy (NCBI): domain Eukaryota; kingdom Viridiplantae; phylum Streptophyta; class Pinopsida; order Cupressales; family Taxaceae; genus Torreya; species Torreya grandis. Next base: position 942,097 of record JARHVA010001200.1, read on the forward strand.
GGAACAGAAGAGAACCAATAATATACATCTAGAAATAATCATTATAGACTTAAAACCAATCATAGAGTAGGTTAATAAATAATTTAAATGAGGAGATAAACTTTGTTTTTGTAGGGCTGATGGTGTAATTTCATTATGTATGTAAAGGTTTGTGTGTAATTTTGAAGATATATGAATATAAAAAGATATTTTATTATGATCTTGATTCATTATGATACTTATGATAATTAAAATGATTTTTTTTAAATTTTCATCCAATCTTATTTCATATTTTTATAATTATTTTTCAACTCATAGAGTTATGAAACCTAGAATACATAGTTTCTACAGTCCAAAGACAAGGTTTACAGTCATAAAAGTGGGATTTTATCATATTTTAAGATTGTTCAAGGTCAAGTTTCAAGTGTCAGATAAATTTGGATGTGTAATACGTCTTTCCAAATCTCTAGTTTCTAATAAAGGTCTCAAACCTTAATTTGTTTCTTAAATTTAAGCCTTTAGCTTGCTATAGTGAGGAAAACCCTAAAACTAGGTTTTGAGAGACAAAAACCCTTATACCTCCAAAAATAACAAGTAAAAATTATTGAAACTTGGTAAAATGATGTGTTAGCATGATATTTAAATGATTAAAAAGGTTTTGAGGGTTTTTATCATCTATATAAAGAGTTATTATAGAAACCTAATTTGTAGGCCTAGTTGTAAGGCCTAGAAACCTTGTCTTGGTATTTTCTTGTAATTTCAAGGTTGGGAAAATGGAGAATCCACTAGAATGAGCCAATAAATCATCTATGAAATAGGCTAAATTATATGAAATATATTTTAAACTTTGTTTAGTGTAAATTATCTCTTAGTATGGTAGTAGACTAGATTAAGAAGTTTACAAGCTAATAAAAAAGAAGACATGATATTGAAGATTTTAGATCTTAAAGACATCCATTACAGTATTAGTGGTATCATAGGTAGATTAGGTTGTCTCAAATCGAAACCATCATAGTATTTTATTGACAATTTGTGAAATAATCCTATAAAGATGATAAATAGAGTAAGAGCTAGAGGAGGTTAGAGACGACATCCTACTCAAGCCATGTTGCTTGAAGAAATGAGAAACATTAAATATTGTTTAAAAGAAATGGAGATTACTCAATGGATATGAATTGACATGAGATATCATAGTGATAGGGAATAAGAATAAAGGCCTCAAAAAGAAGGGATAAAAATAGAAGAAGCAATATAGAGGGAAGAAGAGAGACTAATTAGAGCAGTCATAGGGGTAAGTTTTAAACCCAAACTAGAAGTACCTACATATGAAGGTAGCCTGAATGTTGAAGATTCAGTTGATTGCATTAATGCCATGGACAATTACTTTGAGTATGAAGTAAAAAATGATGACAAAAAGGTAAAGTTTGCTATTACTATATTGAAAGGTCATGTATCCCTATGGTGGGATAGAGTTCAAGATGAGATAAGAAGGAAAATGAATCCCAAGGTCAAGAATTAAGACATAATGGTGGCCAAATTGAAGATAAAATTCATGCCACAAGATTACTAGACTAATCTTTTCAATAAGATTCAAAATTTGAGGTAAACAGAGATGACAGTCAAGGATTACACATAGGAGTTCTACAAGCTAACCATCAAAGCAAGACATATAGAAGAAGATTCTAAAATGATAATTTATCCTTTGCCTTACGATAAAATTGGTATGCCTCTTCAACTGATCTTGGTGATAAAAGAATGATCTAAACATGGATGTTAAACTTTAATCCATTGATATATATATATATATATATATATATATATATATATATATATATATATATATATATATATATATATATATATCAATGGATTAAAGTTTAACATCCATGTTTAGATCATTCTTTTATCACCAAGATCAGTTGAAGAGGCATACCAATTTTATCGTAAGGCAAAGGATAAATTATCTAAGAAATAGGCTCAACATTTAAGGGGCAGAGATTAAATATTAGAATAAGAGGATATCATGGTGGAAGATGTAAGATACAATCACAACATGAATAAACCAATAGTTCATAAGTATCATATCAGTCTATAAGAGTTGGCTATTATTATAGAGGTAGGAGACCAATTACTAGAGGTAGAGGCAAAGGCTTTATTGGTAGATGTTTCAAATTTAATAAGTATGGGCATAAATCTTATGAGTTCCCAAATAATCCTTCAATAATCTAAGGTAGTGCTAAAATAGTTCCATATAATGAGAAGAGTGTGGGATCACCTTATCATGAAGATGCAACTAAAGTTGGAGAAATTATTCTCATGAAGAGTGTTGCTCAAGCTGAACAAGGAGATCAATGAACCTGTTTAAAGAAAGATTTTGTTCAAAACCACTTGCAAGTCAAAGGGTAAGTTCTGAAAAGTAATTATAGATATTGGAAGTACTGATAAATTAGTATCATATAAAATGTTTGACAAGTTAGGCTTGAAGAAATTAAAACTTCCTACTCTTTATAAGGTGCACTGGGTACAAAAAGGACATCAAGTATTGGTAAATGAGCAATGTAAGGTGTAATTTTCATATAAATATCTATAAGGATGAGTTTATATGTGATGTAATTCATATGGATGTCTATCATGTTATTTTGGGTAGATCTTGTCAATTTGATAGGAAGGCAATACATGATGGGATAATTAATACCTACACCTTTGACAAAGATGGAAACAAGAACACCCTTATACCATTGAAGGAAGAGAATGAAGTAGTGGAGGACAGTCTAAAAGAGCTATTGATAAGTGGAAAATAGTTCTTGAAGAAAATCAAAAAGGAATATGTATGTTATAAACTTGTCGATAAGCCTATATTAAATAGGTATCTTATCCTTTTGAGGTAAGGTAAATAACATATTCTATTTCCCCTCACCTCAAAAGTGGGCATATTAGTGGTGACATGTCATAGAGGCATGAATTTCACATATTTAAAAATATATAGATCATAGTGGGGGCATGTTATAAATTCATGAACTTCACACTTATTAATTTCTCAATATCTCCATATTATAGTGGGGATATGTCACAAAGACATGGGTGCCACACTTGCATAATCTCCAGTAAAGTTACATGATATACACTTGGATCAAAATCTTATACATTGCACTGATTATATAAAAATTTGGGATATAGTTTTTTAAATTTATGACATAGATACCTCAGCTTGAGACATATATGAGGTGTATACGCCATGCTAGTGCACCAAAAATTATAAAATCATTTAATCAATTACTATTTTCAAATTTCTATTACTTAGGACATATTATTATATAAGTTGGATTTGATTAAATCATATAACTTGACCATATTTATATATTTTATTTTATTAAATCATCCAATCTCAAAAAAATTATAGGTTGAGTTGATCACTCACCCCTACCAAACTTATAATTTGTATTTGATTAAATCATTCAACTTCACTAGATTGATAGGTTGGGTTGATTAAATCGCTCACCCTCATCATAATTATATATTGGATTTGACTAATTCATCAAACATATTAAATATTTCTAAGGTTCAATTTTGAACCTCTTTCAGCTCCAATGCTTTGTAAGGAATAATCTCTACAAATCACATTGCCAAGAGGAAACATGGTTACTTTGACACATAGGTATACTCCTTCCCTTTCTGTCTTACTTTCAAACATTTAAATTTATTTCAATTCCAGATTATATGTACTAATTTATATAATAACATCCTCTTGGTTAGAGATCATACATTAGCAAGTCATTCAAAGTGGGCTCAAACAAAGGAAAGGTGTATTATGCACACCCATGTATGCATTTATTTCCTTTAAACTATAAATTTTATTACCAGATTAAATGGGGATGTTGATACTAAAATATAATTTATATAGCATCTTAATCTTACACTTAGAAAATACCTATCATGGTTGTACCTTTCAGTTCTAGTCCTCCCTATTATTGAAAGGCTCGCATTCACCATCTCTTTGTGCCAAATTATTTATCTCTTAGTCTGACCCTACCATTATGATGACTTAGACCTTATACTAGACATAATTCTCTAATCATGATCTATATCATGTACTTTCAATTTTGTAACTATACCTATTTTATATCTCCTCGAACACTTTTGGCCCAAACCAACACCTGCAATGATGGATGAGTCTAGTTTTCTACCAAGTGTCTAATACCCAAAAGCCATCTAATTTTCAAAAGGAACTTATCCTATAATTTCTAAAATGGATTAGTATATATACAAGACCATCCCTCATTCATTATTCACCTACAAGTGATAAAATTCACAAGGCAAATATACCAAGAAGAAATCAATCAAGCATTCAAGTGAGAAAGTTTAACCTATTTTTTCTTATTTTCATATCAGTAATAGGAATAGTCAGTATATAGGTCTGAAACATTCAAAGAGTAGCCTATGATCCATATTTTCCAAGTTACAAGCTAGGTCATTGCATGTCTTTGTTTGTCACACATTGCACCTTTACGAACACACAAGCCAAAAAATAGGGGAGAAATACATGTGTCAGAGGCCCTCTTCATAGTATTGACTATGTAGTTAGTGCCCATTAATATAGGGGTATTTTTGGTTAGTTCTACATCATGAGTCCATTAACCCAATTTTCCCATAATCAATCCAAGGGTGAAGAGATAGGGTTTTATCATTTGACAAAGAGTGATAGCCCATTTGCATGATCTAAATGTAACATAAAATATATGATAGATAACCTAAAAGGATCCTATTGGTCACATTTTTATAAAGTCATTATTCTATACTAGACACCTACATTCATGTAACTATCATGATCTAATAAAAGTACTTGAGGCCATAGAAAGATAAATTCTAGAATCTGATGGTTGTTATAGAATACTATTATGGTCCACTTATATCTTGTTCAATCTTATACCTACACATATATAGTAAACCAGTTAAGTATCTTTGTTTCTAATTTATTTCATTATCTATCAATAGGTGTACGTTATTAATTTTATCAATCTCAATTTTATAAATTCATTTTTTTTTAGTTTTATATTAATTAGCTTGCTAATAGAGTATTTTATCATCTTTGTCCCTAATTATATATATATATATATATATATATATATATATATATATATATATATATATATATATATATATATATATATATATATATATAATTATATTATTAACCCTAGATACCATAATCTAATTTTTAGGGTTAAACATCCTCTAAATTAATTATTTGATTTAATTATACAAATATGACATTTACTTAGAAGCAAGGTAATTAAAAATGTTATTGATAATTTTGATAGTCTGATGTGGTATATTATCTAAAATAGGGATGTGTCATCATGTTTTAGAATAAAATTGATAGTATTTTTGATGATTTTAATTATTTGAGCTTGATTCATTCGTTGATGTAAGAAATTAGTTCGATAATCAGTGATGACATCGAAATGGAAGGATTGAAGTGTCTACATTTTTCCCCACTTTGAAATGACATTGCAAGGCATTGGTAAAGTAAAAAGTTTTAAAAGAAAGAAAAAACTAAAAAATTCCATGAGAGAATACCTAAAATGACATGATAATTATTAAAGAATGATGTGACTAAAATTAATGATTAAAAATGGGTTCATAAGAATACCCTAGATGAAAGTGATGTGCATAGGATTCCCCCTTGAGGGATCAAACGGAAAATAAATAGGATGTATGAGCCCTCAAAAATCAAGAAATGAGGTGAAATAAGGTAGAAGAGTGTGAGAAATGAAATAAGTAAGCAAAAATGGGAAGAAAAAGGGTGAAAGGGGGGAAATAAGCTTCCAAGAGAAAAATGGATATATGGGGGGTTCGAGGTGGAAATTTCAAATTTGGGATATAAAGATAATCAAGGGTGTGAAAAAAATTCGTTTTCAATCCCCTGAAATAGAATCTTGAGCTTTGATTTTTCATTTGAGGCCCTCAAAATTATGGCTCGCATTCTAGTCTATATGTATATTGGCAAGTGCATCTGAGATTACTAGTGACCACCAAGGAGAAAAGCACTAATGAGTAGATTTAAAATTTAATTTATAAATTTACTATTGGCTAAAAATTAAAGTGATAAAGTTACTAATTCAATTGCTTTGAAAAAGCTAGGAATGTCACATATAACCATAGAAATAATTTTTGAGAAATTCAAATCAAAATAAATGAAAGACATAAAAAGAGAGATGTATAAAATAAATTGAAGAAAAGTATCTCAAATAAAAACTATATGATTAACATAGTAAAAAGACACATTAACTAAAATTTTAAATAGTAGAATTATTAATTTATTTGTTTTCTAAAAATATCACAATGGGAAATAATTTCATACATATTCAAATCAAAATAAATTAAAGATTGGAGGATGGTTTTCACACATGGTTGTCTTTTAATGACCATAACTTATGGTGGTCCCCTATACTTACTACTTCTTCCATTATCCTAGCTAAATTACTTGGTATTAAAGCTCTACAATTATTTTGAAAAGGGATTCGCATTATCTATGATTTGGTTACCTCTAGATATTGGATTCTCCTAGAATGAACTAAAATTCAAGTTTTAGTTAAACAATGTAGACTTGCCTTCTATTTTTTACATTTATGAATTGCTACCTGATGTTATGATATATAAACTTGGCCTACAGCCTCCTAGGCCCTGATGGAAACACTAGAGGTGGAACTTTGATACATACATTAAAATCTACTCCCCTGAGCTTCTTTATCAGGTGATGTGTTTGTTCTCTCTATCTTTAGACAAGCTCAATAGGTGTTAGGGCCTCCAATCCTATCCTAGGACTTGGCTCACCTGTCTGGATCATGTGTGGTATCCTGGACTAGATCCCATGATGGTTCATTTCTTATAGTGTTTAATTTACCAATGACTCCCCCTTGGTGAGAGGATACTCCAACTCTATATTCCCCAACCCTTTCATCTAGCTTGCAAGTGTCCAAAATGACTATCTGCTTGACATTAAATTAATTCATTATTTTAGCCATATCACCCTGACCCTTTCTCTTGGTGATATGAACTCTTTGGGAATTTTTCTAATTTTATGAACTCTATTACCTTTCTCTATAAATTATTTTATTCTATTATTATATTTCAACTATGAAAAGATAGGAACAATGTTATTTTTAATCATGATGCCTATGAAATGTCATTTTATGCTAATGAAAAGGTTGTTTTTATTTCTTTAGTTTATTTTTAGATTCAAGCCCAAGTGGAAAATATGTCTCTAGAACTCTGCCACCTATAGGAGCTCATCAACCATTAGGAAATTGCCTGTTGCACCATGAGCAAAGTTCTCCCTGATGGCCCATCTTATGATCTGCCACCTCCTTCTTCTAGGAGGCATCAAACTAGAATTTAATTTAGAAATAGGGGCCACTTTTCTCCTTGTCCTCTCTTAGGTGGTGGTTGGAGTTCTCATGCCAAGTCTAACGTTAGTATTTCATAGTTGTCTATGTTAAGCACTATATATACATAATATTTTCATACTTTTATTGGTTACTGAAACATCATATCTTGCAAGAACCTACCAAGTCTCAATCTCTCTAATTAAGGGGTGCCTCGAGAAAGGGGTGGGTAGACCTTTGGTGCTTCATAAGATTATTATTCTTTTTTCCACTTGTTATCTACACTCTTGCCTTCTAAAACCTTGAACCCTTAGCTTATTTCTCTCTTTCCTATCTATTCCCACCATTTGTCATGATGTATCCCTAATTTCTTACCTTGTTTCCCTTTTAACCTATTCATTAAGCTAGGTAGACTTGATTGACCTAGATTATTTTGGGGATACTTTTCCTTTCCTTGTTGCTTTGCATCTTGATCAACCTAGCATAAAATTTAAGCATTAGCTCGATAATGTGCTAGGTCAACCTGATAAACCTAACACAACTGAAATGTATGAGAGTCTTTAAGGTGAGATAGTAATATATATACAAGGTCATTCCTTACCATTTCATAAGATAGTTGAATTAAGCAAATAAGAGAAAATGAACATCTGCTTATTAACTATTTTACTTGAGGAACAAAGATTTAGGGTTCAATACTTTTCTTTGGAGCTCTAATCTTTTCTTATAGAGAAGTATTTTAGATGCTTAGGTAAGTCATGTAGCTAGATTTGATTTATCTTAGTTATCCTTACAAGCCATAATAATCTCTTATGAAATACAATTGGCCAAGGGAGAGGTTGAGACTCGACAGGTTCATCTTCAAAAGGTAAGTATTCATATCTTTATTTCTCCTTTGTAAGAGTAGATAGACAATGAAGTATATATTCTTCTCTCCAATGTATTAGGATTATGTATACATTGACGTGAGTATATGTCTCCTATACATGTATAGTTTAGTTGTTATTTACTTGTTTTGTTCTAACCCCTACTTTATGATACAATTTTTGGTGAGCACTAGATTAGTTTACTTTTGTTATTATTAGATTAGTTTACTTTCTTGTTTATTATCATAAGTGAATATAGAAACAAGAGGACTCTTTTAGGTTTGTCATGCGATTGTGTTAGACTGTAGGCTTTAGAACCCTACCTAGCATGATGTGTTGCGACACATAATACATGTGTTCCCCTAATCGGGTCTAGTAGATCCTCATATTGGTCATGCTCTCACTTAACAAGTGTGTGCTCCAATTAGAAGTGTAGGTGTAATCTATTTTACCCAATCTAGGATTAGTTCATGTGTGCCATGTAATTTTAATTGCATACATTCTAGTGAACCCAATGTCAATAAAACCCTTATAGGATTTATTTCACTTATTTTCTTTATTATATCATCTTTTCTATCATATTTTTTGACTTGCTAGCTCGATTTTGTCAACCCAACTACTTATCTCTATGTGTAAGAATTGACAATTGGATCAACCAGCTTGAGAACATAGGTTTTTAGCACTTTGAAGACTTTATATTTAGTCTACTAGGTCAACCAAGTCAACCTACCACATTTAGAGCCACTTTGTAGTAGGTTCTTATTCAAAATTCATAGTGCATATTCAAAATTCTAGACTTCTAGATTTGCAGTCTAGTCAACTAGATCGACTAGGTCAACTTAGTACATTTTCAGACATCTAATTCAATCTACTAGGTCCATCAAGTTGACCTATAAAATTTTTAGCCATTTTGTAGCAGGTTCTTATTCAAGATTCATAATGCAAGTTCTAGATTCTAGACTTCCATATTTGTAGTCCAGTCAACTAGGTCGACCAACTTTACTTAGCACTTTACAAACTTTTTATTTAGTCTACTAGGTCAACTAGGTCAACCTAGCACATTTAGAGATACTTTGCAATAGGATCATATTCAGGATTCATAGTGCAAGTTCCATAGTCTAGACTTCCAAATTTTTAGTTTAGTCAACTGGGTCAACTAACTCAACTTAGCACATTTCTAGACATCCAGTTCAGTCTACTAAGTTGACTTGGTCAACATAGCACATTTCCAGCCACTTTGTAATAGGTTCTATCTCACTTGATTGACAAACTCAACTTAGTTCTATAGATTGGGCTAGTTCTCTCCAAGGTTACAGGATAATTACCTATTCTATTTTTATCTCCAAAAATACCAAGGTCAATTTCTATCTCTTTATTTCTACTCTGCTCTATACTTTTCTTTCAAAATTGTAATTTGTGTATATGTACGAAGTGGATTGGCCAGCATCAATTCAATTGACTGTGTATTTCATTTCAGTATCTAATTTTCTAGACTAGCTACAAGCATATCTTGCTTCATTTCTCATCTTATTAGTAAACCTTTTTCTTTCCTTATCTATTGTGCTACATTGACCAGCTTGACCCTGCACTGTCTTAGACCTTGCTTTTTACCTCCATCAACTGCACTAGGTCGACCTGGTCAACCTAAAAATTTATATAGATCCTATGCACTTCACTAGGTTAAACAAGTTAACCTATCATAATTTTTAAGCCTTTCCCTTTTCTATCAGCTTTTGCTCTTTATACTGGGTTGGTTCTATGGACCCTACCTAGCTTTATTGTCCCTATTTTTCACTAAGTTGACCAGGTCAACCTGGCTTTGTTTCTATCACTTTTTGAATCCTTTATTTTCTCATCTTTCTTTCCTTCCTCTTTCATCATGGATTTCCTATTGCGTGATAACTTTAAATCTCAAATAGTAGGCATGATGGAAATTACCATTCCTCATAGGGTTTCCCATAGAAAAATTAGAATTCCTTTTGAAAATGCTAGTAATGTCCATATTACAACTCACACAATGGACTATGGGTTCCCTCATGATGCCTCTTTAAAACATAATCCTTATTTTCTCCTATAAAACCAACCTAAGTTAGAGTATACCCCCAAAATGATTTTTTTTATTAATCAATTTCCCCAACATAAAGGGAAAGATCCATCTACCATTTACAATCTCATGATTAGTGGTCAAGATAATGAACCTCATTCACCACACTCTGCATTCTCAAATGGATTTGGTAGTACTAATTTCTTTGCTTCACAACCTTTTCCTTCTATCATGACCTTTTCTCATGCTTCTTATTCTTCTTTCTGTCTTCTACCTATATGCTTAGTATCTTAACTACCATCACTAGTTCTACATCTAGTGGACCTCTCTTAAGATCCGCTATCCTTAATCCTTCCACTAGTTCACTTTCTACTACCCAAGGCACTCATGCTTCTAATTCTTCTCCCTCTCCTCCATTCACTATTCCATCTTTTGCTACACAAGAAAGCTTTGCCACTAGTGCCTCTCATTTTCATCATTCATCTCAAGCTCTCAACAATGCCAATAGTGGTACCCAATCTACTAATACCAGCATCAAATCTTCTAATAATGTTTGTCAAACTCACCAAATTATATACTCTCAATCAAATAAATCTTTTCCAAGCCCATAACATAACTTAAATGATGAGAATGCAAAATCACCTTCTTCATCTTTAAACGTAACCGTAACCAATGGCTTGAGGCACACATAACCAAAGTGTTCCTCCCCCTCCTTTTATAAATTCTCAAGGAAATCTTATTCCTCAACCTCCTTTAATTAATAAAACTATCAAGCATTTACAAAATGAATCTCTGACTACTTAGATTGATAACATTTATATAAGAGGTATAAAACCTAACATCTCTTATAATGGATCAACTGATCCTTCTCTTCATCTTAAAACATTTGGGAATATTTATAAATATTGGGTTAAATTAAACACCTTTTTTGCTACCAAGATCCTTGCTAAGACCCTCACAGGTGATGCCTTGGATTGGTATAATCAACTTAGACCTCATTCCATTACTAGTTTGGAGGATTTTGTGAATGCTTTAGTTCAAAATTTCCAAACTAGTGATCTTCCTAAAAACACATTGGCCCATTTCATCAATTGCAAGGAAAATGAAAATGAAACCCACCAAGCATTTTTTAAATGATGGAAGACTTTATAAAATAAATGTGAACACAACATGGCTAATGATAATCTTTTTCATCTCTTTAAAAATGTTTTTTATCCCAAATTATAATATCAAGTCCATACCCTTTCTCCATGCACATTAGAAGAATCTATTGATCAAGCTAAATGACAAGATTTCCTTATGCATCAATCTAAACTAGCCCAAACTTCCATGGGTTCTTGCATAATACTTAAAAACAAAAACCACATTGTTACTAGTGATGGTGTTCTTGATTCATATTATACCATTCACCATGTTCAAGTTGTTGTTCCTACCCCTTCTTCAAAATTTGTTTCTTGTTCTCAACAATTTACTAATCCTCATTTCTCAACAAATAAAATTAATGTTCATAAACCTCTTTCTTTATCTAAATTTCTTAAGTGTCTACCTAAGCCTCTTCCTCATGAAATTGACCCTACTTGTCCTATGAAAGCATCTACCTAAGCCTCTTTCTTTATCAGTTTCATGCCAGTTGGGGTCAATCTCATGAGACCTGTAGACATCTTCGTAATTTAGCTATGGACTTTCTTCTTGGACCTAATTTTGATTATGATTCTATCACGTGCCAATGTCAACAAGCCTATGATCATGTGTTCAAAGAATACAAAACTCATGATAAAGCTCAAGCTTTGATTCAAACAAACACTCATTTAGCTATTTATAAGGATCTTTTACCTAATTGTCAACCAATTCAAAAAAACCAAAGCAATCCCATCTCCTCCACCAATAATGTAGAAAGTCTTGTGGAAATGATTCCAAACAAAATGTGGTTAGCATGACTAATATGATAACAATAATGGCTTTCATCGATTCTCAACCTATCTACACCCCACCTTCTTCTCAAGTATATAATGTTATTCAATATTCTTCTCCAAATCATTTAAATGAGTTGGGGCAAGAAGATCTTATAACCTTTGATGAAGATCCAACTTATGATTCTCCTTTGGATAACACATCCCATGTTGTTTCTAACACTCTTCCATCATATTCTTCTAATGTTAATCAAAATTCTGTTAACACCTCTTCTACTCCTCAATATTTCAACATGATTTTCACCATATCAACATGATTTTCAACCTTCTTCTAAACCTTCTCATTCTTATCAACAAAAATTTAAATTATCTTTGGATTCTCCCTTCAAATACTTAATTAGCCATTACACACCTATATCTAACAATACTCTCATAGGTTATGATGAGTGGGATCCCATTTTAGAGATCACTAATCTCCCTTCTCAAATTCCATTTCTTGAACTCATGAAGACATCTCCCCACCATCAGAACCATCTTATGCAACTATTATTTGAGATTAATATCCCTTATCCTCCCTTAATGGGATGAGAGGTAGCCTTATTTGGTTTTAAGGATAGTATCTTGCAACAATGTGAAGAGATGTCCATCAATGTTTATGAAACTATCGACACTTCTCTTTCATTAAAATTTTTCATCACATCTATGATTCTCAATGAGATTCTAATTGATACAAATGATCTTCCCCTATTTATTAATGTCCAAATTGATGATATCCAAGTTAAGCATGCTTTGATTGACGAGGGTCCTATCACTTGTGTTGCTTCTCTTGATTTCATTAAAAACCTTAGATATTTCAAATACAACCTTAAGTCCACATGTAGCACCTACCAAGGATATGATAGAAAGCAAATTCCTCCTCTTGGGTGTGTGTGGGTTCTCATTATTGTCCCACCTATCATTATTCATATAAAGGTGATGATCTTTAACTTTCCTCTTTCTTATAACATCTTGCTTGGTAGGCCATGGACTCATCGTATGTGAGCTATCACTTCTTCCGCCTGCCAATACATTGAATTCCCTCATAATGGAGCCATTTATAGGATTCAAGGAGATACTAGCCCTTGGAATTTTGAAAAATTCCAAGATCATGGTGTCTTTAATATTCTTACTCTTGAACTTTTACCTAGTGTTCCATTTCATGAGTTGTAGCATCTAAATTTTCCTATCAACTCAACTAGAGGATACAATGGGCATCCCAAGTTTATTGTTAATATTCCTCCAAACATTTTAGACTCTGATGATGATGAGCCTCATGAGATTAATCTCAAGATTAAAACTTTTGATCTCATGCCTAATCTCATCTCACAACTTTTTGCTTCTTTACAACCTCATTCTTGAAAACCTCTTTGTGATGACATTCTTGTAGTCTTATCCAAGGCTCGTCATTCCATTCACCATGATACTTTCAATGACAAAGTTATTCTAAATTATGTCATCAATCTTCATTTTCTTGATTATGAAGATGGCTATTACTTAGATGATCATTTATTAGGTGGTCTTGTCAAATCCCATGATGCCAAGATTGTGTGTTATCATTCTTCTTTACTTGAGTCTTTTAGTGCATCCTCTATTTTTGAGGAGCCTTGTAGGACTATGCTCATGGATCATGTTATGACTAGCCCTTACCATTTTTCTAGGTTCTTGATTCCCATCATTATTTTACTCCTGAGGTTAGTGTTACCCTTATTAGAACTTCTATTGATCTTACTCCTCCCATAGTGGAACCTGTGTCAAAACTAGTTATTATTGCTTCTTCCACTATTGGTGAGCCTAGTCTTGCTTCTTTCACTAGTTCTTTTCCTATTAATACTAGTTTTATTCCTTCTCCATCATCACCTCCTCTTGGTGATGGTTTGATTCATTTACCTAAGATTGATCCTTTGCCCACCAAATGGGGTGATGAGTCATCTCCCTCTTCTTCCACACTTGTTACACCTTCTCTCATGGGTATTCCTCTTAAGCACACTCACAAGTGTATCTATTGATTTTATGGGATAGATACTCATTATTTTACCCATTGTCATAAGTTATGATAATATATTGATACCTTGCATCCTTCTTCCCCATCCATAGACACTACCATACCTCCTCCAAATATTCTTCCTGACTATATACCTAACTATGGTGAGAGGTATTGTATATGGCACCAACATGACACACATCATACTAATCATTGTCATATCCTTCAGCAGCATCTTAACGATCATCTTATATCTATCCCTTGACAAGATACTATATCTCCCATAGGTCATTCTTGCAAGAAGATTCCCCCTTCTTCTCCCACAATTACACCTCATGTGGTTCCTTTTGTGCCTCCACCTATGGTTCTTTCTCCATCCATGGACCCTCCTTCACCTATGGATCCTTCTCCACTAGTGAATCCTCCTCCCATAGATCATGTTCCCATACATTCTTCTGATCATCCTTTGCCTGATTTATTTCCTCGGCATGATCTAATGAGTATTCCTACTTTTTCAATTGAGGAGATTAGAAAATAAGTATTTGCCCAATATTCCACAAAGATTGATGACACATTAGCATCAGTTCATATCTATCTTCATAAAGGTTTATCTGATGACTTGGATAATGTGTGTGGATAGATTTACTAGTACTTATGAGAACATGCATGGTATTTATATTTGGATTGGATGTGTCAAAGGATATAATTAGATATAGAAAAAGAAATAAAAATGGATCACATGTCAAAAGATAAGATAAGAAAGAAATAAATTTACCCTATTCTCTTTGGTTATTGTCTCCTTTTACCATGTGATCAGTTAGTAAACAATATTTCTCATTACTATTTCCTTTTACTGGTACACATTTGGATCTCCCTTTTCCTTTCTTCCTTTTTTTTTAAACTAAGCATATGCACGATTAAGATTTGAGATCACATATTTATTCATTGTCAAGCCTAAGTGTCTTAGTCAGTCTTTTGTCTTTGGTTAGTTAGCTTCCTTTAGCCTTATCCTACAAATCATTCATGTGTATTATTATCTCTCTCATTCTTGGTCATTCCAATTCCATATGGAGGAGGAATCTAAAAAAATCCTTTAAAAAAAGAAGTTAAAATCCAAATCATTTAAACAAAAGGCAATGATATAAAAAGGCAAAAATATGCAATATTATTAAAAGTATAATCACATTAAAATACATGATTCAAGCACATATCCTATCTCTAATCAAAGATAAAAATCTATATTCAGTTTCACATAGAGCCAAAGTCCTTTGGGGTGTAGTAGGCTAGTAGACTGGAATAGGGGAATTCAAAAAAATCTGAGTGGTACCTAGTTTCTCACATAAGTACCCAATATTCGTTGTAGACCAATGGCTCTATAAGGGGTCCTGAGGAGTGTGAAACACATCATGGAGAGGTAGGTCCATTTTAATTTTCATTATACCAATATACCTTCATGATCTGATCTTTGTAGCACACTTATATTCCTACAAATCTTTGTGTCTATAGGGAATAGGTTTCTTTTGTATATAGATGACCACTAGTCACTTAGTGTCTTCTTATGTTCTTAGTATACCTCTTATCTCATAAGGTCTTCTCTTAAGACACCTAAGTCTTTGATTTTTACACTCCCTTTTTCATTACCTTTCTTCATATTTCCTCTTGATAAATATTGACTTACTTTTTGATCACACCCCTTGGGTTTTTGTTTTGTGAGTTGTAGCAGAAGATCACGGATAGGACCTGGCAGTTCCTCACAAAATTACCATCCCTTTTAAATTTTAATTAAATATTATTATTCTACTTTCCAATGCTATTATGACATTCTTTTAGGCTTTTCATTTATGAATGTTTTATCTTATTACCCTTATTCCCCATGTACTTGGTTGTTCATGCTTATTCCACCCCATATGGTGTTCCTTTTGTTGAGTTGTAGTGTAAAACTATGGACAGGACCCGACCTTCCTCATAAAGTTTTCCAACAATCAAGTCACCATCAAATTACATGTGTCAATTTTGAGATAAGATTCGATTGATTATGAAGTTACACATCATTTGACATGCTTCCCATCTTGAACTAGTATGTTTTATACTTACTTCTTATTTTCCAAGTGCATGTAATATTTCAACCATTTATTGAATTTTGTCATACTTCCCAACTTGAATTAGTGTGATAAATTTAAGATCAAATTTTTATTGACTTTTCATTTTTTTTTCTTACCTTGTGTGACCTTCTACATACCTTCCATTTTATTACTTTGTTTTCCATACTTCCTAACATGATATAGTATGATTTTACTTGTTTTAATTTGGTGCAAAAATATTTCATCTTTGGTTTGAAAACAAATCCCCTTTTTACCATCTTGTTTGCCATTTATTGGTTCTTTTTACTTAGTATTTTTTCATGTTATTACACATTTTCTAGCTTGAATTAGTGTGTAGTTCGTTTTTGATTGATTTTATTTTTCCAAGTATTTTTGCCTATTTATTTTTAACCATGCATGTGTCTCTCGTAATGCTTGAAAATAAACCACATCACATATATTTTCTATAGCATATACAACAAAGATAAATACATGTGCTAGAAAGAAATATATCCA
Organism: Torreya grandis; assembly: GCA_037957365.1. Lineage (NCBI taxonomy): Eukaryota > Viridiplantae > Streptophyta > Pinopsida > Cupressales > Taxaceae > Torreya > Torreya grandis. Next base: position 958,895 of record JARHVA010001200.1, read on the forward strand.
AATCTTCCACATACAAAACCAACATAAGGATAATAACAACCATAGTGACCACATACACAATCACATCAATAAGATAAAATTATACATCATATATATATATATATATATATATATATATATATATATATATATATATATATATATATATATATATATATATATATATATCAAGAGTTGGATACAACATATACAACCATAAGTAATGCTCCAGCTCTAGATTTGGGTTTCATCCTATCTATCTCATGGCCTAGCCATGCTACCTACTGAGGCCTCGGTCTAAATCCTTTGAGTACACTATAGAGAAGTATTATGGGATCTCAATCCCTGTACTTGTCCCTACAAACATGCTATCTACACATGTGCCTATACCAACTCAATTTGGGTCATTTCATGTGCATGTGTCAACTAGGTCTACATCATTGTATATGCCTATGTCATCTATGTCACTATCTCTAGATGCATAACTCTCTCATTGACTAAGGATTGTTAGGATGGCCTATCTCTTACAACCATCTCTACTAGTATATGTGCCATCTCTCTACATTTTTATTAGTCTCATAGCCTCTCCCACTAGTCTAAACTAGCTCACCTAAGTTGGGGTAGATGGTACACTTATATCCTCTAGTGTTATGGGGTTGTATGGCTATAGAATCTCATTTAGGATGTCATGGAGTGCTCCCCTAATCAGGGACCACAATATCTCCTCTTCATCCTTATGTATGCCTATAAAATCACACCAAATGGATATTATATCACCATATCTATATATCTATGTTTTAATTCAAAGCTTAAGCAAAAAATTAATCATATTTTTATTACCTGTCTGTGTCTTGGCTACTATGGTATCATCATCCATGTGACCACCTAACATAGTCTCCCCATCTATGTGACCTCCTATTACCTCCTCTATAGGTCACCTCCTTAGCTCAAACTTGGATATCATGGCTTGTTTCTATCTCATCTTACACCTGAGTGGTCTCTCACTCATATATGTCTCCTCTAGCTCCTTTTCTAACTCACCAAAGATGATGATGGTATTTTTTCTCTCCTCCTACCTCCATCAATGTCATGTCCTCAGTGGCCAAAGCTCATCTCTCTATAGAGTTGGTGGTGTTATATCTAGTATCATTGCCTTACCTCTTCCTCTTGCTTTATCCCTCATCGTGCCTCACTAATATATGGTCACTCTTGGTGTGGCCATAGTATTGGCCTTACTATCAATAGTCCAAATCTCATTTCCCTCAAAACTCCCTCAAGTGCCAAGTTTACTACTCAGACATGAGTATCAGTGTCACTAGATGAGGTATATCCATTTGTCATGGCACCCATGTCACTAGATGTGGCTCTCTCCACCATATATAGTGTCCTATCACCTTTTTATTATCTAGCATTGGTCCACTTATGTGTCAACTCTCCCAAGTAGTCTCTAGTTACTCATATGGTCACCATACTATGTCAGTGCATCTCATCATCTGTAGTACTAACATTTGGGGCATGACCTACACTAAATGGTCCTCTCTCCATCTCCTCACTTGAGGTGAACTATCATCAACCACATGGTGAAACCTAGCTAGTTGATACATAGTAAATCTCTCATATATCCATGTTGTCAATAGTATGATCGATATCATAGTCTTCTACCCTCTAACTATCATCTCATATAGATCATGCATGAGTTAGACCCAGATGGTAGAGCCTAGATCATAGATTATTCCCTCTCTAGCATCATCCTACTTAAAACTATCACGTATAGTGTTACCTTGCCATCTAACTTGTGACAGAGCACCCATTGTGTCATAAGGCCTATCACCACCTTCTAAAGATCTAGAATCTGTGATATATAGACATCATCCATGCTCACTCCCCACCCTAATAATATCTTCTCTGATCTTGTAGCTCATATGGCTAAGGATCTCCTCTTTTGTATCTGGTATCCCTGTGGTCACTAGTGCTCCTATCATAGGGAGCCTAAGGATGGCATGGACATCCTTTAGTGTGATAGCCACCTCTATCACATCCCCATCCACATCTCATCTAAAGGTGTTAGTCAATCATTCCCAATAACTAAGGAACATAACTAATAGGTCTGCATTCAGGGGTATCTTACACATATATGATATACCTCCTACACCTATAGATATTCGTCTATCCCTATCTCCATCTATCAATCTCTCCAACAAGTTCAGTAGTCAAGAGACATCCAACAATCTCTAAAACCATCATTGTCTCTTTAATCAAGAAACAAAAAAGGATGTATTAGTTCCTCCATGTCATGTATAATCATAATAAATTCTTTATACATTCTATTTTTTATCATAAACAAATATAATTTACTCATTTTTATCTATTTTAACCTATTTTGGTTCCCTTGCCCTTCTTTGGTCATTTTGGACCATTTTAGCTCTCTTTAAAAAATTTGCATGATTTTTTGTGCTTTCTCTAGTTCCCTAGTCACCTTAGTTTGACCAAACATTTTCCAATTTTTTATCCTACTTTTCTCCACATTTCTTATTTTCCTTCTTATCCTCCTTTCTCTAGTGTTAAGTTTCCATGATTGCCCTTATAGGCCAGTCAAATACCGCACACACGTTTTTGGTTTCAAAATGTGCTAGGTCAACCTATACCCTCTAGGTCAACCACATAGATTTTAGCTTGATTTACTTTACTAGGTCAACCTGGTTGACCTAGTAGGTTTATCGTGCTGACCTAGCACATTTTGCCAAACACTTGCCTTTTTCTAGATTTTTCCCTAATTTCTTCTAGCCTATTTTTTGTCTTCCTATTTCCCTCCCTTAGAATATAATTTTGTTAATTTGTATCATATATACATGCTTAAAATTAAATTTTATCAAAATTCACTTAATTCATTTCAAAATTCAAAATCTGGTTTGAGATTTTTAGATGCATACTTGTAGTACACCTACTCTCACTCCTGGAGCTCCCTCTCATCTAGTATGTCGTTCCCTCACCATTATAGATTTTTTTCTCTCTAGAGATCTTTTTCTCTTCTCTTACAATGCAAAATAACAAAATGAGTCCTCTTTTTCATATTAAAAACCATTTTTTAGCAATTTAAATTCTTCATTTATTTTCCTTTAGATTCCTTATTTTTCTCATATCTTTGTTTCTATTCATCCATTTTAAAAACCATAAAACGTGTTAGATTCATGATGACATAGAGATTAGTTTCCACTATTATATTCCTATATTCCAAAAAAATATATTTTTGGCTAATTTTGCATTAACTTCTATAGGTTCGCCTAGTTGCTTTATATTGGACAACTTCATTTTCTTGCAATCTTCTTTTTTATCTCTACCACTAAGGTAAGTTAAAGGTATGTTTTTTTTGATTCTATCCTTTCATTTATCTTATTTTCTTCTTACTGCACTTTACTTTTCATTAATGTTATGTGTCATCATGTTCTATCCCAAAACACCATCCCGTGTTGCACTTATGTGACATGTGATGAGCTTAGGCTGGGGCATATGTATACACATTATATTTTCATACTTTTATTGATTATTGACACTTCATCTCTTGAAAGAACCTATCAAGTCTCAATCTCCCTAAGTACATGCCTTAAGGGATGCACCAAGAAAGGGGTGGGTAGACATTTGGTGCTTCGTAAGATTATTGTTCCTTTTTCCACTTGACATCTACACTCTTTCCTCATAAAACCTTGAACCCTCAGCTTATTTCTCTCTTTCCTATCTATTCCCACCATTTGGCATGCTTTATCCCTCATTTCTTATCTTTTTTCCCTTTTGACTTGTTCAGTAATCTAGGTTGACCTAGCTTATTCTGGGGATACTTTGCCTTTCCTTATTGTTTTGTATCCTGGCTGACCTAACACAAACTTCAAGCATTAGCTCGATAATGTGATATGTCAACCCAGTCAACCTATCACAATTGACATGTCCAAAGGTCTTTAGGGTGAGATACTACTATATATACAAGGTCATTCCTTACCATTTCATAAGAGATTTGAATCAAGCAAAGAAGTTTGAACAAACATCTGCTTATTGACCATTCTACTTGAGGAATAAAAATTTAGGGTTTAATACTTTTCTTTGGAGCTTTGATCTTATCTTCTAGAGAAGTATTTTGGATGCTTAGGTATTTCATGTAGCCTAGATCTAATTTATCTTGGTTGTCCTTACAAGCCACAATAATCTATTGTGAAGCACCATTGGCCAAAAGGGAGGTTGAGACTCAACAGGTTCATCTTCAAAGGTAAGGTAGATAGATAATGTGGTATATATTATTCTCTCCCATATATTAGGATTCTGTATAGATTGACATGATATATATCTCTTATACATTTTTAGTTTAGTTTTTATTTACTTGTTTTGTTCTAATCCCTACTTTGTGCCATAAGCTTTGGTGAGCACTATATTAGTTTACTTATATTGTTATTAGATTAGTTTACTTTATTGTTTATTATCATAAGTGAATATAGAAACCATAGGACTCTTTTAAGGTTGTCATGCAATTGTGTTAGATTGTAGGGTTTGGAACCCTACCTAGTATGATGTGTTATGATAGATGATACAAGTGATCCCCTAATCAGGTCTAATGGATCCTCATACTGGTCATGCTTCCACTTAACATGTGTCTGCCCCAAACGTAAGTATAGGTGTGATCTATCTTATCCAATCTAAGATTGGTTCATGTGTACCATGCAATTATGATTGAATATAAGAACTATTATACCTGATAACTGACTAATGGTTGTCTTATCACTACTCATGATGACTCCCTAGATGGTTGGAATACTCCAAATATTCTTCACATAGACCCAAGGATTATCCTCTACCTTTGCCTCTTAGAATAGAGGCATGTGCATAAAATTATACTTTATGATTATTTGTAGTTGTTTGGGTTGTGCCTTGATTGGCTAATTTTATTGTTTTGGAGTCAAATTTATCATCTAACAAGGAGTTTTAGCAGTTATTTATCCAATTACTTTAATTTTTAACATTGTGTGTGTTTGTGTGTGTGTGTGTGTGTGTGTGTGTGTGTGTGTGTGTGTGTGTGTGTGTGTGTGTGTGTGTGTGTGTGTGTGTGTGTGTGTGTGTGTGTGTGTGTGTGTGTGTGTGTGTGTGTGTGTGTGTGTTGAATGTAAATCATTCCAATATTAAAATAAATTAAAGACATGAAAAGAGAGACTTATAAAAAAAATCATAATAAAAAGTATCTCAAAAGAATTATAATAAAAATGACATATTTTTAAACCTAGCCATATTCAAAAAAGAGTTACCAATGACATAAAAATATTTCAATTATTATCACTATGCAAATAGAATCTTGTATCCTTATTCCATCCACATTTATTATAAATAAAAATCAAACTACTAGTGAATCAATCTATTTTTTTAGTTCAAGTTTGATGATAGCTCTGTATGGAAAGTTGAACATAAAACAAGTGGTGATAAATATGTGCACAGATTCCAAATATGTAAGAATTGTCATATTTCACATGGAATCACTGATGTAATGTTCACCCATTTCAAATCAAAAATATTTTATTTACATAAATTTATGGAACGGTTAAGCCTATTTATATAACTATAGACACTATAAAACCACACACTATGATTCTAGATGTCATTTTGACCCTTAAATCACCCCTTGACCCCCTTAGGACTATTTCAAAAACAAAATTCATGATGGATAAATTGACCATTTTTAATTTTACCTTCTCAAAACATCAACTATTGACCCTTAAGTGTTGATGGTTATCCTCAACTATCGACAGTCAACCCTTAACCACCTTAAGGGTTAACTCCAACGTGAACTCTATCTTATTTTTTGTTAATAGTTATTTTAGCCATCTACACAATAAATGCATGTTTGGATAAAATTAGATAGCTTGTTCAAAAAATTGTTGAACTTATTATTTCACCACTCCCTTCCCTCTATATTAAGAGAGGAAGATGAGGTGAAAGATCATCAACAATCATTATTAGAACTTCTTATGCAAGAGATCCTAGCTTCTTGTGCAAGTATTCTTCTAGATTTTAGTGAACCAATGACCATGATACAAATCAAAAGTGCTATTGTAACTTATCAATCAACAACCAAAGTATATTCACTATGTTGAAATTGCTCCATGCTCTACAACAAGATTTTCAACTAATCTCTACATTCTTTAGACCAACAATAATAAATTTAAGTATTTATTTCTTATCAAGATTTAGCAATTAGTTTATTTGTTTCATTCCTTGTATCACTCCCTCTCCCATCCCACCTTTTTGTATTGTATTACCTTCTACCTAAACCAGACACCACTAAATACTACCCTCCATCTCACAACTAGTATCCAACCTAAGCTCACCTTCTTGGACTTCCTATAGCCTTCCCAACCAAACTTCTTTTCCTAAAATAGACCCCATAGTAACCATCAATGGTTTCCTAACCATTGATGGTTTGATCTTAACCATCAATGGTCACCTAACCACCAATGGTTTGACCCAACCATCAATGGTCTCTATCTATCATTTGCAATAACAAACTGATTTAACCTATTATACCTTGACCAAATCCCATTTTTTGAGTCTCTCACTAATCATAGAGGATCACTCAATATTTTGAACCACGTTTAATTTATTTAGCATTGATATCTAATCATTTATTGTTATAATTAGTTAAAATAACATATTTTTTATGAAGCACTTCTTGTATTTGATTTCAGTATCTTCTTTTATTTATGTAAGCAATTTATCTTCTATTTTCAGAACTTGATTTTTTAAAAGTATGGATTGACAGCGTCTAAGGAAGCATGTGCTTCTTGGATCTAGCTTGCTAGGTAATCCACCTTACTCTCCAACTAATCAACCATTTATTTAGTGATTTCTTATCTTTAAGTTATCCTCCCAAGACAAAGAGGAGTATCTACAACTGTTTGGATCAATGCACACACAACATATCAAGTTCTACTAACCTTGCCCTTCTTTCACATTTTACAAACTTTTTTTCTAAGAAAAAAATCAAAATTTACATGAAACATTATAACATGGTTGATGGGACCCTTGAGTTTTTCTTTCATAGTTATAGGAAATTTAGTTGCATTAGAGAAGAGTCATCCATTTAATTCTTTTTTGAAAATCAAAACGTTCCTTATTTCCTCTCTTCCTTTCCTAAATGCAAGTTCTAGATTTTTTTGCTTTCTTAGAAAAGAGTAAACATTTTCTTGTTTTGATTTCACTTCTGAAAACCAAAATTATTCATCCTAGGCTTAATATTTACATTATCATCATCATATCTAGGTGCATCTTAGTTATTTTGTATTCATTTGAAAAGATGCCAAAATTTTCTTCTAGATTAAAATTAACTTTGCATCCATTATTTGTTTGTATTAATTAGCTCACATAGCTTAATTTAATTAAGTAAATTTATCATAGTCTCATTTCTCTCCACACACATAAGACCTAACCACACATTCAATTAAACATCAAAATATTAACTTAAGGCCTGACTAGAATTTCATCACCTAGTGGTCACCTTTCTTGAACTATCCTTCTTGGATTTCACCACCAAGGGGAGAACCAAATTAGTAAATTAGTAGAATATAAACTCTAGCAACTCAATATATTTTGGTAAGAACCCGAAACCCTTATAGCTATAGTACATGAAGTGAAGGGGTAGACCCTAATATGGCTTCCATGTACCAAGTTCTAGTATAGAACTTGAGATCCTTTAACTACCTGAATCCATCCTTAGATATTTTTTTCTAGTACTCACTCTACTAGCCCAATTTGGTCCTTCATAAATTCTTTAAAATTAAGGCATAAGCCTAAAGAGATTTAATAAATTATTTTAGGATTTTAATTCATATTTGTGTATACATTGTTTTCCTTGAGATCACTTTATTTTTTACTGCTTCTCTTTTGAGTTGTGAGATTGCTTATATCTTCCTCCTACCCTTATTTACATGGTTTTAACTAGGCAACAACTAAGAAACCAAGTAGATCAAGATCCACCTCCTAATCATCCATCTTTCTCTTCTCCTTCATTCATGGAGTATGTATTAAATGTCATAGAGTTATCCTCATCCTTTTGAAAATATTAGTATCCCTTAGATGGTTACCCAAGGTGATACATATTTCACCACCTTTCTAGATAACAACCCCATAACCCTCCAACATTACCTTAACACCATATCCCATTATACTCCTAATTCGATTCTACCTATAGACCCACCCTATAGTATACCATCCCACCTTATGGGAAACACCTTTATTTCCACCATTTTTACCCAGCCTATAGTCCTCTAAGCATCTTCTTCTACCAATAATCCCACCAATGCCACCATCCAAAACCAACCCACCCAACCAACCAGAACTCATACACCTTCCACCTCAATCATCAACCCTTCAATTATAGGAGCAACCCAACCTTTGGTAACCAATACTCCACTTACCATGGGAGTACCCTCTACTACTATTACCACCCTTCCTATTGTTTATAACCTACTTACCTCCACTCCATTTCATATCTTTGTGGTTCCCATACCTTCTACCCTTCCACCCATTAGTACCAAGATTACTACCCATCCTCAACCTATCAACCTGATCATACATCTGGCCCAACTCATGCCAATTATTCAAAAAGTTACTATTGCAACCAATCCTAGCTATATTCCAAACCCAGAAGGTTATATGGCTTCATCCTCTATCTAACCTCCTATGCCCACATACCCATTCATGATGTCCTCCCAACCAATCATGTCCACACATCAATATGTGACAACCACCTAACCTTCCACTAGTTATCCTTATACTGCACCTACCCAAACCTAACATAATTTTCCCTGCAATTATAGGGGTGCAAAACCATAAATAAATATTTTTAAGATGTTAATGAACAAAACGACTACTTTAGAGACATCTATTTTTAGTGGCCATAACCTCTTATCATATGACCAAATCTATAACGAAACAATTCACTCATCCATCCACATTTAACCTTATCCTCCTCAATGGGAGCTCCTAAAATTTTCAAAATTTTAGAGTAAGGAAGACCCTCAACAACATATTAGATTATATAGCTCTTTCTATTTGATCACCTATGATGTTGCTTTCCTTATTCACACCTTTCCCATGTCTCTATCATGGCTAACACTAGATTAGTACATTGATATCACCAAGCATTCTTTTTTTTTGCCCAACTAGCTCAAACCTTCTTAGACCACTTTTCCATAAACATATGTGAGAAAATTTCCATCACCGATCTTTACTCCAAGAAATTTGATGATGAGTCCATTTCTAACTTTTTAGCCTTTGGAGAAGCTTGATAAATCAACTCTATTTCTCTTTGCCCCAACTTGAGCTGATTGATATTTTTGCTCAAGCTTCTGTCAAACACATTTCCTCCACTTTATGGGTTCAAACTTTTAGGACCTTTGATGAAGCTTTCACCATGAAATGGAAGTTAGAGAACAAATCCATTGATGAGGGGAAGTTGAAATTAAGAAACAAGAATTAAAACTTCAAATCAAATGAGACTCCCTCATCCAAACCTAACAATCAAACCAACTCTAACACCAAAAATAAGAGGACCACAAATATGGATGTCCTTAAAATTCCTCCTCCATTGGTTTTTAACCATCCTAACTCTTCCAATTCCTCTAATCAAAACACTAGGATCCAAAACTACAACAACTAAAATCAATTTATTTCATTAGGGGAGTCATATGCTCTAATCTTGTAAAATTTATTAAAAGCAAATATCTTACAACTCCCACTGATCAAACCTCTATAGTAACTCGATTCCTCTCATATTGTACGTAGTTAGTATAAATAGAATGAATTATGTGCCTTCCACCATGTCATTGGGCATGATGTTAGTAGGTGTAATACTTTCAAAAACATTGTCCAAAGTCTAATTGATAAAGCTAAACTTGTGTTGGATAATCCCAATGCACCTCCAAATAAATCACTTGACATATTTATACAACCATTCCCCAACCATGCCCATTCTGTGAACAATGAAAATAATAGAGTAAAATCCTCTCACATATATGAGGTCCATACCATTAATGTGGTCTTTAGTGAACTAATTATTTAGGAAACCATTGCCCAAATCACCTTCCCCTCCCTTCCAATTATTGAGGTAGTGGAGTCACCTTCTATTCCTTTAGAAACTAAAACAAAGGAATCAAATATTCCCCTCTCTCTACATGATGAGGTAGTGGAGCTACCCACCTTTCCTATGGAAGTATAGTCATACTAAAATGCAATTTATACAACTTGAGCATGACTTGTGACACCCAAACCATAAGTCTTCCCTACTTTCTTACACAACCCACTTAGGCATGTTTTCACTATTTCCCAATCATCCAAAGACTTCTAGATTTATCCCCTACTATCTTAGACTCCTATCTGATCTAGGCAACAATTCAAATGACAATTTGGGTGATGGGTCCACATCAATTGATGGCAAAACTTTTGGGAGCCATAACTTTTGCACCGTAGCTCCAATTGACTCGCCGTTTGAACTGTTGGAAAGCTAATAATGAGGGTAATGTCGTGAGATGGCATTGATCTTTACTCAATTAAGTTTTACCCCATAAAACCAAATGGAAGTGTCCCAAATTTTAATTTTAGTAGTGCAGTCTAAAAATAGGAATTTTTGAAAAATAGTAATTCCTTGAATTCTATATTGTTGTAAATCATGGAAGTTAAACCAATTCATCTCCCTTGATATTGGTGACCTTACACATCCTCCCCACACCTTAAAAACATGTATAAATGAAGATGTAACTTGAAAATGAAATCAGACATCTCTTCTCAAAAATAAGCATATGTTTGGATCTGCAAATTTGATTAATAAAACATCTCTTCTCAGAGATAGCATTATTTGAATTATTTTGTTCTTGTTTCTTTAATTATCTTTCAACCAAAGCTTTTGAGTTTTGGATCACTATCCCAAGCATATATCTATCCCCTAGGGTCCCTTTCCCCCTATATAATAGCACCATAGGTTAGAATATATCCTTGTGACCTAGGGTGTCTACTTTTCAATGCTATTGTCCAAGTCCATAATAGCCTCAAATGGTCAGATTTTCTCTAATCCTTATCTTCTTCCTTTTCGGCCTAATATGAATTTATCTAACCTAGTATCACTAGTTTCCCTATAAAAGATCATTCAAAGGTCATTTAGAAGGTTTGACAATCATTTAAAGCCACAATCTATAAATATACTAAAACAAACTCAAGCAAATCTTTTTATTCTCTGCATACAACCAACCACTATTATTTATATAGCCTATCTAAGTTCTTGCACCAGTCATGAGTCATCTCAAGCTTACCTAAATTTGCATACACTTGTATTACATACAAAATATTTCATAATACACATTCAAATTGGAAGAACTACATTGAATTTGATCCCTTTTTAGAGTATTGCTATGTAGGCAGCGTGCCCACACATAGGACGTTATCACACATTCAAAGCATATTACACAATAACCCTTTTTATAGTTGGATTCAAGATCATCTATCAGGCATAAAGAAGAAATAGGAGCCTTTAAGACAAAATAAATTGCACACAAAGCTTTGTGAAAAATTAGGACTTGATATTTTAGGCATAGGGTCTCTCAGAAAAGATGAACAGAACCTAGAAAGCTCAGAAAGCTCAAACATTAAGGACTACAATGCTAAAACTTAGACTATAGCAGTGGACCTCTTAGTGTCCCATTTTTGGTGCTCCTATCTAGGAAGAAAATAGACTTTTGGATCTTGTTTTTGATAGTCTGCCTAGCTTGATCAACAATTTATAGCCTCTGTCTCCTCTGTCTCATCCCAAAATCAACTAAGTTTTACTCTTTATCCCATTTTTTACTATTTGTAGAAATAAATTAAGCACTTCTAGATTCAATAAATTAGTAGGTTAATTAAGGCACATTTATTTAATAAATTTACCCTTAATAAAAAATCCTTTACTATTTAGGAAATTAACCCCTATAATTTCCCAAATTTAGTAAAACATTTAGTGAACCCGACTTACTTCAAATTTTTGCACAAAAACCCTAGAAACCTTAGGGCTAATTATTTTTTATTTTTTTGCAATATTTTTTTGATATTTCCTAAATTTAAAAATAAAAAAGAATTATAAACTAATTTAAATATTTTCAATAATTCACTTAAATCCTAGTTTGCACATACTAGGTCCTATTTGCATACAAACACTTTCAAACCACTAGGAAAAAAATATTTTTAATTTTAGAAATATTTTAATATTTTTCCAAAAAAATTCAAGCTCAATTATAAAAATTTATAGAATTTTTATTTTAATTATTACATTAATTTTGAAAAAAAACATTTCAAATCCTTAGTTGCATCCACTAAATCCCAGTAATTTTCAAGAAATATTCCACTTATTTTCTACAAATTTTGATTGAATATTAAAATAAAAAAATCACTTCAAATTTATAAAATTCATAATAAGTTTTAGAAAATTTATTTGTCTCAAAACCCTAGTTGCATCTACTAGGTCCCATTCAAGCAATCAATTTCCCATAATTTCCTAAATTTTATCTTTCATACTTAGCTCAAAAAATCAATTTTAAATTCAAAAGTTCATAATATTTTGCAAAAAACAATTTCCAAAAAATCCCTAGTTGCATATACTAGTTCCTACTTTGCTTTTTTGTGGTATTACCTTACATGTTTGGCAACTTTGTATCCTATTTTGTGTAAATTCTAAACTACTATTTTAGAATTTTCAATTTCTTATATCCAATACTTTCCAATTTTAGCACATTACCTATTATAACTTATTGAAATAAATTCAAACACATTTCTAATTGTTTTCTTACTTTAATAATGGCCCAATATATTGGCTTTGAAGAAATTGATAAAAGAGAGCTTCGAGAACTCTTAACAAAACACCCAGATATGCAAGATGACATGATTATAATCCTCCAAGAGGAACAACAAAAGATAACCAATGGTCAATCTTCTCAAACCACATAAACACCAGTTGAACATGACACTATGGGGGTAATTATGTCATAACAACCCCCTATAGCAGCCCAACCTTCTTCAATGCCACAAATTGTAGCTAGTACATCCCTATCTCTTGATGTGGCAATCCTTGTGTAAGAGATTTGATCTCTTCAATCTAAGATGTAACATCTTGAGCAAGGTACCACTAGATCTACACAGGCATTGGACTCCTTCACTCTATTACATACACCTTTGACATGACATATAGCTGCTACACCCTTACCACTTGGATTTTTACAACCTAAGCTCACTCTTTACGATGGCAAGGGTGATCTAGAGACACATTTGAGAGCCTTTCATGTAGCATTTTTGGATTATGTACCAAATGACTAGATATTTAATTATTTCTGAGGAACCTCAAGGAATATGCATGAAAATGGTTTTTTAGTCTATAGAATTAGTCAGTTAATGTATTCAATCCTCTTGTCGACATGTTATTAGCATATTTAAGTATTAATATTGGTGATAAGGTTTCATATGCCCAAATTGCACAACAAAAATAGACATCAAATGAGCCTCTCACTGAGTATGTTCTCATATACAAGACCATATTGGCTAAAATGACTAGCCCTATGGTATATTAGGAGTTACAAGACCTATTCAAATAGAGTCTTCTCTGGTTTTGCACAAGACAATCATGTTCAAACATTTATCTTCTTTCATTGAATTGTGTCACACTTTAAAAGAGAGAGAAATCAAACTCATTTCAATGGGAAAATTTAAGTACATATGTGCACCAAATACAACTAATAAGAGTAACAAAAAAGCCCCATATAAGGTCAAATTCAATGACAATAGAGGACCAACTTAGTTGATAATTAATGCGGCTTTAGAGCCCTCATAGAGAGTCACTTTATTAGCACCTCCTCGATGACCTTTTACAAATTCACCAGTTCCTCCAATAGAGTTATATAATAGTTATTAGAATGTAACATCATATCTCTTCCTCCTATAAGAAAATTTGATTGAACAAAGTCTCTTCCATGGGGATATGACCAGAATGCATTTTATGACTATCATAGGGTACCATGCCATACTAAAAACATATGTATTAGTCTCAAGCATAAGATATATGATCTAATTGATGGCAATTCAATTGATCTAGGCACTTAAGTTGAGTCTCCTTCATCCAAACCACCATAGGATAAGTCACTCAAAATATTTTTAGATCAATTTCCACAACATGGCAAGTCAAAGACATAGGAAACATCAGGTGAACATCATGCATATTAGGCACATCCTCCACTAGTTACATATAGGGCACTGACAATTGATTCAGATGCATTGAGCCACATGATTGGTACTTTTCATTCTAGCATTTTAGATCAGCCTTCCATATCCTTTTTTTAGAAGGAGATTATTGAGGTTGACACAAATTATCATGCACTCTTTATTAGATATTTTATTCATGGTCATCCCATTCACAATGCTCTAATTGATAATGGATCCAATGTTAATATGTGTTCTATGACACTACTACAACACTTGGGTTATACAGTGTAGGATATTACTCCAAAAAATACAATTATAAATGATTTTAATGGATATAGTAGACTACATTGAGTGAGATCCTCATTCCTTTTCAGGTTAGTCTTACACACATGACCACCTCATTTACTATAGTTCCTAGCATGGGAGTTTTTGACATGTTTCTTAGCAGACCTTAGATAAAAAAAATATGTGAAGTTCCATATACAATACATTGATGCATGAAATTAATTCATGCTAATTAGGTTATCATAGTTATTATATTTCCATATTAGTTGCCACTTTTGGTTTTAGATATAGTTTTAGTTTTAGAGCTAGTTTTAGTTCCATTACCAGTTTTAGTTCTGCCACTAGTTTTTTCTCTAATTCAGCATTAGACACAAATACGATATCCATCACTATTAAAGAGGGTTCATAGAGCTCCACATATTTAATATTCTAGATAATTTTTAGCTAAAATATTCACACCCAAAGTAGTTTCATTGAGATCTCATGAATCTACACATAGAGCTCATGTTCAATGAGTTTATCCTACTTCTAGATGGGTCCCTAAGATCCCTAAAAATGCATCCACATCTCAAAATTATAGAGGATCCTCAAAGTAAATTTATACTTTAGAGATTTTAGAGAATTTACAACATATACAGCTTTTAGAGCCACAGTCTTATCATTTCCATCATGCTTCACGATCATGCATGATTCAACTCTTCGATACAAGATACCATGACAAAGAGACTCATCCAAGACTCATCGGTTAGTATCTTTTCCTTTTAGTATTGATGATACATAGCTTCTTCTACTTGATTATACATAGCTCAAATATTTTAAAATACAAAAACAATATAATATTTCAAAAATACAAAAACATGTCAATTGTATGCATCATCTATGTTTCACATTACTAACCATTATTTTAGACTTACATTGCCTTGTTTTATGCTATTGTCTATCAATTTATCTATATCACTAGGCTTCACTTGATCTTCTTTGAGTGTGTGTAGTGCCATATCCTTTATTGCTTTACTCCACCCATCAAGGGGGCATCTTACTTCTACATTCTAACTACATATCAATACATCTACCCACTGGGGGCATACCCTACATGACTACATCATCTAGGTTATGTAATTCTTACACTTTACACTCTATACATCTTGTTGTATTACATTCCTTACTTGATTACATAGATATCACATCGACATCCATTAGCATATATCACACTTTTATATTTTATAGCATATACATTTGTCTTGTTTTACATATCTTGTATACTCTTACTTTCCATAGTTAGATGCATGTTTATATTTCTAGTACTTTTCATGCTTCTACTCTTCTCTTTGATTATCTAGATGTGTTTTGATTTTCCAGTTCCTATTTTCTTCTTTCTTGCATTTGAGGATATTTTCCAATGTCCTCTTTTCTATCTATATGTGTGTGCCTTTAGACACTTGCCAATGTCCTTTATGTGTGCCTTTCTTGTGATTGTGGCCCTTGTGCCAATATTTGCTTGTTCCCATTGTGTGTGTATGTGGAATTTTAGCATGATATGTATGACTTGTGTGCTTATTTGGCCCTTTGGCCACCCTCACATGTTTCTTGCTTCTTACTTTGTATGATTGTTGCTTGATTGCTTATCTTTGTGTGCAATGTCATGATTCCAATCATGCATTTACTTTGCTTCTTGGATGCCATGATGGACATCATGCTCCATCCCTCCATGCCACTAAAATTTCAAATTATAATTTACTCTTATGCACATGTTATTACATTGTTATATCTATCTAGGCATACCCTTATGGATCTAATAATCTCTCTATACAACTTTTGCTATATATTGAGATAATGTATATCAATGTTATATCAAATGTTTTCATAGCTTATCACACTTTCAGGGCTTCTTATTCTGAGGGGAGTCATTGTAGGGTATTAATTCCTACCCTCAGAAGAGGGGGAAATAAACAGGGGTTTTATCATAGAGATCAGAGCTCCTAATGGTCAAAAAAGTAGTTTCAAAACAATACAATCTAGAATCTAGAACTCAGCATAGGCAAACCAAACCTGACAAAAAGCAAAGAATCCAGATCAGTCAATAGTTTTGGCTCTGGATAATAGTGCCAAAAATGGGACTACAACACTAGACCCCAAAGTGTCTAATTTTTGATGATATTTTCTAAACAATAGAATATTCATTTTTTCTAGAATTAGGGAGAGATGTGAGTTTAATCACAGTTTTGCCAGTACATTTCAATATAGAAATCAACAATTTTTAGCACTTATTTTTCTCAAAGAATCCAGATACAGAGGGCATCATATGTGGCATGAGGGTTTCCATTTTCAATATAGACATGGAAGTTGATATAACTTTTAGTTCAGAATCTATGTTTTAGAAACCAATTATTGGGGGCAATGTGTACAACACTTGGGCCTTCTCTATTTCCAAGTTTATTACATTTTATTACACATTCTTATCAGTTGTGTGCCTTAATCCATCTGTAGGTGGTTGTCATTAATTTCAATTAAAATTTCATACAAGTTTGCTTCTCACGTACTTGAGTTCCTGAGTGTCTTACTAAGCCTTGATTCTAGTTTTAAGAGGGGCTTCTATACAAGTCCAATCTCTATCTTTCAAAGTGGCCAATAGTGTCCTATTTTCTATTTTACATTTGGATATCCACACCAATATTTTCATATCACAACATATTAAGGGGCTCTATGAGCCATCTCATATGACATTCATCTATGTCATTATTTTTCTCATTAAGATTCACATCATAGGGTAATGATGGATCCAAAGGTCTAGCTAACCTTTGTATTATTGAGACACCTATTCAGAGGGATTGGACACATAGTATAGACATTGATTACACACATATGATTTATTAACTTCACACAGTTCATGATGATGGATCCAAAGGGCCTACCTTTGCATTCTTAATCCAACTTCTATAGGATTGAGCACTCAACTCATTCATCAATATAACTCTTGGTTCAACATACTTATAAAATTACCCAACATAACCCAATAGCATGACAGGTTTTGTATTGGTTTGCATACCTGATGAGGCATATTTATTCCTTTCTCTTCCTTCCTCTCTCTTTACCCAAATTTGTACATTTTTATTTTAGATATAGCATATCTAGTAAGAAATAATCTACTTTAACTTTTCTTTCTGTATACTTATATAGTATAACATGATCTCACTACATACAACCCACCATCACATAGCTTATTTGGCTTAGCTTCATAATTAAGTTTAGGTACGCTTCTCTTTTTCTCTTTTATCCTAGTATTTCACTTTAATTCATACTTAGAATAAATGGGGATAAATTTAGTCATACTAAAATGTAATTTGTACAACTTGAGCTTGACTTCTGACACCCAAACCATATGTTTATCTTACTCACTTACACAACCCACTTAGGAATGTTTTCATTATTTCCTAGTCATTTTAAGCCTTCTACATTCAGCCCCTACTATCTAGACTCCTCTCCCAGGAAAATATTTATCCCCTAGGGTCCCTTTCCCCTAGACAACATCACCATAAGTTGGAGTATAGCGCTAGGACCCAGGGTGTCAACTTTCCAACGCTATTATCCAAGTCCACAATAGCCTCAAAATGTCATATTTTCCTAAAACTATATATTTTTCCTTGTCAACCTAATGTGAGATCATCTTACCCAAAATCACTAGTTTCCCTATAAAATCCCATTCAAAGATCATGTAGAAGGGTTGGAAATCATTCAAAGGCACAAGTTAGAAATATTCTAAAGCAGACTCAAGCAAATCTTCCTATTCTCTGCATATAGCCATTCTAGCCTATCCAAGCTCTTACACTAGTCACGAGTTATCTAAAGATTTCCCAAATTTGCATACATAGGATTACATAATACACATTCAAATTGAGAGAACTACATTGGCCTTGATCCCTATTCAGAGTATTGGTATGTAGGCAATGTGCCCACACACGATGTGTGATCACACATTCAATGTATATTACACACTAACCCCTTTTTTTAGTTGGATTCAAGATCACCTATCAAGTATAAATAAGAGTTAAGACCTTTGAGGATAAAATAAATTGCACACGAAGCTTCATGAACAACTATGGCTCGATATTTCAAGCATAAGGTCTCTCAGAGTACACAAATGAAACCCAAAAAGATAAAAAATCTCAGGCACTAAAGACTATAGTGCCAAAAATTTGACTATAGCACTGGACCTCAAGGTGTTGCATTTTTTATGCTCCTCTCCAGGTAAATAATAGACTTATAGATCCTATTTTTGACAGTCTACCAAGATAGATCAGTAATTTTCAGCCTCTATCTCCTCTATCTCAGCCCACAATTAGGTATGTTTTACTCTCTATCCCTTTGCTTTCTATTTTTAAAAATTAATTAAGCATTTCCAAATTCAATAAATTAATAGGTTAATTAAGGCACATTTATCTACTTATTTTTCCCTTAATCTAGACCCCTTTACTATTTAGTAAATTAAAACTATAGTTTCCCAAATTCATTAAAGTAGGAAGACATACCAAAAGAGGAAACCATTACCAACATATCCTTCTCTTCCATCATACAACAATCCACTCTTCCTTTGGAAAGCATTCCTAAGGAAGAGGTTACTCTATCTACCTCTCCTATAGAAGACTCACCTTCCTATACCTTGGAACCTTTGATTGAGGAAAAGGATAAGGTAACCACTCTTCTCTCTCCACCCATGGGTTCATCCTTTGAGACCAATACTGAAGGGGTCAAACCCATCTATAAGGCCTTCTCTAGACTAGCTCAAAACTTGGATTACCTATCCCAACCTAAACTAAATCATGCCATATTTTAGCACCATTTTAGGCTTCCTTACCCAACCAAGCAAGAGCCCCTAACCACACCATTGTCAACCCAACCTTTTGCTTCCACTATTGAACCCACCATCATCTCAACCAAACCATTAGAAACCTATACCCTTCAAGCCATAGTTAAACCAACTAAACCAACTTTACCTAAAATAACCCAAGCACCTTCTTTCATCCCAACCAAGCCCATCAAAAAAATTGGTGTACTACCTATTTAAAGCCTTGATCACCCTCCTTTAAATTCAAATTTATCACCACCTAACCCACTAAAGAAACCCCAAGTTAGGCTAACCAAGAAGTGAGATCCACCTAAGATCCTAAAATCTAGAACCTTGCCACTTATTTTTACCTTGCCTTCCATTTTAGGACCACATCCTTCTTCCATCCTAGGGCCATATCTTTTTGTTAAGAAAACACATCTCCAAAAGATAACCCAAAACTAGCCTCCTCTTCTAGCTACACCCCTACATGTCTTCTTGACGACCTTGAACTCTAAACCCTACACTACCAAGCCAACTACTTCTAAAAATTTAGCCTCTAAAGCACCAACCACCAAAAATACTTCACCACCCAAAAATACCACTACTAAGCATATTCCTAAGAACGCTTCCACCCCAAAATTCAAAACCAAAACTACAACATCCCTACCACCTTTGCCTGAGTATTAGTCAACTATCCTATGGAAATTATTGAAAGCTTCTTACTTAACTTTACCTCCCATCAAACCATTTAACCCCCATATTCCTAACCCATCTTGTTTTGATGATAATTTAATTTTATTATAGCATAAAATGCCAAGACATGATATAGAGAACTATAAATCTCTCTAGATCATAGTCCATTAGCTATATGTTGAATATGACCTATTATTAGAAGAGCCACCCATAACCCCATAGCCACTCTAGTAACCATAGGCCACCACCCCAAACCTACCTATTCCCACACTCTCATCCAAGAGTGAGGAGGAACCGAAGCATTCCTCTAGGCCAAATATTACCCAAATCCATACCATCCATGTGGTCACATGATCACAAGACCAATAAAAGGGTAAGGAGAAGGCAAAGGTGTTTATTATATAGATATACCCTTCCTCTACCACCCAACCACTCACCCAAACCCAAATATCCACACCTTCTCCCAAACCCAAGATATCCATCTTGGGTACCTCTCAATCCACACCTTCTGAGACAATCTAGAGAGTGGTTCTAAAATAACTTCACCAAACACTGGTGAAGATGAGTTTATATGAATTAATTAATACCTCACTCCATCATCATTAGGTATTTATAGAAGCTCTTCAATCTATAGAGGTCCAACCAAAATATCCTCAACCTATAGCAACCTTTGTTAGCATCCTCTGGCTTTCCCCCCTTGTCACCTTTAAAGATTCAAAAATACCCTCCATTTATCCCCAAGATCCAAATCTTCCTTTCTTCAATACCTCATACGTCAACCAAATCCACATCAAGTAAGTTATGATTAATGGGGGCATAACATCAACATTATCTCCTTTTATGCATATAGCCAACTAAAACTATATGAGAACATTATGTCAGAAACCATAACATTACTCCGTTCCTTTAATGACACTATGGAAACAACTCTAGGAATTATTGTCCTCCACCTTTATTTAGGAACTCACACACTTCTTAAGCTCTTCTATGTAGTGGAAGGTGAGTTCCAATATAATGTTTTACTTAGATGCCATTGGATCCATTTTATGAATTCTATACTTTCTACTCTACATCAATACATCAAATTTGAACATGAGCATCAAGTAGTTACCATACAATCTAACCCAAGCCCTTTCACATCATGCAACATGACATACCACCTAAATGATGTTCTCTTCCTTAGCACCTCCAAGTCTTCATCAACCAGTGATGGTTCCACCTATTCTACCAACCAAGCCTCAACTATCTCATCCATTTATTCTACCCAAATCCACATAAAATACCACTTGGAATCCACATTCCAACATCTCTCACTTGGGGAGTATTTATTCTTGGCATTAGATGCCTTCCCTCGTCCCCAAGAGTACGAGAACCTTGATCAAAACCCCAGTTATGAACCCAATGTTATAACCACTATTTATTTTGGGGCTCCCAACCTCTAAAAAAGTCTTATATATGGGGGAATTTTTCAACTAATTGTCACTTCCTTGATTTCCTCCTCTCCTTGGCCATTCATCTTTGATTTATCCTACCTGGATAAATTAGAGTTTGCCAGGACATACTTCTATAAGTGTGTTTGGAAGGGACTCAATCTAGGACATTACAAGCACAGACCACATAATTTTCCTCCATGTAAGACTCAAAATCCTCATGAAAGATTTGGTCTTGGTTTTACTCCACCCAAAGAGCCAACAAACTATCCTCCCATTATCCTCATTAACAAGGAAATCCCATCCTCACCATCCATTCCACCATCGACATCTAAGGATTTTTACATCATCCCCCCCTAACATTTTTTTACATCAACATGATTCGAATCGGACCCCTAACTTATCAAAGGGATGGGGAGACCATAACCATTCCTCTAACTCATTCTGAGATGGTAGGAGATGACTCTCCTACTATTAATACCATTAGATGCCAGGAGAGACCATAACCATTCCTCTAACTCATTCTGAGATGGTAGGAGATGACTCTCCTACTATTAATACCATTATATGCCAGGATGATGATTTTATTCTCACCTACCTCAGTGCAAAAGATTCCTCTATCCAAAAATCTCTCCTTCCTAATATTTCAACTATGTTGAATGAATCTACCATAGATGTCAACTTAGGTACTCAGGATAGCCCACATATTGTCAAAATTGGCCAATCACTAAGTTTCAATGAGGTTTAGGATTTCCCTCCTTCCTATGAGACCATAATATAACATTTTCTTGGTCTTACAATGATATGCCAAGAATTAACCCCTCTATTTCCAATCACCAACCATGATGCCAAGATAGTCAAGCAAAAGCTTCATCAAATACACCCTTGTATATCCCTTCTTGTTAAAGAATAACTTCAATGCCTCCTATCCATAAATTTTATTCAACCCATTGATTATCCCCAATGGGTCTCAAACATCATCCCTGTCATCAAATCCATAGGGGGACTTCACATTTGTGTATACTTTCATGACCTTAACCTTGCTTATCCAAAGGATGACTTTCCTTTGCCAAGTATTGACTAGATTATTGATCTCACAACTAACCATTAGATGCTATCTCTTATGGACAGGTTCTTAGGTTATAATCAGATCCTGATCACCCTTGAAGATTAGCAAAAAACTATCTTTATCATCCCTTGGGGAACTTTTCACTATCAGGTCATGCCTTTTGGTTTGAAGAACACTGGTACAACTTAATAGTGTGCTATGACCTACATATTCCATTAATTTATTCACAAAATCATAGAAAACTATGTCAATGAATTTCTTTGGAAATCCAAATATCATAAATATGATTTGGTTGTTCTCAATATTATCTTCAAATGCTTCTCCATTACCATGTTTGTTTTAACCCCAAGAAGTGTATTTTTGGGGTCTTGTCAAGAAAGCTCCTTGGACTTACCATCTCCCTTCAAGTAATTGAAGTAGATACTACCAAAATCAAAGAAATACTTGACATGCCTCTTCCCACCCACCTCAAAAAACTCTGTAGCTTATAGGGGAAGCTCCAATCCATTCATCACTTTATCTCTCAGCTTTCTGATTGATGCCAACCTTTTCATAACCTTTTGAAAAAGGATGTATCTTTTAAGTGGAACAATGACTGTCAAAAGTCCTTTGATTTACTTAAAGAGTACCTTCTATCTCCAATCATCCTCATTCTTCCCAAATAAGACCAACCTTTTTACCTTTATATTTCTACCACTAAACACTCCTTAGGGGCAATGCTAGCCCATCAAGATGAGATGAGCAGCATAAAGAGCAGGCCATCTATTACATAAATCATATGCTTATAGAGTACGAGACTCGGTAAACCTATACCAAGAAAATTTACCTTGCACTAGTTTTTATCACCTCCAAACTTCACCACTACCTTCTTAATCATAAGACCTATGTCATAACCAATATCAGCCCACTCAAGTATATGTACTCCAAACCTTATCAAAATCAACATGTGGCTAAGAGAATCATGTTCTTAGTTGAGTTTGACCTTGAGTTCCTCCATAAAAATTCAATAAAATAGCAAGTCATTTCCAACCAATTGTATAAATCACTTGTAATAGATAACCAATCATCCTCCCTTGAGTTT
>JARHVA010001200.1:987500-1027500 GCA_037957365.1 Torreya grandis
CCTCATGGTCTCACCTTGTGAAAATCCATTTGTAACTTTAAAATGAGAAGGTTTGCCTGGCGTAGATCACCCATAAATGGAATATGACATATGGGATCCAAATAACCTCACCATCTATGCGTGCCTTTAATCTATCTTTGTACTAATCTAGGTCTCAGGCTCCTCTCCCTAGTCTTGAGAGCACATAATCATCTCTCCATCACATATAGTTGACCTTGTAATCCATATAATAAAAACCATGCCACAGTAGTCCTACTAGTCTCAGTACCTTGATATGCTGATATGCCCAATAGTGTAGCATGAAATTGATGTTAATCCCATATCTCTTATGAACATGGTATCCCCACAACTCTTAATAAATTTAAACTAATAGGATAGGTGCCCATGCCAATATTGTCTGATGTAGCCACATATCAATAAGAACACCAAATAATAAGTAAAAAAACATCCCATTGCTCAAATTTGGTAAAGCATAACATGTGATGGATATCATCATCATTATGAATAACTACCTTGATCGTCTATCCCTGTGGTACAATAGTGTGTAGTGGAAACCCCTAGAATGCCATCTTGCAAAAATGAGGTCCTCTATATATAGATGATCCATCCACTCATCTCACTCATCCCTATTAATATGATATATTGGCTCACCTCACAATGATATTTTTAGTATCTAATGGATATCCTTTATTATAATGGTGATCTCTCCCATCGAAAGTAGGAACGTGTTAGTGGTTGGGTCCCATCTCTCGATGAGCGCCATTATCATCACTACATTGCATGACATGTTTTGGTAATACCTCATGCCTCCTAGGCCAAACTTGGTCATGTGATCTCAATCATCATCAGTCATGCCTTGATGTACCTCATCCAAGATTTGGGTCACTCGATCCTGCATCTATAACTGCTCCCTTACCTGCAAGTTTATACTAATACATTAGTTTACCTAGTCCATCAAACATTGCTTATAAGTTAACATATTTTTTATCATCTCCTACCTTAACCTATTCATCTAATCTACCCATCCTTTTACGTAATCCTACTTACAACACATCACTCCTTAACCTTATCTACCCTACCACACCTTCACAACATTCAAACCTTCATCTCTTCTTATTAACTTACAATAACCTTTTTTTACCTCATAATGACTACCGATGGTCGAGTATCGATTAGTGATGGTTCATTTTGTAACTGTTACCGATCTATTATCAACCATCAATGGTTAGGTGGTTTACCACTGATGGTCTACTCATTAGCCATTCAATAGTTTCCTATCCATTGGCGATAAAAACCATCGATAATCACTATCTGGTGACCATTAGTGACCTAACCCTAGTTCTACCCCATCAAACTCTTATAATTATCAACCAAATCAATACCTAAAACACTCTACCCTCCCTCTACCTAACTCACACCCATCTACCACACTTTCAACCTCAAATTAACCCCCACTCAAATATTTTTGCATCATAAATTAAACCCCCCAACTTATCAATACATACCCATACCAACAATCACATAATTCACCAAATTCAAATATAAACTACCAATTCAAATAAAACACCTACCTCATTCCATGAGTGTTGATGTGGAGGCACCCTCAAAACTACCACCAATTGGCCCTATACTTTGCTTTGATTTCTCTACATCCTTACTAGTAAAACCTCCAACTCACCACTTAGTCTCAATCACCTCACTCACCTCTTACTTAACACAACAATCAATCACTCAAATTGCACCTTCTCAACCATCATCATTTTTCTCACAAGAGCCATAATTTAAGTGTTATGGGCCAATTACAAATGAGAAAATAAAAGCTCATTTGGCCTTTTACAGTCACCCTTTTAGGGCTGACGTATGACTATTGATGGTCACTTAGTGATCATCAATGGTTGACCCTAACCATTGATGATTGACCCCTTTAGACCTTTTGACATAACAACCACAAATTTTTACCACTTTCAACAAATACCATAGCCAACCATTGGAGTATACCTTCTCTAAAAATCAAATAACCATCCACGTAACCTCAAAATTGGTTATGTTGGCCCAACTTTTACATTTTTACAATGATATTACATTGGTCATTTTGATTGCAATGATTACTCTGCCATAGTTGCACATTTTAAACTTGTATTACATTTTATGCACCAACTAAATTTTGTCTTTTTAGGATCACTTCTTACCTTGAATACCTACAAATAAATTGGCCTTACTTAGGGTACTTACATTTATGAGTGAAATCATAATTGCCATGCCTAAATGTGATCATTTGGTCTACTTGTCACTTTTCCTTTTAGTGCCAACCATATTTTAGTACTACCTCAACTATGGCATCCTAGTCTATACATGATATGTGACATCATACTTAGTCACATTTTGTGTGCTTGTTTGTGCTTAATTTCCCAACTCTTACAACTTTATCACCCACTTCACCTCTTATCAAACCGACACTTAATTTTATTTTACCTCATCTCTTCTCAGTTTGAGGGGTAATACCTCCTCCCATACTCAGGTATCTGACCTTGTACCAACCTTCCTTTTTTATTTATTTTGCATCTCATCAATACAAATTGCATAACAAAAAGGGACAAAATGTAGACACTATAAAACCACATACTATAGTTCTAGATGTTGTGTTCACCCTTAAATCACCCCTTGACCCCCTTAGGACCATTTCACAAACATAAGTCATAATTGCTAAATCTGTCATTTTAACTTTACCCTCTCAAACCATTGATGGTCGACCCTTAACTACTGATGGTTAACCTCGACCACTGATGGTCATACCTTAATGACGTCAAGGGTTAAATCCAATGCAAACTCCAACTTGTTTTTATTAATAGTTATTTTATCTGTCTATACAATCAATGCATATTAAGCTAAAATTAGATAGTTTGTTGAACTTATTATTTCACCACTCCCTTCCTTGTTTATTAAGAGAGGAAGAGGAGGTGAAAGATCATAAACAATCATTATCATAACTTATTATGAAAATGATTAGAGATTTTTATGTAGGTATTCTTCTATCTTCTAATGAACCAACAACCATGATAAAGATCAAAAGTGCTTATATAACTTATCAATAAATAGTCAAAGTTTCATCACACTGTTAGAATTTCTCCAGGCTCTACAACAAGCTTTACAACTAATCTCTACAATCTTCAGACCAATAACAATAAATCTAAGTATATGTTTCTTATCAAGATTCAATAATTAGTTTCTTTGTTTCATTCCTTGTATCACTTCCTCTCCCATCCCACTTTCCTATATTGGATTACCTTCTACCTAAGCCAAGCACCAATGAATACTACCCTTCATCTCATAACCAATAACCAACCCAAGCTCACCTTCCAGGAATTTCTACAACCTTCCCAACAAACTTCTTTTCCTAAACTAGATCCCATAGTAACTCTAATGGTTTCCTAGCCACTGATGGTTTGACCTTAACTAATGATGGTTTACTAACCAATGATGATCACCTAACCACCAATGATTTTACCGAACCACCGACAGTCTATATCTAACATTTGTAAAAATAAACTGATTTGACCTATTAGACCTTGACCAAATCCTATTTTATGAGTCTCTAGCTGATCATAGAGGATCACTTAATCTTTTGAACCACGTTTTATTTATTTATCATTGATATCTAATCATTTATTGCTATAATTATTCAAAAGCACTTATTTATTCTCAAGCACTTCTTGTATTTGATTTCAATATCTTCTATTGTTTGCAATTTATCTTCCATTTTCAGAAGTTAATTATTTAAAAGTGTGGATTGATAGCCTCTAAGTAAGGGTTTACTTCTTGGATCTATCTTGCTAGGAAACCCACCCTACTATCCAACTAATGAACCATTTATTTAATGTTTTCTTATCTACAGGTCATCCTCCCAAGACAAAGAGGAGTATCTAAAATCATCTCGATCAATGCACACACAACATATTAGGTTCCACTAACCTCACCCTTATTTCAATTTTACAAACTTTCTTTCTAAAGAAAATAAGCAAAATTTACATGAAACAATAACCCATTAAGTCACATATTTAAGCTTGAATATAATAGTCCTTTATTTCCTAGATTTTTTTTTATGCATTTGGAATTTTTATAAATTCAAATCATGTGGTACTGTAAATTCTCCATATTAGTTCTTCTTTGAAAAATATGTAAATTCTATTTCAAATGCTTTCAACAATGAAGGTTTCAAATAGCACAAAATTTTTTAAACCAATCCGCTATTGAATAAATGGCTTTGTTTATATAGTTTATTAAATAAAATGCACCTTTCTTTTTTGAACATTACAAATTATAATAATAAATCTAACGAAACAAAAAAAAATATGATAAAAATATTAGAGAATAGTGTTGAGTTCCTTTCTTTCCATATCTAGAATAAAATTTCCACTTTGAAAGTATGCTATACTTGGGTGAATTGAGTGAGCATTTGAGGATTTTCACCCGTAAAAGTATAAAACCAACTAAAGGGTTTTGGGTGAAAAGTCTTGAAAAAATCATGTATCCATATCTAGGTGTTTTGGGCCTTAGGAAAAAACTAGAATATGTGCATGATTGTCTCCATGTTCCCATATAATGGGCATCAGGGTTGTACAACCCCTAATTGAATTAATATTATACCTATAGGAATCCATTGCCAAATCAAACACCAAAAAAATTGAGCAATCTTAGGTTCAATACACAAAGACCAAACAATCTAAAAATGTCTCCCATAGACTAAAAGGGAGGAACAAATGTCCAAATGGGTATTAAGCTTATCCACCATAAGCAAATGTATTGAAATCCATTCACACCCTTTACAAGCAATGTAGTTCTATAAGGCGGATCAACATACCATTTGCAATATTTTTACCAAGGGTGAGAAGAGGTGACAATGATTTTGTGAAATAAATCCACTAGAAAAACTTTGATAATCTCCTCATAGGATTACTTATTCACAGAGGAAAGTTTATATTTAACTTTGAATTTGTCTCAGGGAAGCCAATACCAAGAGTGTTTGCAAAAAATCACAATACAAATTCCTCTTCAAAATAATTTAAGAGAGTGAATCCATAACACCTCTGAAAGAGGAATGACATGATAATTAATAATAGGGGACCACCAATGAGAATGTTGGATGATAGAGAGGCCATCCCTAAACCTGAAACCATTCCATGGTAACCAAGGTTTAACATTTTCCTAAGCCTTTTAAATGTTTTTTTATCACAAATAACCCTATAATTTTCACATGGAAAATAAGATTAAGGACGTTAGTAAAACCTATGCCTTTCCATGTTGCTTGCCCATGAGGTTAACCTTGAGAAATATAATTATGTATTAAGACCTTATAGGCTTCATTTCCTTTAATGACATGGATAATCCATTTGACATAGAGAGTCCATCATTGAAAAGAGATGTCAATCAAACCCATACCTCCCACCTCCTGGGGAAGACATTAGTAGTCTGAGGTCACCCTATGGAAACCTTTACTAGTGGATGGGTTAGCCATAATGAAATCTCTGAGTATTTTTTTAGGTTTTTAGATTGATTACTTATATGGCACACAATAGGAAGATTAAAACACATGGGTGGCCATAAGCACTTTAGATAAAATTTCAAACTTACTAGCCATCAAAAAGGATTTAGTGATCCAATATGATAGCTTACTTTCCACCCTATCTACCAAATACTACAATAGGCTAGCCAGGGAGGCCTAGAATGCAAAGGAGATACCCAAGAACATAAAAAAATCATTATTCTAAATATATTTCCACTCATAATGGGTCATCCAAGGAAGCAGAGAGAGGAAGGATTGTCTGTAACACTGGGTTTTATGCCATTAAAAGGAATAGTCAGAAGCAAGACAAAAAAATATCAAGGTAGATCATGACATTATCAATACTAACTTTATCCTCAATGAGAGTGAGAAAGGAGTCATCCATAAAATTACCATTGAGAAGTTGTAAAGGATCCTCAATAGGAAATGAAATGTCACATATGAGCCCTTGATATTATGCATTCGTAAGCAGATAACCAAAACATTCATCAGTAAAAAAATAAAGAGCAAGTGCCAGTGGGAAACCTTGCCTAATGTATCTAAAAAGATAAAACTAGTCAGAAATAACTCCATTAATGAAAAAAAAGGCAAAGGCATCAATAAAAAACATTCAAAATAATTGCAAGAAAGTTAGGCCAAATCCTAAACTTATAACATATCCAAAATGAATGGCCACTATATATGATCATAGGTTTTTTCAAAGTCAATATTAATTAACAAGGCATTTTGATTAGAACAACGAGCCCATTCCATGCCCTCCCACACAACACTAACATTATCTATGATATACCTATCATGAATAAACCCAGTCTGTTTAGGTTAAATAATCAAAGAAAAAAGGTGGTGAATTCGAAGTCCTAAAGCTTTGGAAATAATGTTATAAGAGACATTAATCAAAGTGATGGGCATCCAATTGTATGTTAGCTCATGGTCACATGCCTTCAAGATGAATTTGATGTGCCCTTTATTGATACTAGAACCCAAATAATATGTATGGAAAGCTTCAAGATAGTCTTGATATAGGTTTGGCCCAACAATACCCCACATTCTTTTGTAAAATTATTAAGTAAATCCATCCCAAGAAAGAGCTTTTTTATTAGCCATTTGCATAATTGCTTCATAAAAATCTTTAATGGAGAGTTGCCTATCATAGGAAACCCATTGCGTAGAAGTGAATTTGCAAGGAACAAATGAAAGACATTGGTTAAGAGCTTGTTATCACTCTAAAGAAGGATTCTAAGCTATAAACACTTTTTGATAGTGCCTAGTAAAGGATTTGACCATGTTGATCACTTCAGTGAGGCATTGACCATCATATTGAGTGGATTTAATCTGATGGGAGGTGTTTTTGGAAAAATTCTTTAGATACTTTATCTCCCACTTTAACCCAATGCATAAGTAATCAAATGTGAGCCCCTCAAGCATTGCACATGTCTTTGATTAGGATTTTTTGACTCAATCTGACCATCTGCAACTACAATGATTCACTAAAAGGGTTTTGTTTGAGTTCTAACACCACATGGCTTAGCTACGAGGAGGTGGAAGAGTAGGATTTTTATCATATATTGGCCAATTGACATCCATAGATTTGAATAAACTTAGCTATTTGATTGAGTGCATCATCCCACTATTGAATCCCACTTGGATGTTGAGTGGCCTAGGGACAAGGCTTCAAACCCATTGAATGTGGGCCACTGTAAGACCATGGTCCAATAGAGCCATATTTTTAAAAAAATGATTTTTTAGATTTTGGGTCTTCTGAACTCCCAAGTGATGCAAAAGTGGATGGGCTAATGGTCATAAAGGACAAAATCTAGTAAGGATTCAACAACAAAAAAAAGGTAATTTGCAAGTAAAAGTATGGTTATGTGGATAGCATAGTCCTATCAAGTTATTTGGGCACATGATCAGATCAGCTTTAAAGATTGGTCCAAGTGTACCAAAATTTAGATTTGGGATGATGACCAATGTTGGGGTTATGAAACCCATATTTATTTCACATGAAAAGCTAAGCTTTGATTTCACTAGTTGAACATGACATCGATAGATGGCCAATCTTATCAGCAAGTAATTCCACCATATTAAAGTCACTACAAATCACCCAATGGGCATTTGGATGTTCATTGGAAACCCACCACTAAAGATCCATCCTTTCATGGGTGTCATTTGAGGCATAGACATTGATGATACGAAAATAATGTTTATCAATGTTGAGAAGGACCCATATGACATGATGTGAAGGGTCATATTCATAGTCCAAAAAATGTGGCTGCCATTTAAGAGAAATAAATTTTGTAAGGCCACCAGGACTTGGGTCATGATTTATTTTTAGAACTAAGCTATTAGGCCATATCAATTTACTGATAGTGCAAAGAATGAAAATTGCCACCTTAACCTCTTGTAGGTAGAGAATGCTCATATCTAAAAAATCATTCCTAAAATCTCTCGCCATGTACTTACAAGCTGATTATTTAAGACCCCAAATATTCCATGCATAAGAATTGATAGATTACGAATGTTAAGAGATATATCTTTAGAATCGATCCCCTTGAATGCTTCATATCAGGTTTTTAATAATTACTCTTTGTTGGAAAGGAATAATTCCTTATGATGAGCAACTCGTCTAGCTTCCAAATTTACCAAATACTCCTCCTCCTCCATATACTTTTGAATAGGGGGACTATGAGAGCGAGTTGGAGATTCTCGAGAGGGATTATGTGAGTCCTTGATTGCACTTGAATGGTAAAAAATATGTGGAGGGGGAGCAAATCTATCAAGGGATAATTTTGAAGAAACTTGAGAACTAGCCAGAACAATAATGGCCATGAGAGTAATGTAGAATTGAGGCTTTATCATTTTGACCTCAATATTGGCACGCTCCTTTGCAAGTTTAATAGCATGTGGAAACTCCCTAGTAGGTTGAGCCATATGTAAAGGCACCTAAAGCACAGAACTAAAAGATGGTTTGTTATTATTCATAGGTTTTCAATGAGCTACACCCTTATTGCTATTTTTTAATTTGCCAATAATTTTTCACCCATCCCCCTGAGTGCTCTCAGGGTTATTATAAGTGGATTTGGGAGCTGGGATGTTCTAAGGTAAATAAAGTAGGCAATAGTTTACATTGTGGTCTATGGCTTGAAAACAAAAACACATGTTGGATAAGTTAATAGAGGACTCGTTGAGAGTGATGAGAACCACAAAATT
This sequence comes from Torreya grandis, assembly GCA_037957365.1. NCBI lineage: Eukaryota > Viridiplantae > Streptophyta > Pinopsida > Cupressales > Taxaceae > Torreya > Torreya grandis. The sequence goes on from JARHVA010001200.1 coordinate 996,268, forward strand.
GAATCTCAACAAATTCTTTAAAATCTTTAGATAAAACCACTTCGATGCAAACCCATTTTTTAAGGCGATTGGAATAAAATATCACAAAATCATGACAACCAACACATCTAATAGAATTCATAATTTCATTTATAAAATTTCAAAAAAAAAAATAACAATTAAAAAAATACCAAAAAATTATGGACTAGAATTCTCCGATACTCTGACCATCACGATCTTAACTTACTATGTTTCAAATAATGAATTGTGAGTCAAGTGAAAATGTTAAAGATCTCGTTGCATAGGAGGGAAGGCATGAACATTCCCGTACCTCATGGAAAGCCATTTTTGACCCAAGACCCTTTTGCACGGCACTAATTTCTAAAAACTACCGACAAAAGAACATCAAGAATTTCGTGGTTGATTAGTCATAGTCAGAGTCACACTCGATATGAGAGCGCATGATATTTTGGAATGAGTGGATGTGGTTTGTTGAAATAAGAATCTTGACTCTTTACCGCCAACCCATGTGAAGCGTCGTGTTTGAAGGTATACAAGACCACTTTGTGAGTAGGAATATATGGCATTAATTTATAAAAACTTATTGACCATTACATTTTTTTAATAAGAAATAATTGATGAAAGGGATTTGTAATTGACTCTAAGACACTTACAATTAAAAAAGATTGCCAAGAAAAATTGTGGCCAACAATTTTATAAGAATTTTATCCAACTCCCACAATCGCCATCTATGATGTTATTGCACATGAGAATTTTGTGTGGCTTTCACTATTGATTGTACGCGAGAAGTAAACACAAAACAATATTCTTACTTGAATAATATTGTGAGAGTCAAGTGAAAATGTTAAACACCTTATTACGTAAGAAAAGACTTATGCTAAATTCACACTAACACCAAAATTCATATGTGTCTTTTACATAATTTCTAATCATTAAAATAATATTATAGGATTACATAGTCGTTACATGGCCTTTATTCTTACATACATTGCATTCAAAATTTGAACTATAAAATAATAAGTGAAAAGGACTTAAGAATACAAAAATATTTACTCAATTACAAATAATTGTCTTCATTGTTAATCATATCCAAATTGACTATGCTTGTATATATATATATATATATATATATATATATATATATATATATATATATATATATATAGATGCAAGTGTGGTCAACTTAAATAAAATTAACGACTATTCATAAAATAATTAAGAGATAAAACATTTTTAAATTCAAAAGCTAATCAATTTATATGCGAAGATTTTTTACATACAAATAACAATAATTTGAGGTATATTCTTTATTTCTGTCGCCCACTTCAAACCATATATTCTTTTGAAACACTCACTTGTCATTTATTATTACTTTAACAACATTCATGTAATTTAAATTTGATATGTTTAATTGTAGTCCATTGTACGAACATTTTTGCATCTACACTTTCCATTGAATGTTATAAGCACCAACTTAATCATGATAAATTCAAGTTAAATTTTATTTTTTAACTAAAAAATATTTTTATGTTTATATTATAAATAAATATTTATTAAATTTAATGTTTCAATAATGTATTATATCAAAAATAACATATAAAGTATGTTTGTTAAACATTAAAATTAAGTTAAAATGAATTAAGGAATTTCAATGTGTTGAAATGTACTTGTGACCCTGAATATGTTGAGTTAAACTATAACTTATCAAGTTACTAATTTTTTGGTTTCAAAAGACTCAAGAATGTTTCATGTAACATTGGAAACAATTTGATAGAGTTTCAAATAAAAACAAATGAAAAATGTGCAAAGAGAGACATATAAAGAATATCGAATAAAAGTCTCTCAAATAAAAATCATATAATAAATTTTACATTGACTGAAATTCAAAGTGATAGAGTCACTACTTTGTTTGTTCAAAAAATTCAAGAATGTCACATGTAGGCTTGAAAATAATTTTATAGAAATTCAATTTCTAAGAAACGAATTATATGAAAAGAGAGATGTATAAAATATATCGAAAATGTCTTTCAAAGAAAAATCACACAATTAATGTAGGACAAACAAACTTACATTGAGTGAAACTCTAAGTAATAGAGTTACTAATTTGTTTGTTTTGAAAAAACCAAGAATGTTGCATGTGAGCTTTGAAACAATTTGGTCCAATGAAAAATAAATAAAAAATGAAAAGATAGATGTATAGGATACATCGAAGAAAAGTCTCTCAAAAAAAAATCATACAATTAATATATGACAAATATATTTGCGTTGAATGAAACTCTAAGTGATAGAGCTACTAATTTGTTTGTTTTTAAAAAACTAAGAATGTCACATATAACCTTGGAAATAATTTCATAAAAGTTCAAATCAAAATAAATGATAAACGTGAAAAGAAAGAGGTATATAATGCATTGAATAAAAGTCTGTCAAAGAAAAATCATATTATTAATGTAAGACAAACCCACTTATATTGACTAAAATTTAGAGTGATAGAGTTACTAATTTGTTTGTTTTGAAAAAAACAGGGTGTCACTCGTGACCTTGGAAATAATTTATAGAAGTTTCAATCAAAATAAATGAAAGATGTGAAAAGAAAGATGTATAAAATACATCAAATAAAAGTCTCTCAAATAAAAATCATAAATTTAATGTAGAACAAATAAACTTATATTGACTGAAATTGTGAGTGATAGAATTGTTAATTTTTTTGTTTTGAAAAAACCAAGAATATCACATGTAATTGTTGAAACAATTTAATAGAATTTTGAATCAATACAAATAAAAGATATAAAAAGAGAGACGTGTAAAATACATAAAAAAAAAGTCTCTAAAAAAAATTCAAACAATTTAAATAAGACAAATACACTTACCATTGATTAAAATTTGAAATGATAGAATTAATAATTTGATTGCTTCAAAAAAAAACTACAAATATCACATATAACCTTAAAAACAATTTTGTAGAAATTCAAATTAAAAAAAATGAAAGCATATAAAAAAGATGTATAAAATTTATTTTAAAAAGTCTTTCAAAAAAAATCATATAATTAATATAAAACAAACACACCTACAGTAATTAAATAAAATTATTAATTTATTTGTGAAAAAAAAACTAAAAATGTCACATATAATCTTGAAAACAAGTTCATACACATTTAAACCAAAAAAAATTAAAGATGTGAAAAAAGAGACTTATAAAAGTGTCTCAAAATAATCACAATTAAAATGGCGTATTTTTTAAACAGTTACCAATGGCGTAGACATATTTCAATTATTATCGCCATGTAATTGGAACCGTGAATCCTTATTCCATTACACATTTATTACGAAGAAAAATCAAACTTAATATTGAAGAAATCTAATTGGGTAAGTTTGATGATAGCTATGTAAGGAAAGTTGAGCATAAAACAAGTGGTGATAAATGTGTGTACAGATTCTGAAATATGTAAAAACTGTCATATTTCACATGGAATCACTGATATAATTAAAATATATAATCCTTCCTTTCTAGACTAAGCCTAAAAATTGATAGTTTGTACCCTATAGTTTGTATTTCATACCATATACAGTAGTTTAATTTTTTAATAAATTGCAAATGTCTACTATTTAAAAAAAAATAGTTAACAATCTTTCATTTAATAGATAATAAATTATTATTAGTTTTTTACATAAATACTATATTTTTATTAAGAATATTTTACAGGAATTTAAAATATTGAATTTGTCAACATTTTTTTTAATTGTTAGCAGAGGTTTTTAGAAAACTCTAGAACATGTTAATTATAGGGATAGTTTGTGCGGTCAATGATAAAACATAATAGTTATCAATAATACAGATTGAATGATGCCATTAATTACTAAGTTGAGCTCATTATATAAAAGACATACAAAGTTAATATATACAAAACAATCGACATAAACCATATGAAAACAAATCAAAATATTCACAATACTCACTACACAAACATATAGGGAAACCATTCAGAGCATTGTATTAATCTCTATCACACATCAAAATCATATTCTATTACAAATGAGATATATATTGACCTTGGAAATATAAGCAATAGATTGAAAAATGCGAGGAGTCTTTCCTTTGGGCATATTGTCTATTCATATTCTAGCCTTTCAATATGCCAAAATGAAAGGCTATTCGCATTCTTCAATGTATTGCTTATATTTCCAAGGTCAAATGCATACAAAATATTATATAAAAGATAAAATTATACAATTCGCACGTGTATATCTAATATACCTTACGATTTTAGAAAGTCCTATTCTTTACCCAACACTTTCATAGACTTAAATCGTTGTCTCATCCCAAGATAAAGTTGAAATGATGAAATATGATCTGAAGTTGAGGAGATGAACCATAAACAAGAGTTGCAATTATCGATCCAAGTTGTTTATTATTATGTTTGCTCCAGTTGGTCTGTTGTTGACCCACTAATTATACAATGTCTGGCAGTGAATGTTGTTGTTGTTAAGTGTCTAATTTAGATTGGGCGACAATATTTTTTTGTTGTAGGAGTTCTTGAACTTTTTATGGTAGAATGAATTGGGGCTCATCCACAAGTTGAGAAATTTAAGGATTGATTTGTGAATGATCTTGCTTTAGCATCTTCTAATATGTTGGCACTTCCCACACCATAGTAAGTATTATGCATAACGGGATCTAGATTACCATCAAATTATGACCATCATCTTATATGATGGTAATGAGTATTTTAATATTAGATACCTTGAGCTGAATATCCAAAACCAGCTCATCCAATCGATCTACATGCATTTGAGTTTGTAAGCTAGTAAATATAGTATGAAACATCTCATTGTCAATCCTAAAGTGTATTCATGGTGGCATCTTTCAAATGCATAAATTACTTGAGGGAATTTATCATCACATCTGAAGTATCCATTTGATCATCCATTAAAACTTTGACTTTATTTTCTATTCCAAACTCTGGTTGATCAATGGCCAATGAGTTGTTAAGGTGATACTTCAAATTCAACATCCCTTGTGTGATTTATTTTGCTTACTATGAGCAGTGTCCAAAATTTATTCATATTCTTCAAGTAGTTCATAAATTACCTCCGTCTCTGACTTTATATTCTGCCCTTATGCTCATAATGATTAAAACTATTGCACAACCAACCAATCCTTGGTGAGTTGCTTCAGTAAGATTTTGAGCAAATTTTTCTCAAAAATCACCTAGACACCTAAGACTTGTGTGACCAACATTAGATAATTGTTACTGATTAGCTAGCATGAATTGGTACTTTATCAATTTAAATTTGTATTTTCATCTCGCAATTGAAAAACTTTTAGTTCTAAGTCTGAAAATTTTTGTGAAATGGATTCCTAAAATGTAGTTGTGCCTTCAATTTATTTGGTCATCAGTAGATGGGCAACATTTATAAATGTTTCCATCATAGTGGTAAAAAGTGTCATGGATGTGGTTGGAAGCATTATAGGGGATTGTATAAATTGAGCAAAAGGAAGTGATAAAATGGTGCATCAGGTGGATGATGTGGGAACATCCCACAACCACTGACTAGTAATTTAAGGTTTTGGATACAAAGCCTCCTCTTGTGCCCTTTCCCATGTCATCAACACATGCTATGTTACGTGGCCTAATTTTTATTTATCTTTGGTTTATTTGTCTTTTCTCATTCAGGCCTCAACTTCATCCTTAGCCTTAACATCTACCTCATTTTACTCTTCAAACTTAGCCTTAGCTTTGGCTTCAATTTTGGCTTTGGCTTCCACCTTAGTCTTATACTTGGTTTTATCTTCAGCTATGGATCTATCCTTGGCTGCTTATGCTTTAGTTGCACACTTGGCTTATTCTTCCTATTGCACTGATCCTCTTTTCTAGCACCTCTTGTTCTTCCTTATTTTGTAACGTAACATATGTTTCTTGTTGTTTTCTCTACGCTTCCTCTTGTTCTTTTTTCTCTACTTTCACTTCTTAGACTCATTTCTTGTGAGCCTCTGCTTCCTCAACTTACTTCTAGCATTCCTCCTCTGTAGCTTCTTATTTTTATTGTTCTTCCTATGTAGCTCTTATTTCTTACATTGGGATTCTTCTACAGGTACTTTTTACTTTTTTTCTTTATTCTTTCTCTTCTTCTCTTTTCTTTGTTTCTGTTCAGCCTTATTTCACTCCTCCTCTAGATCTACTTATTCTAGTGCAATTTTTATTTGTGGCTTTTATTTTAGTAAAGTTGTTTCTTCAAGTTCCTCCATAACTTTTGGTGTATCAAGCTTGGTAACTGATTGGGTGTATTCTAAGGAGGTTTATTTCACAATCATACTTTTATGTGTAAATGTATTTTTCTTGGATGTGGGTTGAGGAATGAGGGTCTTCTTGAGCTTCTTCACATCTTGGTTCTAAGGTTGTTGTCATATTGTTTGTGCTTATTATGTACAACTCACCTTTGTGGATTATATAAAGGATGCCATCCTATCCTCTATTATTGGATACAACCTTGACTAAAGATGAGTCCTTGGTTTGGATGTCAAGGTTAGAGGTGGAATTTCTTATGTAGACTAGGCTTATTGGTGTGAAATAGAAGATCCCATAGTTGGATCTCTATGGAATATTTTGGCCACCAATTTTTTCAAGATGCTTCCTGACCTATAGTGTCAACAATAATGGAGGGGGAGGTTAAGTAATATTGACCCAATGGTCTCTACTTACTTGGTTTCACACTTGATATATTCACACTATTTTCAAGAAAAAGAATTCTTTCTCTTTCTCCTATTCATATATTTTATTTCTGATGTCTTCTAGCATGGTCTTCAAGACTTATTTCTCCTTGAATCCAATCTCTACCAAGTTATACTCGCCTACTATTGTTGGCACATTTAGATTATCCAACCACCACTTTGTGTAATGCATCCCATTCTTGGGTGGTGATGGTGAAGCTCATTATGTGGGGGCCTTCTATCTGCCTTTATCTTGTTGCATGAGAGTTTTTGATATTTATGGTGGCACTTATGGTTGTACTTTTTGTTGTCCTTGTACTTATTATGGTATTGGGTGTTGTCCTTCTAGGTGAATAGATAGTAGAGGTGGCACCATCATAGTAGTTATTTATATCTACTTCTAGATTTCTTCTTGTATATCCAACATTATAATGAAGAATGACATTAGGGTCATAGTTGGATTTGGTAACTGATGTACCTTCATCTAGATGCCATTATGTGGTTTTGTAATTGATGTATGTTGCCTTAGATATTACATGACATCTTGGGGTTTTTATAGGTATGACTTAATCAAGGCTAGAGCCTCAACCTACCATGTGTTAAACCACCACAATTGATCATAATATTGTCTTATTTTGGACCATGCAATATTTTTAAATGTGGTAGTAAACCAAAAATCTATAGTTGGCTTGACTGGACCTTCTAACAATTTTCACTACAAGAAACAAAGAATTAACACAAGAACTAATATTTGAATTTTTGGGAGGCACCTGCAAAGATATTCTTAATGTTGCTAGTTAACTTTGAGGTAAAAAAAATTGGGCCAGTTTAAGTCTTCATGTAGGAGTATCATAAGATATGTAATATCTATCACCCCTTTTGTTGCATGTTTGGCATGCTTTATAGTTTGCCAAAACCTCTTTGTAATGCATTTTAACTAGAATGTGCACCAAAGAAAAATCTATTGAATCAATTGGGATTCCTCTACCTAACCTTATTGTATACTTATCCTTAGTGTCTAAATAAGTTAGTGGAATGATGGAATTATATGGGAGGAGGGATTTATTGTGGGTTGGGAGGCTCGTTTTCCATGCCATTGTCTTAGTACTAATCAAAATTATGATATCATGGGATAAATTAATAGCCCCTTCATTATATATACTCATAATAATAAGCATTACCTCATCAATTTGTCCAAATGTAAGTAGCTTGATCAGTCTTTCTGCATTTGATCCTCAAAATGGATGTGGGAGCACTAGGGATCCTACTTGTGTAATTTCTTTTGGCCCATGAGTAAATAAAGTATCTTCTGATTGATCAATGAAATTGAAGGGGTCAAGATCATTATATTCGATTTGTCAAAAAACTAAGACAATCCCCATCTCTTCCTTCTACACATTTATAAGTGGAATCAATAATGGATCTCTCTCCATGGTTGTTGTTATAGCTCGAGTAAAAAACTTGCTATGTTTGTTCTGGATATGGAATGTAATTTATGTGCAAAAAGATTTTTTAAAGAATATTGTAAAATACACTTATTATCAAAATTATGTAATGTCTATGTGTTGTATGCAACCTTATTTATATAAATTTTGGCACCCAAATCCATTTGGCCAATTTTTTAAAATGTACTAATCTAGTTACGCATGAGTTCTCTCCTAATATTAATATCACTTGATGTTGTTTAATCTAATAGTGTCATTTTTATGTCTAGAGACCTTGATTTATCCACCAAAATTTATTTAACATGACATGATATCATTTCAACTATCCCCTCTCTTTTATGATGTCATCTATTAGTTGGCCACATAATCCACTTTGGGAAGGATACAATCTATTCAAGTTCCCTATCATTAACGGTCTTGAATGACTATTATCTTTCCTTTCACCATACCTATCTTTTTACCATCACCTTCTCAAACTTATTTCATGGCGATCATGTAATTATTTCTATCCATCTTTCCTATAGGTTGTCTCTAGAATTTGATCACACGTTATGATTATAACTACCCTTTATTTCTTGGATGTGTTACAATGCAAAGATTGCATTGTACACACACTTTAATCATATAAAAACAAACAAAAACACAAAACAAAATTAAATAAAACCCTAATCTACATGGTTCCACTTGGAATCCATTCTTTTTAGTAGCAAGAATGATAGAGAGTAACGACAATAAGGCTTAAGCCTATAACCATAACACATCCTAATAAATAGTATGGTTTCTTGTAAATCTTTTAACATAATGGTATTTTATTTTAAAACTTCATAAATAATGTAGGGTCCCTTCCATCTAATGTGAATTTTTTATAGGAATGCCTTAAATCAACTATCATATAGTAGTACCACTTGTTTTGGGTGAAATCTCTTAGATCACAAGTTAAGATCATGTCATGCCTTATATAGCTTAACTTGTGGATTTCTTGCATTTATTGTGCCCTTTGTTGACATTAATACATTATAACCAAGTCTAGTAATATTTGCTTTAAATAATCTTATTTTCATAGACTCATAACCATTACATAATATATTCCATAAGCATTACTACCTCAATACCATAGATAAGCTAGAATGGAGTGAAACTTATGGCCTGATTGTAATTTTTTTTGTATGCCCAAAGAATCATAGGAATGCAATCCTCGCAATCATATTTTTGCACATTAAATATCTTTGTTAACATTTTTGCAATACTTTATTTGATGCTTCATCTTGTCCATTTACTTGGAGGTGAAATCCCATTCTCTTGTGGTGAAATATCATAAACTCCTTAGTGAGAGTCTTGATAGTGTTACTGAGGAAATACATTCCTCTATCAATGACCAACTTCATTGAGCATCCAAATCTTGTAATAATATTTTCATAAAATAATTTGGTAGTATCCTTTACACCACAACTCGAGGTTGTAGTAGCTTCCTATATTCATATAAAATATCCAAATTGGTAGTTTGAGTGTGACTTGTGACACCCTATCCATAGGTCCTTGCATGCTATTAAACACTTTTCTACGAATTATCAGTCATCCATAGCCTTCTAAACAATGGTTTCATCTCAACCAAACCCTATTTCCCAAGCCAATCCTATCCACCCAGGTCTCGAGCCTGTAAGGTAGGAGCACCATACCTAGATTATAGTGCCAGACCCTAGGGTGTCTCATTTTTGGCACTCATGTCCCTTTGTAAATTGAGCCTCAATGGTCATTTTTATCTAGTTTTTATCTTTCATTATGTTAAACTATCATGAATACATCTAACTCATGACCAATGGTTTCTTATAAAAAACCTATCCAAATTTCATTTACAAGGAAGGTGATAAATTTTACAAAACAAGCAAACTACTAAGAATTTTTTTTCTATTCTCCACATACAGTCACACAATACAATTGCAAATATTTTCAAACCCTCATACTAGTCACTAACCACCTTAAACACTCTCAATTTGGTATTTTTGCATCTACATCACATTATTGTATAAATCACAATAATTGAAAGAACTACATATGACTTGATCCCTCTTTAGAGTTTTGGTATGTAGCCAACATGTCCACACAAGTGGTGTGGATTACATGTTCAATGCATATTACACACTAACCCCCCATTTATCTAAGTCATTCAAATCCTATTTTATCAAGTATGATGGAGGGTTAGGGTTTGAATATTAAAATAGCTCTACAATGAGTTTCGTCAATATTCATCACTGAAGATTTCACAGGTAGTCTCACAAATGAATAATGCAAAGAACCTAGAAAGCTCAGATCTCTGTGACCAGTTTGGATAAAAATGATAGGAGTGGACAACAGTGTCAGACCCTAAAGTGTCTTATTTTTGACACGCTTATCGTTTCACCGAATGAAAGTGAGATTTTGATTTGTAACACTGTCCTAGTTCTGCATAGCCAATTTCAACATTTTTTTCATCCATCTTAGTCCAGTTTCAAGCTAAGGTATATTTTTGCTTATTTATTGCTATTTTTAAAAAGGTAAAAAAGAAAAATAAATTATATAAATTAGGATTGTAACTATTGTAATATTATATGTTGATTTATTGATTCAGACCCTTAACTAAAATAAGAATAAAACTACATTATTCCCAAAATAGTTAAATCATTTGGTTAACCCAACTTAGTTCGTTTGCACACAAAAACCCTAAGAAAATTTTTTTACTGATTTTTTTTAGTATTTTTCTAATTTTTTCTTGTATATTTAAATCATAATTTCATATTTAATTTTTTAAGTTACAGTAGTAATTTTAAAAATAATTTCTTTCAAACCTTAGTTGAATTTACTAGATCCCTTTGCTTCTTGAGGTATCACCTTTCATGTTTGTGAGCTTCGTATCCTTTTTTATGCATATTCCAATTCGCTATTTAGAATATATTTATTTAATATTCTCTTTCATTTTTTAAATTGTTTTCCTTATGCCATCTAAGCTCTTTGCATCTCTTCCTTTGATAAGAAGTGTAAGACTTAGTGGAAACCCTCTTGACTTCACCCAGATTCCTCCAACCTGTACATATACCATAGATAAACAACCAGCTTAGCTTCCTACTATAGATCCTACACATCCAGAGTACACTAATTTTCATGACGATAATTTTGAAAATGAGCAAGATGAGAATAACAATGATGATACACACACAAATGTTCGTGACCCACCACATCAAGTTCTTGATCCACTTCCACCTATTGTTGATAATGTTGTCATCAACAAAGATTTGATTTTACAAAGTTTCCAAGAGACTTAAGGAATAACCCTGAGATCATACCCTTATCTTATAATATATCATGAAAATTAAATAGGATAAACAAGTTGAGTCTTCCATTCCTTCATAGAAACCAATTGTAAATGACACTATAGGGGCAACTATGTCTCAACAACCCCCTATAGCAGCCCAACCTTCTTATGAGGCACCACTGGTTATGGCTAATACATCTTTGTCTCCTAATGTGGCTGCCCTTATGCAAGAGATAATTTTTTTTCAATCCAAGGTACTACATCTTGAGTTATGTGTCTCTAGACTAACACAAGCTTTGGATTTTTTTACTCTACATATACCATTGGCATTTCATATTGCTTCTACACCATTGATATCAGGTTTTGTTCAATCGAAGATCACTCTATATGATGGCAAGGGTGATCCAGAGACACACTTGATAACTTTTCATGCAACATGCTTGGACTATGTACCAAATGACTAGTTACTAACCAAGATATTTCCATGGAGTTTAAAAGATTATGTTTTATAATGGTTCTATAGTCTACCAAATTAGTTAGTCAATGCATTCAATCCTTTACTGACATGTTCCTAGCTCATTTCAACATTAACATATGTGACAAGGTTTTTTATGTCCAAGTTGCACAACAAAAATAAAGGTCAAATGAGCATCTCATAGATTATGTTCTTCGATATAAGACTATCTTGGCTAAAATAACTAGCCCCATGGCTGATCAATAATTACAAGATCTCTTTAAACAAAGTCTTCTATCAACTTTACATAAGTCAATAATTTTTAAAAAGTTCTCTTCTTTTACTGAGTTATGTCATACACTAAATGAAATGGAAGTCAAACTAATTTTAATGGGCAAACTCAAGTATACAAGCATATCAAAAACAACTGACAAGTGTAACAGTAAAGTCCAATACAAAGGAAAGGTTAATGATAGAAAAATTCAAAATCAACCTAAAATTAATGCAAATTTATATCCCCCTCAGTGAGTGGTTTTATCATCACCTCCTTAGTGAGCCTTTACCAATCTACCAATATCTCTAGCCAGAGTCTTACAATAGCTATTGGAATGCAATATCATATCTCTCCCTCCTATTCAGAAAGTTGATACAACAAAGCCTCTTCAATGTGGATATGATTAGAATGAATTTTGTTGTTTTCATAGGGCACTAGGCCACATAAAAAATAGATGCATTAGTTTGAAACATAAAATATAAGATTTGATAGATGATAACCTTATTGATCTTGGCACTTCAGTTGAGCCTCCTCAGGCAAAGAAAACATAGGACAAAGCTTTGAAAATTTTCTTAGATCCTTTCCCACTGATCCAAAACTCAAAAGTTTTGGTTGACAAAGATTGCAATAGCATAGAAACAACATAATAACAATGAATTCTCTGAGAAGAGACGTCATATTACTTACAGATCACAATACAAATAGGGGCTTATCTTTGGGAAGAGATGTCTGCCTTCCCCTTTCGGGTTACAATGCATTTATACATATTTTTTAAAACAACCTCGGGAGATTGCGTGGCTTGAGGAATTAACGGGTGACGATTTAACGTCCCAACATTAAAACAATACAACGATTGCATTAAAATACTGCAACGCTTGAGGACATATGTCCCAACATTAAAATAATACAAGGCTCGAGGACATAATTGCTCGAGGACAAAACTATCACCGACAATACAAAATGAAAACAATACAAAATTTGAGGAATTAATTGTCACCTGAATGGTCACCCATATTGTTGCCTAAATCATTCCTCCCTCCTTGAAAAGCAATGTTCCCCATTGTGTCAATATTCCCTGTCAGGTGGGGTAGCTGTGTCTTGATTTTATTCTTTGTGAGCCACTCACCTTGATGGCTAAGTTGGCCTCTTCTGACCACTCAATACAGCGGAATAGAGTGTTCTCTTATTGTCTTCATCCAAGTATCCACAATCTAATCCTCTTCTACTGGAGCAAAACTCTGTGGATCAAGCTCATCAATGTCTAGTTGTTCTACCACAACTGAAGTGTCCAATAGAGGTGGGTGATATGGTTTGAGGAGTTCCACATTGAATATTGGATGCAGACCAGGGTAGGCTAGTAGGTTCAACTCAAAAGCATTTTTTGCAACTTTTCTGGTGATGGTGTATGGACCATATCATAGAGGCCGAATCTTTCAGTGTGGGCCTGCAAGCCATTCCTTCTGAAGCCATAACCAAACCTTGTCACCCACAGCAAAATGGTTTGCAATCCTATGTTTGTCATGGCGTAGCTTATACTTCTGATTCATCTTCTCCAAGATGTCGTGAACTTGTTTTTGGATATGTTTCATGTGTTTAATAAACTTGGTCACTTTTGCTACCTTAAAGCTTCCATGAGGTGTGTATTCCATGGTGGAAAATGGAATAGATATATCAATTGGTGCCATGGGTTGAAACCCAAAACATACTTGGAATGGACTATGCTTGGTCGAGCTGTGCAGCGCCCAATTATATCTATGTTGGATGAACGGAAGTTCCTCATCCCATTTGCATGGATGTTTGGAGTGATACATCTAAATCTTGTGAACAATCAAGCGGTTTACCACCTCAGTCTGACCATCAGTCTGTGGATGGAAGGTTGTGGAATTCATCAGCTTAGTATCCATCATCTTCCATAGAGTGGACCAGAAGATGCTCATGAACCTACTATCTCGATCCGAGACAATGGACTTAGGGAGGCCAAAATGGAGCCATACATGACTAAAATATAGTTGAGCAGTTTCCTCAGTAGACATATTTTTCTTACAAGAAATCATGATAGCCATTTTTGAAAAATGATCAACTACCATAAAAATACAGTCCTTGCCATGTCTGGAAGTGGGCAAACCTAAGAGAAAATCCATTGAGATGGATTCCCAAGGCCTGGTTGGTTCTGGCAACGGCGTGTACAGTCTTTGCTTCTTATTTGTTGGCTTGGCAATTGCACATGGGGTGTAAGATTTGAGATATATTTCCACATCTTCATGCATATGGGGCCAGTAGAAGTGTTTTTGAAGAACTGCCAATGCTTTTTTGATACCAAACTGGCCAACTATCTTACTGAAGTGTGCTTCCCATATCATCTTTTGTTGCTCTACAACAGGAACACAGATGTGCCCCATATGGCAGAGGACATTATCTTGAAAATAGAAGTCAGAAACATGTTCACCTTTTTGGAGCGCTTGATATGTGTTAGCAAAGGTAAGATTTGCTTCATACAGAGCACCCCAAGTGGCAGTCTCATGTCCACATAGAACAAGCACTGTTGTGAGTGCAGTAATTGGTGGGCGGCTTAGGCAATCTACAACTGTATTTGAGCTCCCCTTTTTGTGTTTGATTATAAAGTGGAATTGCTGAAGATACATGGCCCACTTTTGGTGCCTCTCATTTCATAGTTTGCTTTGCATCTGGATGAATTCCAATGGTCTGTGGTCAGTGTGGATGACCGTCTCTTTCTCCAGGATGTAGTGTTTCCAGTGCTTGTAGGCTTATACAATGGAGTAGAGCTCCTTATCATATGTTGGATATTTCCTAACTGTATCAGTGAAAGTTTCACTTGGTATGCAACAAGATGGCCATGTTGCATGATGACAACTCCCATGGCATATTCAGATGCATCTGTCATCAACTCAAATGGTTGATGCAAATTTGGCAAGGCAAGAACAGGGGATGAGTAGAGTCTATTCTTCAAATTCTCAAATACCCTTTACTATATTTCACCCCACTGAAATGTAACTTTAGCTCCTCCTTTAGTCACTTGGGCTAGTGACCAAGCAACATGTGAAAATCCAAGAACAAACCTGCGGTGAAAATTTGTAAGGCCCAAAAAGCTACGAAGCTTTGTGAGGGTCCTTGGTGTGGGCCATTCTCGAATAACCCAAATCTTTTCTGGATCAACATGGATCCCTTCCTCATTCACAACGTACTCGAGGTACTGAATTGTTGTCATTTTGAATGTGTATTTGTCAAGATTTGCGTATAACTTGTGCTCCTGAAGAGTTGAAAGCACCTTACAGACATGTTGCAAATGTTCTTCCCATGTTTTTCTATAGATGAGAATGTCATCTAAGTAGCCAACCACGAATGAGTTGGTAAAGGGTCATAGGATGTCATCCATCATCCTCATGAAGGTTGCAGGTGCGTTAGTTAGGCCAAAAGGCATAACCAACCATTCAAAGAGCCCCTCTTTAGATTTGAATGCAGTTTTCCAAACATCAGTGGGATCGATGGGAATTTGGTGATAACCAAATTTGAGATCAATTTTGGTGAAGAACTTTACACCACAGGGCTAGTCCAGTAGGTCATCGATTATGGGGAGAGGGTAGCGATTCCTCACAGAGATTTTATTTAGGGCTCGATAGTCAATGCAAAGCCTCCACGTTCCATCTTTATTCAGTGCAAATATGATTGGGCTACCACAAGGTGAAGAGCTTGGCCTGATGTGACCCCTTTTGATCAATTCTTGAATCTATATTTTTATCTCATCATTCTCCAAAACTAATCTGTGATACACAAGACTGTTAGGCAAAGGTGATCCTGGGATTAAATCGATAGATTGTTTTACCTGGCAATGCAGTGGAACTCCTGTGGGTGACTTGAATAAGTCATCATATTTTCCTGTGATTCATCCTATCTACTTTTGTTGTTGTGTTGATTGTTTATTTAGGACCACAACATCGGCCTCCTTGGATCTCTATGGTTTGACCATCATGAGAACAAATTGCTTTGTCTTCTCCACCAGTCTCTTGCATTACTTAGCACTGATTAGGGAAATAGATGTGGGAGGTGGTACCTCTGGTACCCTATAGCACCATGCTCCAAGAGTGATGGTGATCCTTCGGGTTCGGGATTCATAGATGCCATGTCACTCATACATGAATGGTTGACCAAAGAGGACATCACAAATGTCTAGATTGACCACATCACACAAGACTTCATCTTGGAATGGTTTTATAGCATATGAAAGAAGACACTGATGGGTGACATGAAGTTCTCTCCCTGGGCTCAACCACCCAATACTATATGGCTTTGGATGAGGCTTCATGGATAGACCTAGACTTTTCACAACTTTAGCTGAGATTAAATTCTTGACTCCTGCTATCAAGAATGAAATGCAGAGGCTTACCTTTTACCCATAATTTGGAGTGAAACAATCTTTCTTTGTCATCTGGTCTTTCCTCATAGGTTTGTGATGAAGCGGCGATGGTGTCGGGCTTAGCATCTATAATTTCTTCTTCATCCTCTTCGACTATAGGTTGTGTATGAGGTAGAGTAGTAGACGTCGAGTATTGTGACTCAGAGAGCAGTGACTTGATGGCTCGACATTCTTCTTTGGAGTGAGTTCCAGTTTTTTGGTAATCACACCATTTTCTAGCCTTCCCCTTCTGGGATTTATTATCCTGAAACTCCTACTTACAATTTTGGCCTCGTGTTTGACCTTCCTTGTCACTTTTCCATTTTGAAGGTTGACTCTTTGTATTCTTCCGACCATGATTTTGTTCAATCTTCACTACAAATTTATATGCCTCACCGAGGGTTCCAAATTGAAGAGTTCGATTTCCCCTTGGATGTACCATTATAGTCCACCATGATATTTGAGAGTTTTATGTTTTTCACTTTCTTGAATGCCCAGTCTTGCAGACAAAGAATGAAAAGTGTCTATGTAATCTTGCATAGATTGGTCCTTGCCTTGGCGAAGTTGTTGCCACTGTATGTACAGATCATCATACGCACCAATGGGATAGTATTCTTCTTTTATTGCTTCCGTAAAATCATCCCAAGTGGGTTCCACCCCAAGGCCAATGATATCCATACTGAACCTCTTTTTTTACACTTCCCACTATTTTTTCATAGGCAATGATGATTTAAAAAGATCAAAAGTGATCTTTTCTCCATCGATGAACTTATTTACAGAGAAGTAGGATGATAGTTGATCAAACCAATTTTCCACTGCATCAGCATTGATTTTGCCTTCAAATGTGGGAATTTCAAAATTTACCTGAACCTTGAAGGGCATTGGGGCACTGAAAGGAAGCTCCCTCAATGAGGAGCCCAGATGTATAGCCGTAGAGTGAAAATTTCCCATCGAAAGTGTTTGAAGAATTTGAGAAAATTATTGGAGCATCTGCACTTGTTGCTACTGGAGGGCTTCATTCACCATTTCCTTGAAAGGATCAGATGTCTCAGTGTCATCCACCATTTGAGGTCATTTGGGGCGCATAGGTGGAGCATTTGGAAGCTCTGTCACTTCCCACCCAAGTTTCATGTATCCTAACCTCATCCTCGAGAACATACACTCTCAAGACAAATTGATTTGATACCACTTATCCAAAACTCAAAAGTTTTAGTTGACGAAGATTGCAATAGCATAGAAACAACACAATAACAATGAATTCTCTGAGAAGAGACATCATATTACTTACAGATCACAATACAAATATGGGCTTATCTCTGGGAAGAGATGTCTGCCTTCCCCTTTCAGGTTATAATGCATTTATACATATTTTTGAAAACAACCTCAAGAGATTGCGTGGCTCGAGGAATTAACGGGTGACGATTTAACGTCCTAGCATTAAAATAATATAACACTCGCATTAAAACAATGCAACACTCAAAGACATACGTCCCAGCATTAAAATAATACAACGCTCAAGGACATAATCGCTCGAGGACAAAACTGTCATCGACAATACAAAATGAAAACAATACAAAATTTGAGGAATTAACTGTCACCCGAATGGTCACCCATATTATTGCCCGGATCACCCACAACATTATAAACAAGATATAGGGGATATATTAGGTGTTCACCATGCATATCATGCACACCATCCACTGGCTACATATCAAGAACCTTCAGTTGAGTCACATCCTTTGAGCAACAAGATTGGTGTATATAATTCCAGAGTTCCAACTAGACCTTCCATCTCCTTCTCAGAGTAGGAGATAGTTGAGGATGTTTCTAATTACCATGCACTCTCTATAAAAGCTTATATTAATCATCATCCCATTCATAGTGTTCTCATAGACAATGGATATAGTATGAACATGTACACTATGACATTACTATAGAATTTGGGATATTTAGATCAGGGTATTACCCCAAAGGACATAGTTATTAGTGGATTCAATGGGTACATATAGAGTTCATTAGGTGAGATTGTACTTTCTCTACAAGTTGGTCCAACACAAGTGGCCACACTATTTACTATAGTTCTCAGTGTAGGATTATTTGATATATCACTTGGTTGATCATGGATTTAGAAACTTCATACAATACCTTCTATAGTTCATAGATGCATGAAATTCATTCACACTAATCAAGTTGTTATAGTTGGTAGAGTATCATATGAGTTACCACTCCCCACTTTAGAGCCATCTAGTACTCTATAGTCACCAGTTTCAGCTCCTCCACTAGTTATAGTTCTTATTTTAATTTAGATTCAAACATAGTCAAGGCCTCCATCACCAAAACAGAGAGCTCATACACTTCCATAGTGGCCTCTTTTAGAACAACCATAGTTTCAGGACTTTAGACAATTTCTAACTATAGTATTCACACCCAGGGTAGTATCATTGAGGTCTCATGCCTTTACACATAGAATACATGTTCAGAGAGCTTCTTCTACTACAAAATGTCCCTAAGATCCCCACAATTGCATCCACTTCTCAGAGTTATAAAATAACCCCACAATTAGTTTCCACTTCAAAGATTTTAGATCACTTATAACATATACAACTTTGAGAGCCATAATTCCAGTGCTTCCATCATTCTTCACGATCACACACCATTCCTCTTCTTGATACAAGACACCATGATAGAGAGTTTCTCATGAGACTCATTAGTTAGTTTTTCTCAATTTTTTTTGTACATAGTTTCTTTATGCTTGCTTGTAAATAGCTTATTTTAAAAAAAAAACAAAAACCTTCAAATATTCCAAAATACAAAAACATTTAAATAAAAATAACTCAAAACACTAAAAACATTTCAATTGTATGCATTTTCCATGCTTTACATTTCTACTACCATGATAGACATACATTTTGCTATTCTATGCTATTGTTTGTTGATATATTTACATTGCCATGCTTCTCTTGATCTTATTTGAGTGTGTGTAGTGACATATAGATCCTCAATTTCTTCACTCTACCCATTTAGGGGGCATATTATTTATACATTCGAGACATACATCGATATATATATCCATCGAGGGCATCTTCTACATGACTATACCATCTAGGTTATGTCATTCCTACACCACACACTCTAGTTATCATGTTGATGTACATTACTATCTTACATAAATTATTCTTTCGACACTCACTAGTATATAGCACTTGTGTATTTTTTAGCATCTACCTAGTCTTGTACTACATGTTTTGCATACTTTCACTTTTTGCTTTGATTAGTTAGATGTGATTATATTTCTAGCATTTACATGCCTTCCTTTCTTGATTTATGTAGCTAGATGTGATTAGATTTCTCAATTTCTATTTTGTCTCTTGTGTGTGCCTTAAGACATTTTCTAATGTCCTTTACTTGTTTTTTTTTTGTGACTATGGCCCTCGTGCCAACCTTGCTTGTTTTTAATTGTATATGTATGTGGTATTTGAACATGCCTTGTATTCTTGATTTTCAAATTTGAGTGACATGTGCCCATGTCCCTTATTTTCTTGGCCCCTTGGCCACTTTTGTGCTTCTTTCATCTTGCCTTGCATGCTTGTTTCTTATTTTCTTCTCATTCTTTACAATGCCATGATCTACATCATGCATTATCTTGCTTTTTTGGATGCCATGATGAACATCATGCTCCATCCCTCCTTGAAAACTAACTAATAACTAACATTTCTAATTTCACTTCAGTATATTGCACATGCTATTACATTGTTACATCTATTTAGGCATACCCCTATTGATCTAACAATCTCACATTCAAACTATGTTATATCTTGAGAACTCATTTCGATTATCATTGCTATATCATATATTTCTTAGCATAACACACTTACATGGCTATTTATTCTGAGAAAAATCATTGTAGGGTCTTCATTTATACCCTCAGAAGAGGGGGTAATAAACTAAAGTTTTTCCATAGAGATCAGAGCCTTCTACTAGTAAAAAATCATTTTTCAGAATACTCAGAATAACAACCAAAACTCAAACTAAGCAGAATAGACTAGGAAAATAGTGATGAACACATAATAGTGATCATAAATAACAAAGGACAAGAGTGCCATACTTGGACTACAGATCTAGACAATAAAGTGTCATATTTTCAACACTTTTGTCCAAACAACAAAAAATCTAAAATTTTCAGAAACAGATAGAAATGTAAGATCAATTACAGTTTTATCAGTTACAATTCAGTTTATATTTAGTATTTTCAAAATAATTTTTCTCAAAAAATCTAGATATAGGGGGCATCATGCGTGGCATGATGACTCTCACTTCTAGTTTTAGATTGGGTAGTTGGTATAACTTCTAAATCAAAATCCATGTTACATACACTAGTGATTGGGGGCAATGTGCACAACACATTTGCCTTATTTTATTGTATAAATTAGGTATTCTCAGTAGTTGTGTACTTTATTCCATTTGCAGGTGGTTGGCATCATTTCAGAGTGGCTTTCATATAATCCTAGTTCTTAGTTTTGAAGTGGATTTTATACAAATCTAGTCTCCACCTTTCAAAGTGGCCAAGATTGACCTAGTTTTTAGTACACATTGAATATTCACGTTACATTGTCAGATTATAGAGCATTCATATGTTTCAAGATCCATCTCATATGAAACACATTCATACTGGTATAAGTTCATAGTTCACTACATAGTGGGCAATGATGGAGTCAAAGAACAAGCTAGCATTTGTATTCTTGAGCCACCTAATCATAGTGATTGGACACATAGACCAAACATCGATTAACACATATATGATCACATAACTTCACTTAATAGATGAGGATGGAGCCAAAGGGCCAGTGTTTGCATTTTTGATCCACTCTAGGAGAATTAAGCATTCATCTTTGTTTGTGATATTACTTTTGGTACAACACATACCCAGTATTACCCAACATTACTCAGCATCACTCAACATCACACATCTTCATGGGCTTCACCCTTGCCGATAAGTTTAGGTATGCTTTCTACTTTTCTTTTATCCTATTATTTTGTTTTGCTACATCACTAAAATAAAAAGGGGCAAATGTAATCATATAACATGTTCAAATTGATAGTTTGAGTTTTGCTTGTGACATCTTATCTATAAGTCCTTCTTACATGATCTTAGACACCTTTTTTAATCTTTGTCAATCATCTTTAGCCTTCCAAATGATGATTCCAGCTCAGCCAAACCCTATTTCTTAGGCCAATCTTATCCCCCAGGTCCTAAACCTGTAAGATAGGAGTGTCATTCTTGAATTATAGTGTTAGACCATAGGGTGTCTCATTTTTGGCACTCCTATCCCTTTGCAATTTGAACTTCAACAATCATTCTCATTTTATTTCTATCCTTCATTATGTCATTCTAGAGCTAATACATCTAACCCATGACCAATGATTCCTTATAAAAACCTATCCAAAGTTTATTTATAAGGGATGTGACAAATCTTACAAAACAAGTAAGAATATAATTAAACTACTAAGACACTTTTTTATTCTCTGCATATAGTCACCTAACACAGCTATAAACATGTTCAAATCTTCATACCAATCCCTAGCCACCTCAAGCACTTTCAATTTGATATTTTTGTATCCACATCACACTATTGTACAAAACACATTAGGTGGGAGAACTACATATGATTTGATCCCTCTTCGGAGTATTAGTATGTAGGTAGTGTGGCCACACAAGGGGTGTGGATTATACGTTTAGTGTATATTACACACTAACCCCCTATTTTTCTAAGTGATTCAAATCCCATTTTGTCAAGTATGATGGAGGGTTAGGGTTTAAAAATTAAAACAACTTTACAACAAGTTCCATCAACATTTAGAAGTCAAGATTTCACAGGTAAGCTCACACAAGAATAATGCAAAGAACCCAAAAAGCTCAGATTTTTGTGACCAATTTAGACAATAACGGTAGGAGTGCACAATAGCGTCAAAACCTAAAGTGTCTTATTTTCAGTGCTCTTATCCTTTCGCTGAATGAAAGATAGATTTTGATTATGACACTATTTTGGTCCTACACAACCAATTTCAAACTCTATTTCATCCATCTCAATCCAGTTTCAAGCTAAGTTATATATATTTTAATTTATTGCTATTTTTAGAAAAGTAAAAAAGATAGATAAATTATACAAATCAACACTGTAATTATTATAATATTATTTACTAATTTATTAATCTAGACCCTTAATTAAAATAAGAATAAAACTCCATTATTCTAAAAATAGTTAAATTACTACCACCCATTTAGTGAAATAATTTGTTGTAATAATAATATATCGTGCACGACTTCATATACTTTGAGGACTTATTGGTCAAAATAATCAATTCCTCACTATTTAAATGGTTGTTATGTGAGTATTGGTATCAAAGGCATATCATTGTGTTGATTTAACTTTCTTAATTAATGATACACATCGCAGTGTTTGGCTACTTGTGTACATCTTGAAAAAATGTTGACCACCAAAAACAATCTATAAAGTATTTATGGGAGTGGCTTGGTATGGGAAGTGACCCTCTACAATTCACTAGTATGTTTTTTGAAGAATGTTAGAGAATTAACCTTAATTAGGGTCCTTTTATAGTGTTTAGGCTTATCTTAAATCTTAATTATGTGTGCATTTATTCTTTTTATTAACACACTTTATTCCTACTTTTATGAGGTGTCATTCACCTCCTTAATCCACTTGTTGGATTTAGAGTTACTTGCATGTAAATATCCCTTTCTCACATGGCATACACCTCCCTTCTCTTTGTAATGGATTGTGACATAAGTGAAACACACTTGTAGGGCTTGTAAGGTCATAATGGGGTCCTATGTAACTCCCATTTTCTCCTCTAGCTCAATAAAAGAGCTCTTCCTCT
The DNA here is from genome assembly GCA_037957365.1 of Torreya grandis. Classification (NCBI taxonomy): domain Eukaryota; kingdom Viridiplantae; phylum Streptophyta; class Pinopsida; order Cupressales; family Taxaceae; genus Torreya; species Torreya grandis. Next base: position 1,019,741 of record JARHVA010001200.1, read on the forward strand.
CTTTTTTTTCTCACTAGAATCTCTAACTCTCTTTCTTCTTCTCTTATGCTCTTGATTCAATCTTGTACTTGTAGAGATTTTGTTAGCAATCTTTCTAATAAGATCACGTAAGTTTTTCTCTAATGAGTTCGGTTTCCCACTTTAAAATCTTTGTTTTATTTTTGGTTTGTTTCATGAGAGGTAATATTGTTTCTTGCTTTCATTAAATTATTCACTCTTTATTGTCATTGTTAAACATTTTTGGCATAAATTTTAATATGGTATCAAAGCAAGATTCATTTATTTAACATTTTTTTATAAGTGTGCAGGTTTTAGGAAAAATCTCGATTTTTTTTGCAAAAGCTTCAACCTTGTACTTCTTTCAAACTTGTCTCTCCTTCTAACCTTCGTTTTTTTTTGAGATTTGCTTTCTAACCCATGGTTGTAGGTGGCTCATTGGGAGCCTTTTCCACCTCTACACCTGCTTTGTAAAACCCTCCAAGTAGGGTCTCCTCTTTGTGCTTATATGTCTTTTTTGCTTTCCTTGGCATGTAGGGTACCGGTAAAATTGTTTTTACTCTATTCATAGCTTCTGGGAATAGGATTTGCCTTCGCACTTTTTCTCTATCTTCTTTAAGATGCTTTATAAAGTGGTATTTGGCAGCTTACCTTCTAATTTTTTTGCTTCCTCTCTCCTTTTTTTATACATTTTACTTACAACGCTTTATTTTTTTGGTTGCCTTGATGGTGCTTCGCTTGTGTTAAGATTGTCAAAGTATTTTTTATGTGTGGCGCTTCCATTACCTGTGAACTTGGCATTCTTATTTCCTAGTTTATTACCCTTTCTTGTCATGCACATTTATTCCCAGCTGCCATTTTCTGCGTCGTCTCTCTCCTATTCTAGTGTTTCCAAGACGTTTCTTTTTCATTGTATTTGAAACCTGTGTACTAGATTATCTTGGTAGTACGTTTTTTTGGTAACGCCTTTATTGGTAAGTGACAGATTTTTACTTTGCTCATTGTGCATTCATTTATCTTTGCTTTCAGTATTTAATTCTGTGTTTCTTATTGGAACATTACTCATACGTTAATTTTTTGTAAATTATGTAAATTTGTCTTTACATGCACTCAACGAACGCATCTTATAATATTTTGGTTTATTCATGGAATCTTTGTTTTAGTTTAACACATTTAACTTTACAATCTTTTACCATAAAATTCTCAATTCAACTCAACTCGTGGCATGATCTTTGTTATATGCTTTAGTGGATTTTATTTTAAAAAAAGCTGTACTTTTTTTTAAACATGTAATTGTTTACGCTTAAATATTCTTTTAAAAAATAAATAAATAAATAAATTTAAATTCTTCGTTTCCACATGGAATGATAATCTTAATGTGTGTTCATTAGTTTTCACATTGAATGTAGTTAAAGCATAATTCTAAATTTTTTGAAAGAACTTAACATTAAGTTTTATGCTTAATTTGTTTTGGGTAACACCAAGTTTTTTTTAAGGTATTTGATTTATATCAATATATCTTTTTGAATGTTTTGGAAATTATAAAATTGTAAAAAAAAACAAAAAATTCTCAAAACCATTTAAGTATTTTTTTGGTGGACGTACATTTATTAATTAATTAATTTAAATTTTGAGACACAAATATTTCAATCTTAATTTTTTTAAAATGAATATTTTAAAATGTTTATTGGATCAATTAATGTTATTTATATATATATTTTTAAAAAGTTAATGAAATATGTTTCTTTTGCTTTCATAAGCCTTAACTTGACAATTTTATTTGTTTTTCTGAAAACTAAACAAACTATTCAAGATGAAGGCATAGTTGTTCTTAAAAAAAAAAAAATCAATTCAAAACGCTACTATTATTACTTTGCATAATTCTATTAATGCACTTCAAAATACTTTTTAAAATAAAATGGATAATATGCAATCTTCTCTTGATGTTTTTAATGCTAAATTTGTATCTTTTGCACATGACACTATTCTAATAAGATCACATGGGTTTTCTTCAGTAAGTTTGATTTTCCACTTTAAAATCCTTGTCTCATTTTTGATTTGTTTCATGAGAGATAATAATGTTTTTTGCTTTCATTAAATTATGCACTCTTTATTGCCATTGTTAAATATTCTTGGCATAAATCCTAATAGAGAAGTTGAAGTCATTTATGATATAATGTTACTTTGCACAATAAATTGTCTTTCTCAATTTTATTTAAAAATATGTTGATGAGACTATATGAGATAGCACAAGTGACCATTTTCTTTTTATCCCTTTCTATATAATGTGCAAGGAAAGTACCTTGCTCCAAAAGCTTTTCATTATCCTTCATATTATCTAGGATTGTAGCAACCATAAGTAAGTGCACATATGGAGACTCATCCTCTATTTATTCTAGATCTTTACCATTTTATAGCCTACTCAAATGATCTAGTTTGATATTTTCTCATCTTGGCTTTACATTGATTCAAAATTAAAACTCTTGAAACAACATGAGCCAAATAGAGATTCGTCTTCCCAACATTAGATTATAAGAAAATATCATAATGATTGGTGGTCAGTAAAAATCTCAAATGGTGTGGCCAATAAATAGTGTCAAAGTTTTTGCAATGCAAATACCATAGCTATAGCTTCTCTTTCTATAGTGGTATAGTTATTTCTAGATATTGATATTTTTTTGTTGGTAAAGTGTATGGGGTAATCCAACTCACCATCCCCTGGCTACACTAAGACAATTCTTACTACAATACTAGAACTATCCACATGCATGTGAAATGGCTTCTTCTAGATATGAAATACTAAAATAGGTGTTGTTACCAATCTTTATTTAATATCGATAAATGCTAATTGGATTTTTTTGCCCATTCAAACCTTGTATTTGCATAATAGTTTTTCAATTGGTGCAGATATGGCATGTATCCTTTGATAAATTTTATATAGTATCTTGTATGATTGAGAAAGGTGTGTACTTATGTAGATTTGGTGGAGGGTGGCATCCCCACTATTAAAATAATCTTAGCTTGGTCTACCAAAATGTCATCACTACATACAACATGGTCCAAAATAACACCAAAAGGTGTGAAAAATAAACACTCCTTTAAATTTAGAACAATGCATAGATATTGAAACCATTCTAACATTAGTCATAGTTTGGATAGATACTCTTTAAATAGATAAAAATAGCTTGATCATCTAAATATATTTCTAAAAATTCATGAATGAAGTCTTTAATTATAGTTACTTTAGCTCTAGATAAAATTGTTGGTGAATTATTTGAACCAAAAGGCATTACCTTATATGTGAATGATCCCCATTCAATTCTAAAAGTAGTCTTATCTTGATCTTATTCTACAATCAAAATCTGATGGTATCCATTGAATCTATTTATAAATGAGCACACTTCATGACCTACAACTAACTCGAGGACTTCATCCATGAATGGTATAAAAAATGATCATTGAGGCAAGTATCATTGAGTACACAGTGGTCTCCAAAAATATGTATCTCTCTAGATTTATTTTGCTATATCACTATGGGACTCACCCAACCTATATTTTCCCCTATATAAATGAATCTTTCTTCTTGTATTTGATCTAGTTCAACCTTTAATTTATTTTCATATTGGGGTTTAGCGTATATAAACACTTCTTGATGGGTTGAGTGCACTCTTTCAAATTTATGTGAATTCCCCCCAATGATAAATGTACACCTTTTATTTTAGAGAATTTGGTCATAAAAATATCTTGATAGTCTCATAATAGCTGCAATGCCTTTGAGATATGTTCTTATACATAACAATCTCTTGTAGTCACAAGCTTAGAAATTGACTCTATTTCAATGTTTTCTTTTATATTTTTCAAGGGTTATTGATACACTTTATTTGATGCATTGGGTAAAGTATCTCATAGAGTGTGATGTCCTTTCCATTTTGGAATTTTTATATTGTATAGTTGTCTTCTTCCACTTGTTCTACACTTTGGGATAATGTTAGTTCAACTTCCCTCTTTAGTTCAAATAATCTACCAAATATAAATCTAAGTCATTATTTCTAGATTTTGTTAGCTTGTCTATTATTCTATTGCAAGTCTTAATAAAATCTTGATCTTCTTTACTTGTCTTTTGTAATTTTGAAGTACCAGATTCAAATCATGAGATGCTTCTTGCTATGATGATGACTCTATTATAACTCCCAAATCTTTTGCTCATCCATGACATAGAAATATTTTAAGTTTATGTAACTCATTTTACACCAAAGGGTTATCATACTCAAACAAAAAAGTATAAATGAAATATTTTTGCACTTGTGCCCAAGGTTCGGTCTCTCTCCTACATTCTTGACACATTTACCAGGTTGTTGGCAATGGCACTAATATATGGATAAAAATGTACACCCAATACTTTGGCTCCACTACTTGCATAAACCACATATCTACAAATTGATGAATGTCTAACTCAAGACATTGGCCTTATTAAAATAAAAACTATTTAGACTTTACCATAGATGGCAACTAAAACTACAGGCACAAAAATTCACATGCCTCCTCCCAATGTATTTATAGATCTTTATGCACTACCCACCAGGTCATAGTAGTACCTTTTAGTGTATAACTTAGTGTGATGACTCTTTAATCCACATATGGCACATGGTACTCTAACCTTAATATGAATGGATTAAGGTCCTCTATCTTAAAGTATTGAGATAACTAACGTTCAACAGTGAACACCATACATAGAGGTTGTAACTCATGATATTTTCATGCCTAATTTAACATGTGAGAATTTGAGTCATCACTTATGGAATATGTTGTTTCCCAAGATAAAATGCCCTCTATATTAGGTTTAGTCTAATACATAATTATTTCACATATATTATATAAGACATCCACTTTTGACCTAGTACGATATTACATCGATAGAGAGGTAGAACCTTCAAGTTGAAATCGTGGTGCTAATGATTTTGTTATTAATGGATTACAAGATAATTACTTTGTGATCTAGGATTATTCCATGTGTGGGTTCAGGAACTAATATTAGTAGCTCGTAATGCATTCCTCTATGTGTCTATGCTAAATTTAAACCAACTATTATAACCATATGTATATGGTGACTCTGGTTCATTAGGAATTATGTACAACTTCTATTATTATTTATTTAAAAGAATGACAACTATCTTGTCTCCCTGATGAGCTTCTAGTTGATTACACACTATGTTAATAGTCATTTAACTATAAAAAACCCATTTATTACTAATTAATGAGGGGTAATGGGTCTACATAGTCTTCATATCAATGACTTAAAAATAATCATGTATACATAACTTGGCCACTCTAATCTCTACATCCTCAAGGTGATCAATCAACTCTACTTGTCCATAGTATGCAAGGTTGAGGGTGATGGGATTGTAGCTCAAATGTAGCCTATTAATAGCTTCCTATGTTGATCTTTGGATCATATTCATAATATTCTCAAAATCAAATAGTGCATTATAATTTTTTTATCCTTCAAGCTCAATATCTATGAGGAAGTCAACATCCCAAGGTTTCTTAGTTTTTACATACTAGATAACCTATATGTATGTTGTTGCCCTCACTATGCACACTTTACCAAATTATGAAAGAGGTTAGTAATATTATATGATATATCTGCATTATAGAGTGTATTAATTAAATTTAATAAGTCTTTCAAATTAGTTACAACTCCTTCCTACTTCATTATGTGCACAATCTGTCCTTACATCTATGCATCAATGTTATTGTGTCTCATTCTAAAGTACTCTACTATTGTATTTTTATAGAACTTGAGATACTTGACACATCAAATTATTCTCCCTTATAGGATCAAGATATTGATCAGGATACATTTTTCTAATTCCCTGATCTACTAGCATATACAAAGGTGACAATCCTTGTTTTGCATGTTGTTGTTTAGTAACTATTTGTATGAATGCATTCTCCTTAGGTTGTGCATTGATCAAGTTTACATTGTGCACTAAATTCTCATTCATTTCATTCTTTAGCACTAGATAATATTTTACTTGATGTTGACCTTCAATTATGCAGTAACACAATAGGTTTATCTCTATGGATTGGTAGGGTAATTATTCATATAGTGATTGTATTATCCACATAAATATCATTGAATAGGTGGTCAAACTTGTTTATTGTCATTATTAAAATGTCCTTCATACCTTCCTTAGTGTCTCCCCCTTTAGTCTCCTTTGTAGCCACCTCTATTTTTTTTGGTATCCCTAGCCTTATGAATATTATTTAGTGTATTCTCCTTGATGGTTTTGTTGAGTGTCGTACCCTTCATATTGGTGCTAAGGTGAACTTGGAGCTTGATTAAATTTCTATGGACTCACATTATTTTAGGAAGATTGATAATGGTGTTATAGTGAATATGGCATCTAGTGGACTAGACCCTAAGGTTGGTATTATGGTGATAAAGGTATCCACTAGGGAGTACTATGTATCACACTTTCCATATCCACATCTAGATCTGGGATATCATACTTCACATTTCATAGCTAATAATGAAAACATTATTTATATCTTTTTGTATCTCTTAGATATCTCTACAACTCCTCTCATCATGATTTTTTGATTTGTAAAAGTTGTAGTACATGATTTGTGATTTCTTAATATATTGATGTAAAATATGGAACTTTGAAGTAGTATGTCTATTTACTCGACATATTTAAAAAATTATGTTTTAAGCTTTGGATAGTCATTCCTGTGATGACCTTATCAACCATATTATATACACCATAAGCCTAATTTAGTCATATCATTCTCATGCATCTCATCCATCTTTCTAATAAAAACATCTAGTTTTGATTCTACTTTAGAAGATACTACAACAAGGTGGCCATATTCCTCAATTTACTCATATATTAACATATCAGGTATTAGCCTTAGTTAATAACTAGGACTGCACAATAACAAATCTAATTCTTGATCACAACCCTGTTACAAAAAAATCTACCTTATCTTTATCTTCTAGGATGAAATCGATCTTATTCATAAAATCAGAAAACCTACAATCATAGTCTCCAACTATTTATCTAGACTTTTGTTGAATCTTCTTTAGGTCTTGAAAAGTTTGGCTTATACAAATTTTCACCTTGAATTTTGATATCAACAAATCTTTAACCTAGGCAAGATTGAGGGTATTTACATTTAATATAAAAATTAACTCTAAGGTTCTCCCTGACAAATCCCATATGATTTTGTACTTATTAACATGATCAAATGTTACCCCCTCAACATTCCATTTAATATCATGATATACCAAGTATTGCTCAAGATCTGTAAATCCATCATATTGCATTAAATAAATAAATTTTCCTATATTAAGTGACATAATTATCATACTTGTAGATGCTAACACTTTTTTTTACACACTGGTGATTAGGATTATAGGTGTATGCATATTGGTGATTTAAACTATATGTGTCTGTGCACTAGTGACTGTGACTAGAGACTTTTACGAACTATTCTTTTTAGGTGTCCTAAACAAGAATCCCAACTCTTTTGTCCTCTTATTATCTAGTTACTACTTTATCTTTGCACTTAGCTTAACAAACTTATCTATAAAGAAATCAAACTAATTTTTATCCACTTCTTCTCATGCACTTATTCTTCTCCTAAATAATATATTGGGCTAGGGGGATGTGTAATTTAGAAATGAATGATCTTTAATTTAAACTTATTCTAACTTTAAACTTAAACCTGTGATAGTTTGGCACTCAATCCTACCTTCT
>JARHVA010001200.1:1032500-1080000 GCA_037957365.1 Torreya grandis
ACTTGCATAGTCAATGATAAAACATAATAGTTTTTAGAAATACAGATTGAATGATGCCATTAATTACTAAGTTGAGTTCATTATTTGAAATACATTCGAAGTTAATATATAAAGAACAATTAGTGCAAACCATATAAAAATAGATAACAACATTCACAATACTCACTGCATATAAATAAAAAGTATAAGACATATAGGGAAAACATCTATAATATTGTATTAATCTATATCACACATTGGAACCATATTCTATTACAAATGAGCACTATATATAGAGTATTACAAAGTGTTGTCTTTTTATAATCTAACCTTTCGATATGCCAAAAGGAAAGACACTTCACATTCTTCAATCTATTGCTTATTCTTCCAAGGTTAAATACATACAAAAGATTATACAAATTACAAAATCATATAATTCACACATGTGTATCCAGTATACCTTACAATTTTATAAAGTCATCTTCTTTACACGATATATATGAAATATATATTATATTATTAGTATAAATACATTAACATGTATAATAATATTCAGAAAAAAATGAGGTAGTATGAAGGCATGAAACCCAGACCAGCCTAAGAAGAGAAAAAATTGAGTCCAAGCTAAGTAACATGAAAATAAACCACTAGGAAAAGCCTAGGAAAGTTATAAAATAGGGTGTATACACATAATAATTTCAACTTTGATCAAATAATGAAGCTTTCTATCTTGCAGGAAGCTGTCAAGACTCAATCTTTTTGAGTGCATGCCTTAAAGGTGCATTAATAAAGAGGTGGGAAGACCATTGGTGCTTCACATTATCTTTATCCCATATTGACACTTATTACCAATCCAACTAGGTCCTAAAATAATTCCCTAAGATATTACTATTCTTTTGCATAATCTTCCAGTCTTTTCCCACCTTCCATCCTTATTTTCCTCACCTTAAGCCACTTTTGATAGTCTATAGTATTAAGTTGACCTTATACTATTATGGGTAAAATTAATTTAGGGTCTAGGTCAGCTCTTGGATGACCTAGCCCATGATCTAGTGAATTTTGATCCATAACAATACTAGTGTGATTGGGTCGACCCTATTAGTCAAAACTTTTAGAAGGAATAAGGGTTAAATATACCTATATATACAAGTTCATTTCATTATTATTTACCAATGAACAAGAGTTATTATTCAATTTCACTTCTTTACAATCTACTCTTCCACCATTCTACTTGAGGAGTCTTAGCTTAGGATTTATACTTGGAGAATCTAGTATTATGGAGAAGTTTTGGATGCTTTGGCCTTTTTTAATGATCCTTACAAACCATAACAACCTATTTCAAAGCCCCTTTGTCCAAGGTAGAGATTTAGTCTCAATGGGTTCATATTTTAGGTAAGAATTCTTTAACTTTGCTCCTCTCTTTACTAGATAAAAGTAGCATAATTATTGGCCTCAAATAATATTACTCTTCTTCTTCATGCATTAGGGTCTTAATCATACATAGATTAATTGAGATTCTCCTATGCATGTTTAATTTATTTACTAACCCCCATATTGTGCCACAAGCCTTGGTGAGCACTAGATTAGATTTATTTGCTTTACTTGTTATTAGTTTAGTGAATATGAAAACATAGGACTTAGGATTATTGTGTGATTGTGCTTGATTGGAGGATTTAGAACCCTCCTTAGCATTGTTTACTATGGTAAGACATCCCCTAATTAGGTCTAGAGGATCAATATATTGGTCATGTTCTCAATTATCTAATGTATCCCTAATCATAAGTATAAGTATGATATATCTTTTCCAAGTTAGGATTGATTTATAGACATGATGCATTTTTAATTGCATAAATTATGGTGAACCTGATGTGAATCTAACCCTTGTAGGTTTTATTTCACATTTTTTATCATTTTATCATATTATTTATTATTTTCTATATTTACGATACTAGGTTGACAATATTGATATAGATATGACTTCTATGTGCATGTTTAACACATACTTGCTTCAAAATGACTCTATTCTATTTATGCATATCAGCTGGGTCAAATAGGTCTACATAGTACATGTTTTCACTTCTAGACAGGATACTAGGTCAACCTTGTCAACACAATACACTTTCAAACTTCCAAAAAATATACTAGGTCAACACTGTTGATATAGTATTCTTCACAATTTTCAACACATAGGGAACTACAAAACTAGGTCAACCTAATCGACATAGTTGGCAAAATTTACAAGTAAAAATCAAGGCACTTTAATAAAAATCTAACTTTATTTTACATCTTCTAACCCACCAAGGTTCCTTTCTCTCTTTCTATAGTTTTTATATTCATTATATTTCTATTTTTCATAGGTTTTAGTCTTTAAAACTACCCTTATACAATAAACTAGGTCAACTTGGTCGACCTAGTTCTGTATTCTATCTTCTGTCTAAAAGACTAGTTTGACACTATCAACATAGTTCTTAAATAAACCCTTAATTAAAAATTACAACAATGACACTATCAACTCTATACTATAATCTCTGAATACACTATCATTTGAACTAACACTGTACTATGTTTCAAAATTAGAATTAACATCTACATGCTAGTAATTAGTTCACACTTCCACTTCCAGTTGCTTGCATGCTTAGATAAAATCACATAGTGTAATTAGGTGATTTTTTAATATACCATTTAGTTTCACTATTATTTTTCTTGCACACAGTACCAAATCACATAATCTCAAAATGCATTTAAAGAATTATCTACCCAAGACCTACCTATTTAGATTTCATCACCAAGGGGGAAGACAACTTGGTTTTTTGGCCAAGTATAAACACATGGTTAATGGTATATATTAACAAATCAAATGACACCCTTACCACTATAGTGTTTGAAGTGAGGGGATTAGCCCCAATACCAAATCAATACCAATGTCAACACATATCCCTTTCAACCTAAACATCTTGAAACCATCCATAGATTGCTTTTTAGTTCCTTACTTTCAGCCAACTTCCTATCACATCTAAAATCATACTTTATTAATCTAACAACATTTAGGATGACCACTTAGTTAACATTTACTTTCCAAGTTTACTTCTTGCTCTTTGCTCAATTGTATGTTGTATTACAAAAAATTTTAATGGTCTATGTTGGTGCAAGGTTTTATGTTGTGTGCCTCAATTGGGTCATCCTCATTAACTCAATTTATTATGTGTTTCCTTTCATTTCTTGATTTCAAAATTACTTGCAAAATTTCTTGTTTCTATACACTGTCATTCTATTCAACACAATCTCTTATAGACTATCTATTTCCCCTACCTACAGTACTAGGTCAACCCTATCAGCATAGTATTCTTTTCTTCCCCTTAAGATACAATATTAGGTCAACCCTATCGACTCTATATCCTTTTATGATTATTTTTTACCCTAAGTCTAATGGATTATCTAAGGCAGTGATAATACACACTCAAAAAACTATACCAGGAAAACACAAATATACATCAAAAAATATATTTCAATATATTTTGACTATTTCAATCAACACGTTTACCAATGTTTAATAACTATTACACATATAGGATTATCACATCAATAAAAGTAGTCAAAAATCTATTCATAGCATTATCAAACTAAAGATTTATTAAAATAAGCAGCTATATAAATAACAACTAATAACACCACAATGGAAATGAAATACTCAAACACTTTGCTTGATGACCAAAATGGCTCATTGCTTGTCTTGCAAAACTCTCTGATATAAATAAAGTGGGTGGTACAATTGTATTTTTAGATCTTTGGGAGGGGTCACCTCATCCTCCAAGTTTATGCATGATTGTTACACATGGTAGTTAAAACATGTAATCCCAACTATGATCAAAATTATTTAAGTTAAAAAGCTATAAATAGATATATTACCTTTACAAAAGCATGCAATGTGTGCATGAGAAAATAAAAAATCAATTTTACAATATTTTTTTTATTTGACAAGGAATCTAAATATGAGTGTTTCCAATATTTGTACACACATATGTCTAAGATTGCATTGGTTGGAGTGCTGCATGGGCTTTAGTTAGAGTCAAAATCAGAGTAGAAACTGAAGATGTAACTTCACTGCTAGAAGCTTACTTCTTCTTCACCTCATTCCCATTGTAGACTTTGTGTGCCACCTCATCCTAATGATGAATGGTATCCAAGTTAAGTAGTGAAGGTCGATGGAGTTTCTTAGTTTGTTTGAGGAATTTTCCATGTTCATCCTTCATTGTCTGAAACTTACCTCTAAAAATCTCCACTTCGGTCACCTTCCTCCTGACCTTGCTTAACTCTACTTCTATGCTCTCCAATTCCAAGACATGCTTTAATTTAAGTTATCAATAGCCTCCTAGACAATTTTGTCAAAATTGATTCTACTAATCAATTTATCTATAGAATCCCTTACTTTAGATAGTTTTAATTCATTCAAAATTTGGAGGAGTTGGGTCTCATGAGGTTGGTACTCTAGTATTAAGGTTTTAAGTTCCTTCAACAACTCCTTGACCTCATCATGTCTAATGACCACCAATTTTAGGGAATTTGATGCCTCGAATGTAGTCATTAGATCAAGATGGTTGTACAATGAGTTGCTTATGTAGGTAACTAGCATCTTAAGCTTGGTACTGTCTTGAGCCATAAAGCCATAGAGTTGATTTGATTGGATCATATGAGGTGCCATCTTAGCCTTCATAAATTCTATGGTGTCTATAGAATTATATAAATTTGAGGTGATCTCCTTTACCTTAACTTTGATGCTTTCAAGAATGTGCACTGTATTGGATTGTTCTCTAAGTTGTTCAATTTATACCTATAATTCTTGCACTTCCTCTTCTAGATCTTGAAAAACTAACTCTTTACCTTCATAGATAGATACCACTACATCATTATGTGATTGAAATAGGTCTAAAAGGTTTTATTCATATACATACTCTCCTAGATGTATGTTTTACCTCTTAGTGAGGGATAACACCGGCTGTCACTCTTTAAAGATGATACTCACCCCTTCGTTATCCATGAATTTTCTCTTCTTAATCCTCTAGATTGAACCAGTTAGAGGGTCAAACAAAGTAGACATGGAGGGGAGCTTAGTGACCTTATAAGCTGGCATTTATGACCTCAAATCAATAGCCCAAGGTGGAATGTTTAGGGGTGCCTCAGTAGCTACAACAATAATTTCTTGTTCAACCTCCTCTTCTTCCCTTTTTTGCTTCTTACTAGCCTTGGTCAATACATTAAGCAAGGAAAGCCATATTATTTTTGACCAGTCAACTCCTCCAACTTGATGAAGTGGATGGACCACATCAATGTGAGGTTTAGCCTTCCTCTCCTTATTTGTTCTAGTTATTGTAGTTTCTTTGATAGAAGTGGAAGTGGGGAGTGGAATGGAGAGTAGTGTAGATTAGACATGGAATTAGGGGATGACTAGGGTAGTCTACACCTTCATGGTTGCCTTCTTTTTATGAATTCTAACAATAAAAGTACCAACAAGCATAGAGGGATTGGCTGAGGGAAATGGTGTGGTAGTTATAGTGGAAGGATCAATGGTGGTTGTGGAAATGGAAGGGATGAATAAGGTAGAGGGAAATTTTATAGAAGAAATAGGTGTTGAATCAATAATGGAAATTGAAGATAAATAAAAGGTGGAGAAGTCTTGAGTACCTTGAAGTTGAAGTTCAATGGGGTCCCATTAAAGGTTTAGAACCTTGTCCTCCTCTAACTCATTATCCTCATCTGAATCATCTACCAAGTCCTTGATGATTATTTCATCTCTTCCTAATTGTTGTAAGCTCAGAGGTGGAATGGGCAAGCCTTGATATCTATGCATTATGGGGCTACCTGTAGGAGTCTTTGGATTCCTAGTGTAAACCAAGGGGGTCTTTCCTTGAATGGGAGAGTCATGGGAGGAAGATACTACTGAGTATGTAGTAGATACCCCAACAAATGAAATACTAAATACTCTTAAAGTAGTCATAGGGACTTGAATGGTGATAGTAGCAGGCATCTCTTCCTCATCAGAGTCCAAACTGATAGGATCTCCTCTTTCTCCTCCTCATTGTGAACTAGTATCAAGGAGCCCATGTTCCCTCTTGACTGATTTTAACTTCAACTTTTATAGAAATATCTGAGATGAGGAAGCCTCTTATTCTCCAAATTTCCCTTTCCAAAAGTCTAAATGTTACCATCCCTTGAAAATATCTCTTCAACTTTCTAGTTCCCAAGTAGAGATACTAGATTCAGTTTAGATCATTCTCAAATGATCTTCTTACAATCTGCTAATTTGTGCTCACTTCAAGACTTCTTCATCAAACATAAAATTCAATAAAAGGAAGTCATAAAAATAAGGTTGATGTTAGTAAGGGATGTTGAACCTATGAATATACTATTAGATACACCCATGGGGGTCCCAATCTCTCCATGCCATTATATGGAAGCCATAATGATCCCTCTTACTTCCAACATCCCCCAGATGTTTCCTTACATGGTATACCATTCTACCAATTGAGATTAGGCTTCCAAATAATAAGCCTTTCTTCTTCTTGGCTAAATCTTCTTCAATGCTATTCCACAACTAGAAATCAATTTCTTATTCTTCTAGTTTATTAGGTACTTACTTGGGAAGACATAGGGGCTCTACCTTATTCCCCCATATCACAATGACTATAAAGTTTGGGTACAAGAAGTAGTCACCCTTTCCACTCAAAGTCTTTAAGATATTTTCCTCAAGATGAGGCTTATATGAGCCATGAATGGCTTGCCATACCTGTGGGTAAACATCTTCGCATATTTTGACCATGTGCTTTTGATAATCATATATGTGCATGAGTTGAAAATGGTCACAACTTCTATTCTTTATGCACTCCATGGCTAGATCCCATAGATTACCCAAGTCTTTGTAACATGTCCCCATAACTACATCGACCAAATATGACATCATAAAAAGTCTCCTATGGGAGTGGGACATTTATCATTGTGTAGAATTTTCTCCCTTAAACTCAAGATAATTATCTCTCCCAAGGCATAAACAACATCATGTGATAACATCATATGCAGTAGTATCACCCAATCCATATTTACAAAATGGATGCTAGGCATCCCATATAATCTATTTAGTAAGGCCATACCTATCCAAATTCCTATGCTAAATTTATCAATTGGGATTACTCCCTTTGGCTTCATTTCTTGCTAGGTGATAGTCTGGCCTAAGAGAACCCATTTAGAGAGAACTTTTGTGATTGAGGTTTTAGCCTTGAATTGGACTCAAGTGTGCTTATCATAATATGCATTTGGGATGCTAAGAGATAGATATATTTTAAATTTACTTCTAGATATGCACACAACTACCATATCTCCAGGAGAATACAAGAAGTAGGCATCTGGTGATATCTTACCAATAAAGAATAAATCCATGAGAAGGTTAATACATGGCATGAATTTTGGTTTTATTATAGAAAAGTGTAATATTTGTCACTTGTAGGCTAAAAATTCTTAAACAAATAAATTTTTTGATAGTACTATCTCATTATCTAATGAAAACATATCAATTGAATCAATTGCATCCCAAAGCTATGAATAATTGTGATAATTATCTTCAAATACCCCTACATCAAAGATGGTATCCTTGAATTATGTAGAGTCTTTGAATTAAAATGTAGATGGGGGATTATTTCCTTGAGACAATATTGATAAGGAAGCCATAGCTGCATGATCATGCCTATATCTTGTTCAACATGTTGTTCATTATGAATACCTATATATTAATGCAATCAACTCGACTTTAGTTTAGTTGTTGTTCATTGAATAGTCTTCTAAGTAGAAACTAGGGCTTTCATTCACTATTTAGGGATAAGGATAATTCATTTTCAAGATAACTTGGAGATAAATAATGACTTCAATGGCTGTGTATCATCTATATAGGATCCTACATTGAATACCAGTTTATGTGATATTAAATATGCAATGTTCACTTTTCAAATTTGTTAGCTTGGGTTGGTGGGGGATTTTAAAGTTTATCAAAAAGGAATTATTTTATCTTTATTTGGTTAAGTATGGAATTAATATCAATAATTTTCTTTGTAATAAAGTGCTAAAAAGGTATAACATCCAAAAGGTGGTTTTAGGCCAATGTCAATGGATAATTCTTTCTAGGGAATTATTTTGAACAAAATGTCCATGGCTATTATTCTGAAGGACCTTTGAGAAAAATTCCTGAAGTAATTATTTTAGAGGGATATTTCATGGTTAAAGGATACTTCCAAACTTTTTGAAGTGTAGTTTTGGTCTGAAGAGTCCACTTCGTAGGGCATTTTATCCATGACAAAAATCCCAAAGGGTCTACTTCATAAATGCTGAAGGGCACTTTTGAAATTATTGAAGGGTATTTTGGATGGCTAAAGGGCACCTTTGATTTTTGAAGGGTACTTTCTTATGGCTAAGGGTCAATTCAAAGGTTATGAAGGGTAAGCTCAAAAAAATCCAAAGGGTATGTTCTTTTAAATTGAAGGGTAGGTTCAAGAAGTTTGAAAGGCATGTACCCTTTAGAGGAATTCTTTTAGGGATTTTGCATTGAATGAAATGTCTGAAATAGAAATCAGAAGGAAATGGCTATATAGAAAAAGGTCTCAAGATAGAAGTCCCCAAGGGTATGACTAAAAAGGGCATTTATATATTTTATAAAAGCTAAAATTTTCTTTTTCAAAATATCTAAAGGGTATGTGGCCACTTGAAAAAGGGCACACGACTTAGGACAAAGGTCCATTAGGGTTGATTCAACCAAATCTGAATGGTAGGTACCCTTCAAAGGAATTATTTTGGGGATTTTGCATCAGAATAAAAGGTCCAAAACAATAAGCCAAAAGGGAATGGTTTAGGGCAATGGATTTTTTTAAAAATGTCCCAAAGGATTTACTTAGGGGGATTTATTTTAGATAAAATGTCCAAAGGAATTGGTAAAGGCACGAAACAAAAGATCTAAAGAAATTCCAAAATGCCAAAGGGTAGGCTGCATAAAACTGAAGGATATGTACCATAAAAAAATGGTCAAGAAGGGGTAAAAGGTTTAGTTTAAAAAAGGGTGAGGGACTAGTTAGAAGGGTCCCAAAGGGTAGGTGGAAGGAATCCAAAGGGTCTACTTTGGGGCATAAGTTTCCCTAAAGGATCTACTTCATAAAAGGTGAGAGGGAACTTTTAAAATTCTTGAAAGGTACTTTTGTATGCCTGAGGGTGATTCTAAAAGTTTTGAAGGATAAGTCAAAGAGGGTCAAATGGATAATCAATTGGGATTTTATTATGAGGAAAATACATGCAGTCCAAAATCCCTTAAGGCCAAAGGTCCATAGGCTAAATTCTATCAAAAGAATTATTTCAAACAAGGAGCCTACAATAATTTCTATGATAAGATGAGGCTTCTAAAAGAATAAGCCAAAAGGAAGTAGGACTATTTTTGTTTGAAATAATACATCTAAAAGATGGTTTTGCAAAAAAGCAAAAAAAAATATCCCAAAGAATTCATCTGAAACACACAAGTTAGCCTTATAAATACAATAAACATAATGCCAATATCATCCTTCCAAAAAATTAAAAGTCCCAAATTTCTAGACATACCTAAAACATATGAAAAATGTTTTTTTATTAAAATAAAATTTCAAAAAGGTGGGTCCCCATTTCCTTCTAGAAAAAGGTGGCGGGGGGGGGTGTTGGGTTCAACACAATTGAAATTGGACACAATTGAGAAAAATTATGGAAAAATATATGAGACAATGAAGCACCCACATGTATTGATAACAAGAAAACATAGGTGGAAAACTATAGAAGAATGCATGCATGTAAGATATGCAAAGGAGCATGAAAATGATAAAAAAATGTCAAAAACAACTTCTAGAGAAAGGGGGAACAATTTAAGAAAATTTTGTAAAAGTCAAGTTGTCCCATCTAAAGGCGAAATACATACAATTTTATACTATATACCAGACCTATTTCTAATTTTTTAGATTATATGATTTTGTTTCAACATAATAGATTTTTGGATATTCCACAATCACATTGGTTAGATATCAGTGCTTGAGAAATAGAAAAATGTCTAGCAATGGTTGAGATTGAAGATTTGAAATAAAGTGTTAAGAGATCACTATTTATCTCACTATCCATCGATGAGGTCATAGTAATTGACAACACAACCTGGGTTTACATTCATGTGTATACTTTTGAGAACTATTCAAGGTAACCTCATCTACTAGTAGTTCATAAAATGGTAGAAAATTGCATTGCAAAAAATATTCACAAATTGGTTGTATCAAATTTGAAAGATATAGCTGGAATGGATGATTAGGTGTTAGCTATGAAGTTGGTATGTGTTGGGGTTGATGGTGCATCAGTTATGTAAGGTCATAGAAATGGTTTGTGTGTTCAGCTATAAACAACAACTCCCCATATACGGTTCCAATTCATTGCATGGCTCATAGGATGAATATTGCATACAAAATGCTTAGCAAATTTTCTAATGTGGCCAAAGTAAAGGAGCTTGTTCGTGACTTACATGCTTATATGTCAAGTAGTACAAAAAGAATTTTAGAGTTACAAAAATTTGTAATAAGAGTGACTGATGGTAAAAAACTGTTGAAATATGTTGATACAAGGTGGATTTCTATGTATGAACTTGCATGCCTAATTTTTGAAGAATTTCCATCATTAGTAGGTTTTATGTATAAATATCGTAGATAAATTAATAAGGCAAAATATTTGTTGTACCATTTAATATATTTGGAAATACTACTAAAATTATGTGGAATTCTTTGAATTCTAAAGGAAATGAATTATATAATGAAACATGCTTAGGAGAGGTCTATTTATATTGTGGACTTGATACGATTGAGAAAATAAGTGTGTTAATCTCTAGACATACTACACACTTCAAATGAAATGTTTCAAGGACTTTTTTTAGCAATTAGCAATGTTTGGTTGATTTAAAAATCTTGACAATCATTTGAAGTTGAATATCATCATATTTTTGTCATTGTTAATGTAAAGGAGATTCCAATACATAGTTTCTACAAAAGCCCTGATCTTGTGGGAGCTGAATCTGAAGAACTGCCTGTAACATATATTCTGTATGACACTATTCTATTTAAAAGCCGGATGAAACTAAGTAGAGTTTCCCAAAGCTTATCTATAGAAATCAGAGATCATTTTCAAAGGGATGATTTTTTGGAGGCCATGGTAGTTTTGAATCCCATTTTTTGGAATAGTAATAATAGTCAAAAGATGGTTAGCAATTTATTTCAAAAATACATGGGTTGTCTTGTAATGCATTTTGATAAATCTGTAGAGGTGAATGGAGTAGAAATTAAAGGTATTTTGGGAAAGGATTTACTGACATCTTAGTCAACCCATTTTGGAATTATAATGTTTGAACAATATCATCTTCTAAGCTAACCAACATAGAATGGGGCAATTACAAGACTTTAGAATTTTTTTTTATCTTAGTAGTATACTATAGAAAAGTCAAAGTGAATATTTCTGATTATATGAGCTCTGTAAAATAATGATTCTGGGCTTAGTGAAAGATGAAAGATAAGTTCAATATCATTCATGAATTCAAAACTTTGAAATAGATTAGATAGAAATTTAGAAACCTGTTTGAGATTATATGTTTTAGATTAAGGTAAAAACAGGTTTGAGATTATATGTTTCATGTTATGTAGTGGATATGTTTCCTTATGAAAGAGATATGGAAACTTGGATTTATCTAACTAAAATAAGAGTCATCATAAATACAATGACAAATAAAGAGGATGTAAATAATTACATTGAATATGGCATTAACATGATAGATACAAATGTCACTACCGGTGATCAGGTTTGTGTAGGATTATTTCAACTACCAGACTATTAGTTTTGAGTTTCTAAATTTCAATTTCATATAATTTTATAATTTGTTTGTAGAGATTACTATTCAATGTATTCATTTTCTTAATTTATCTAATTGTTTGTAAATACTTGTCACATGTTTATCATAAAATGAAATAATTATCATGCATTTTCTAAATTTCATTTCATTGTTTGTTGTTAAGTGTTGAATGTAAAATATTAATATATTTTGATTGTGTTAGGGGGAACACTTGAGGTTAATATGGTTCTTTTATCTTTATGTATTTGATACATATTTTTTATAGAACTATTTTTCCTACATAGGTGACGTATTTATTGTGCCTTCATAGTACATCATATCTGTATGTAATTTGTTTGATGTTCTAATTATGTGTTTGATTTGGATTGCTTGAAATCTATTATGTGCCTTCAATGTACTCATGTTTTACTTTATCTAGTTGTTTGTAAGTAATTTTCACATGTTTATCTTAAGATGTAAAAATTATTATATGTTTTCAATTGTTTAAAAGCTATAATAACTATGTCAATGCCAAATCACTTTCATGAAGATATTTAAAAACCTGTCCAATTGTTTAACGTCCTTAAAATTTATTTTTCTCAAAATAAAGTGATCAAATAAAATAAAACCTTTGAATCACATATCAATGAGTATGAATGACACGCATGCCATATAGGATAGTATTTCATAGATTTATAAAGGCCTTACCTCTTGTTTATACCAATTTTCATACGAATAAAATGGATTTCATGAGTCCTTATCTATCTAAACATCCTCATAAAATTAAACAATATATTAACTTATTCTATAGTTCATGATCACAATCAATCTTGCATATTTTTTACTTTGATAAATCCTCATTATTACTGACTATCAAAATACTATATTTAACATAGACCTCTACCAAACATGAATGTGATTTTATAATGGCCTCAAATGCATCTCAAACCATGATTTACTCAAGAAATAATCCAAATATAATAAAGATGATATCTTCCACACAAAATAACTCACTCTTTTATCATAACATGCAATAACTATTATATGTTTTCTAAAATGCATTTCTGTGTTTTTTGCTAAGTGATGACTGTAAAATATTAATATATTATGATTATGTTAGGGGTAAAAATATATAAAGTAACATGTTGATGTTAATTCATTTATATTGAGATGTGAGTTCCACAAGTACGTCACAAATATCAAAAGGGGGCCTAACACCATACAATTTTACAACATCATCAAATTAAAATTGAAATTGCAATCTACGTGTCTCATATAGTAATTAAAACTCAATAAATTGATCAATGTATCTACAAACTTGAAATTATCATTCATAATATATATTTTAAAATAAAACATTATTTATAAATATATAGAACAGATTGTCAACTACTCAACTAGTTTCTCAACCACTTTCTCAGCTTCTTTCTCAACCACTTTCTCAGTTACTTTCTCAACCATAACATCCTTTATGTCACTATTGTCATTCAATATCCCCACCTTTTAAAGATCCAAAGTTGCAACATTAAGATGATCAATATTTTACCTATCTTATTTTCCCGCATCTCTTATAGAAAGTAGACTTGGATCGATAACTATTTTCTAATTAAATAAGGCATATGGATCTTTTCCTTGCTCCTTAATGATTTTTTGTAGTGTGTTTTTCTATTTATTCAATAGAGAAATTTTCCCCTTGAATTGAATGATAGATAATAAAAATTTCCATGCATTTTTCAAATGCACATTGAGGACCTTGACTTCTTTTTTCAAGTTCTCATATTTTGCCTACATTTTAAAATGTAATGTAATTAGATGTGAATAAAAATAAGAATGCCATGAAATTTGATAAAAATGAATAACATTATCAAATATTTTTATTTCTCTACATTCACAATCACAACAAGGTTGGTATCTTTCACCCATTTACTATAATATGCCTAGGCTTATGTATTCAAATTCTCTAACCTGTTAAGCATGATAGTCAACACATTTTCATTATAACTATTAGTAATAATAACTAACCAAAATTTAGC
Source organism: Torreya grandis (assembly GCA_037957365.1). NCBI lineage: Eukaryota > Viridiplantae > Streptophyta > Pinopsida > Cupressales > Taxaceae > Torreya > Torreya grandis. The sequence goes on from JARHVA010001200.1 coordinate 1,046,415, forward strand.
TTTAGAAAATAAAGCATCAATATTTGCAAGTTCCTATTACATGAATGCAAACAAATTTTCTCTCTTAGAGTGGTTGTGATAATGAGCATTTATTTCTTTTACCAATACCTTCACCTAAATCTCCCACACACATAATTTTTTTAATTCATCAATTACTCTAATTTAAAAATTTTGTGAATAATTTGGGTTTTCATTCCTATTTAGTTAAAAGTCTGAGTAAAGTAAACCAGTCAATAATTATGCCATAATTAACTTACTAATTTTTTAATTCTGATTATTGTTTAGATTTTCTAAAAATAGCAAGTGAATAGAGAGAAATATAACTTATCTTAGAACTATGTTGATTTGACTTAGATGACGTTTGATATTGAATATGTAAGACTGGGACAATATCAAGAACCTAGATCTAGATTTCATTTGATGAAAGGATAGGAGCACCAAAAATAGGACACTTTGGGGTCTGGTGATATAGTCTTGTTCCTATCACTATTATCCAAACTAGTCACATAGGTCTAAGCTTTTTGGGTTCTATCCACAACTCTTGTATAAGCCTATCTATGAAATTTTGAAGATTAAATATTAATAAATCTCCTTGTAGAGCTAATTTATCTTTGATCTTAGGTCTCTAATAAGCCTAAATAGGAATTAGAGAAAAGATAGGGGTTAGTGTGTACAATATTCACTAGACATGTTTCATACCCTATGTGTGGGCATGATACCTACACACCAATACTCCAAAAAGGGATCAAGCCATATGTAGTTATCCCTTTTGAAAGTTCTTAGTGAAATTGTGGTATGAGAATGCAAGAAATGCTAGAAATGGATATGCTTGAGGTGTATAGGGGTTGGTGTAAGGATTTGAATAAGATCATAAGTGTATTGGCTAGCTATATGCAGAGAATAGGGAAGATTGCTTGAATAGTCTTGCTTATATTTTTTCTTGCTTAGTGATATTTGCCAACCCTTTCCAAATGATCTTTGAATGGGCTTATATAGGGATCAATAGGTCTTAGGTTGAATGTGCTCGCATTAGGATGATAAGGAGAAGGATGGAGAATTGAAAGAATTTGACTATTGGGGATAGAAATAGACTTGGACAATAGTGCTAAAAAGGGGACACCCTAGGGTCCAGTGCTATAGTCCAAGTTTGGTGTTATTGTCCTAAGGGTATGTGACTTAGGGGATGGAACAAGCATGGAAAAAGGGTCCTGGCTAAGCTGGAATGAGGTCTTGAAAGCCTATAGATGAATGGAAATCAGGGAAAAGGTGCCTATGAGGGTCATGAAAGCAAGAAAGAGGGAATTATGGGTCAGGTATCATTAGCTACACCCAAGTTACCATTTTTAGTAATTTATATGATTACATTTACCCCTCCTTTATTCTAGTGATACAACAAAGCAAAATACTAGGATAAAGGAAAAATAGAAAGCGTACCTAAACTTACCTATAAGGGTGAAGCTCATGAAGCTGTTGTGATGTTGGGAGTACGTAGAGAGAGCACATGTGAAGTATGAATATATAATAAAAACAAAGAGTAGATCAGTTCTTATTAGATATGTTATATCTAAAATAAGAATGTATAAAGCTAGGTAAGAGAGAGCAAAAGAGAAATGAATGAATACACCTCACCAAGTATGCAAACAAATACAAAACCTATTTTGATGCTGAGTGATACTAGATTACGCTGAGTAATGCTGGAAGGTGTTGTACCAAGAGTAATATCATGAATGGAGATGAGTGCTCAATTTATTGAGAGTGGCTTAAGAATGCAAAAGCTGGCCCTTTGGCTCTATCATTACCTACTAAGTAAATATATATGATCATACATATGCTAATCGATGTTAGGATTATGTGTCCAATCCCTTTGAATAGGTCACTCAAGAATATAAAGGCTAACTAATCTTTTGGCTCCATCATTTCTCCATGAAGTGAAGCTATAAACTGATACTGATATGAAATGTGTGTCAAATGAAATGGCTCTTGAAGCCCATGAATGCTCTATAATATAAAAATGTTTTCATGGATAGCTAAATGTATGTTAGAAACTAGGCCACTCTTGGCCACTCCTAAAGATGGAGATTAGGCTTGTATGAAAGCCACTCCAAAAATGAAAACTAGGCTTATATGAAAGACACTCAAAAACTTGAGAATGTGGAGAATAGGCTTATATGAAAGCCACTCCAAAATGATGCCAACCACCTACAAATGGAATAAGGCATGTAACTACTAAGAATGCTTGGGTAATGCTGAAATCAGAAAGAAAACAAAATAAATGTGCTATGCACATTGCCCCCAATCACTAGTGTTTGAAACATGGATTTTGATCTAGATGTTATACTAACTATCATATCTGAAATAAGAAGTGAGAGCCATCATGATGCATATTATATCCCCTATATATATATTCTCTTAGCAAAAGTGTACTAAAAACTATTGATTCTGAACTGGTCTGAATGTGCAAAATTATAGTTGAACCTAATTTTTTCCCTGATTCTAGAAAATCTAGATTTTATACCATTTGAACAAGAGCATCAAAAATAAGACACCTTGGTGTCTGACACTATTGTCCATGTCTCTATCATTATTGTCCTTTGCTAAAACTAAAAATTGTGCTAGAATCATCACTATTTTTTTGATCTATTTTGTTTGGTTTGATCTTTGATTATTATTTTGAGCTATTTTAGAAGATGGATTTTGACTGTAAGGAGTTCTGATCTCTATGATAAAACCCCTATTTGTTTCCCTTTCTTCTGAGGGTAGGAATGAATAACCTGAGAAGAAATAGCCTTGAAAGTGTGTTATGTTATAAATATACCTGATATAAAAATGATAATTGACAAGATATCTCAAGATATAACATGGTTTATTTTGAGAGATTGTTAAATCAATAGAGGTATGCCTAGATAGATATAATAATGTAATGAAATGTACTAAACTAAAATGAGAGGTCTGGTTAGTTTTTAGTTGTTAGTTGGAGGGATGGAGCATGATGTCCATCATGGCATCCATTAAAACAAGATAAATGCATGATGTGGATCATGGCATTTCAAACAATGAGAAGTAAACAAGCAAAAAGCACACAAGGAAAGAAGCATAAAAGGGTGGCCAAGGGTCCACACAAATAAGGGACATTAACACATGTCACTCAAAATGGAAAGAAAACATACAAGTCATGTTCAAATGCCACATACACATATAATTAAAACAAGCAAGGGTTAGCATGAGGGCCATAAACATATAGAAGAGTATAGATAAGGGATATTGACAAATGTCCAAAGACACATACATGAATAAAAGTGAAGGACATTGGTAAATGTCCTAAGGCACATATAGGAGACAAACAAGAGTAGGAAAATGCAATCACACCAAGATAATGCTAAGCAAGAAAAGAAAGCATGCAATAAATGGAAATACAATTGTGATCTAACTAATCAAAGCAAGAATGTAAAGGCATGCAAGACATGTTAGTACATGACTAGGTATATGCTAAGAAATACACAAGTGTTATATACTAGTGAGTGTCAATAGAGTAATATATGTAATTTATTAATGAATATATATCAACATGATAACTAGAGTGTGTCATGTAAGAATGAAATAATCTAGATGGTGTAGTCAAATAGAAGATGCCCCTGTGGGTATGTATATTGATGTATGTCTCAATGTAGAAGTATGATTCCCCCTCAATAGGTAGAGTGAAGCAATCAAAGATTTAGAAGTCACTGCACATACTCAAAAAAGATCAAATTAAGCATGGTAATATAGATAAATTTATAAACAATAACATAGAATAGCAGATGTAAGTCTAACATGATAGTAGAAATGTAAATAATGGATAATACATACAATCAATTTTTTTTGTATTTTGAAAATTTATATTATTTTTGTATGTTTAAAAGTTTTTGAGCTATGTAAAATCAATCATAAGAATACTATGTACAATAAATTGAAAAGGAACAATGTACAATGAAACATAAAAAACCATGTATGGGTGATACTAAGAAAACTATGTACATGTAATCATGAGATTATATACAAGCATATGAATAAAAGGCTATGTTGAAGGGGGTAAAGGGTCCAAGGATGGATATGGCTTGAGATGGATAGGGAGGAAGGGATCACAACCATCATCAAATGCCTCAAGATCATCATCATAATTATCATCATATGTTATAGATGCTATGTATATGGTGTCATTTTACCAAAGGAGAACTGAAGGTTACTCTGGTAGTGAAGATACTAATTCTTCTCTGGGATATTTGGTTCTAGTAGTATATTAATTCAATGGAAGTAAAGAAGCTGGTATTGGTGGTGTTATAATATAAATAATACCATGAACTTATAGTTTATCTAATCTCTTTTGTAAATTTGTACACGAGTTTGTATCATGACCTATGATCCTGTGAAAAGGACAAAATAAATGATTATCCTATTTTGATAATATGCTAATAGATCTGCATTGCACTATAGGTAAGGTGATTAATCCATGATCAAGTAACATTTTTAACATAATCTATGGTTGATGTTGTGTGCTTCTTGCCTAAATATGAATGACTAGCTCTATATCCATAGAGGTAACCATGTGAATTTTATGTGCTAAGTTATCTATCTATGGCCATAAATGTGGAATATATCTTATGAGTATAGTGCAAGATGCTAAGAGTGATGTAGGATGTGTAATGAGATATCTAGAGTCATCTTGGTACTCTCTTGGGTCTACTGGTGTAAATATTAATCCACATAAATAGGAATCTATGAATGTGGGTGTCGTGTCATCATTTGAAGAAGCCTCAAAATTTGTATCAACATCATGTACATATGGTAACTCAAAATTTAACATAAGGGGTAAATATGATATGGGAGTGTCATCAACTGTAGTACTAGTAGTAGATAATGGCACTGTGAGAGTGTCTATAACTGATGGAGTGACTAGATCTATAGATTCAACTAGTACTGATGGAACTATTGTCAATGAATGTATAATTATAATAGGTGTAAGAATCATGATTGATGGAGTAGATAAAAAAACTAAAGCTGCTATGATTGGCTAAATATCTAGAGCTGAGGACATAACTATAAGTGGAAGAGTGCAAGAAGTGCTAGTCTCTCCAACATCATATGTATGTATCTGATCAAGAGAAATGCAATGAGGTGGTGGTTGAACTGTGATATGAGGTATCTCATTTGGTAAAATAATCAAAGATAACTTTGTAGTTTGATAATATTTGAATGGTTGGTTATCTACTGGACATGTGTAAAGGTATCCTTCATGGAGAAACTTAACACATCAATGAAGAGTATAAGGTATTGCCCCCATAGAATGTATCTAGGGTAATCTGAGTAAAATATTATAATGAAGAAGACCTAGCATGACCTAGAACTACATAGAGAGGGTTTTGGGTCCTACTATGATATCCAAAGTAATGGTCCCCAATTTCTATCATGGTATATCATCAAACCCTCTAATATTTTTATATGATTTTTGCATGGATGACATATCTATGCCCATGGTCTGTAAGAATGTAATATTACATAAATAGAGTTTGGAACCACTATCAACTGGAACTCTATTAACTACACTAGTTTTGACTTGAGCTTGTATAAATAGCAGTAAATTTTGATTAATAACTATCTAAGATGGCATGTCATCAAGATCAAAAGTATTAGCATCTTTTATTATTTCTAGTGTGTTAACCACTAATGCAAAATAAGAGGGCTTTGAATCAATAGGCATAAAAGTTTGAGTGAGTGCCTGATAAAGAATGTCCTTGAATACATTGGATTTTTGAAGTAGTTCTAACTTGGAAATCTTCATTGGAGTGTTTCTCAACTCATCAATAGTATCATATGAATTTTGTATATCTACCTATGTAGGTGGACTAGGCTTGGGATGGGACTCTCGGTGGCCAACTTAAAGGACATTCCCCCAAAGTTGAAGGGTCACCTTCCCTTTGGGAGGATGCAGAACACGAAAGCTAAAGAAGGACCAAGGGGTGACACGCTCGAAGACGTCAAATTCAAGAATAGTAAACTAGCCACTGAAAACGTAGTGACGGGTGCACGAACGTCAATTTCAAAGCTCAAAAAATAGCCTTTGATCCTTATAATCTATAGACCTGAATGCATTCAAAGGCTTTAAGGCCAAAACTAGCAGGAAGTGACTAAGGAATAAAATAACAAATTGAATCCAGGACTCGATTCAATTAACCAAAAAAGGAGGAATGATGAATAAGGATCAGATCACCAGGTGGACATTGAAAGTTGAAAAATTTAAATAGAGTGACTTGTTTCTCTGCATTGAGAAAAACAAATGGGTAGATGCCCCCAATTTCCAGCCTGTCTTCGTAACAGTTTTCAATGCAACATGATGTGTTACTGTTCCCAAGTCCTTCTTGAAGAGGCTATATAAGGGACTCTCTTTTATTGTAAATAGGATCTCTCTTTTTGATAATAAAAAATGAAACTCTACCCAAATTGAAAGGCATTACTGAGAATTTGAGCTTAGATTGTTGATCATATTTTGTTATTGGAATAAGAAAGCAAGTGACTTTTCAGACTTTGTGCTGTGATATCTTTGTTGTTGGGGAAACTGTTCTTATGTCTTTTTCCTTGATATATTTTCTATTCCTTTAATTCAACATGCAGAATTAGTGAAAGTAGTCAGGAAGGTGTCCTGAAGAGTCAACTATGGAGAGACTTTGTGCCCCCATAATTGCCTTTAGTGTGTTTTCTTTTCATTTCTATGTAAAGGACCTTAGGATGACTTTGTGCCCTCATTTTCCTTCATATCTTACTCTTGAGCAATTCAGGTGGAGACTTTGTACTGCATCTCGATTTGCTAGTTATTATGTCCTTGGTTACACTTTGCATTTACTACTAGGAGTATTCTTGTGGTTTGCTGAATAGTTCTTTTGAAAGAAGAGCAGTGCTTTATGTCATTTCCCTTGAGATTTCTCCTTTGATCCACATGCATCATCTCTGAAAAAAGAGATATGGATGGTTTTTCTTACCCTTGAGTATTATTTTCTGTTTGCACACACACACACACAGATATATATATATATATATATATATATATATATATATATATATATATATATATATATATATATATATATATATATATATATATATATATATATATATATATATATATATATATATATAGGGAACCTTCCCTTGATGAGAGGAGAGACTAGTCCCTTTTTGATGTGGTAAACCTACACATTTGGATGACTAATCTTCTTACTTTCGCTGATCAGACCTATTTTGTTTATCAATATGCTAATCAAAAAAATATTCAACCAACACACAAAAGGTCGAGAAAGCATAGGAGATGTTACTATTTGTTATGGTGGTGGTTGTTTCACCATCTAAATTCTTGCCGAGTCAATTGCAATAATAAAAAAATAACTAAAATAATACACTTGAGTCTTGAAAATTAAAATTTCGTTTTAGATTTTTAAATAATAAATTTACACATAGAGATGACATCGAAGAAACTCATGGACATTGCACAAGCTGATAGGATTCTAAGGGTGATTTTGTAACCTCTAAATTATCTCTAGATTCTTCTACTACACATTTTATTTTTAAGGCAAATTATTTTCATGAGGCATACATTCTTTTCTGGAAGTTATAATAAACAAAGTTTAAACATTTATTATTATTTACCTTGGTAACCATTTAACAAACAAATAAAATTAAACCCTAGATCAACAAATGAAAAAACAAACTAACCTCCTGCTCATCCACAGATAAAGAGTTTACCATCATTTTTTAGATCGAGCACAGTTGGACCCTATTCTTTTTGGAGGTTAAATTAGGCATCATAGTATAATGCCAGAATAAAATTTGAACAACAAATAGTAGAATTGGGATTGGTAGAAGCACAATTTAATTCAAGCCTTATCCTAGCATAAATAAAAGAGCACAAATAAAATTTATATTTTAAAAGAGTATAAACAATGTAAAATAGTTCCCAATAGAGAATATTTGCTTCTCTTCCCCACAATACTATTCTAGCTTGGAAAAATTGAACCACTTCTTTAAAAAAAAGGGTGACTAACATCTTCAACGTGGAAGCCCCTCTTCTGATTATCTGAAATGAAAAACAAAATGAGGATTTTAGATCACAAAGTTGAATTTTTAATATAAAAACAAATTTATAAGTACATACCAATTTGGTCGATGTGCAAATTGAAATTCGTCACCAATTAATTCTTGTCTTCATCTGTCAGTATTGATTTGGAACTCATTAGGGTTACATTGTGAAATGGAAGACCTGTCAAATTATGAATATATTCTAGCAAAGTACTAAAGGAAATAATTTGGAATCCACTTTCACTGTGAGGATATTTTTTTTAGGGTCATCAGAATACATGAGCATTTTTAATAACATTATGTCTATGTCATACTAAGGCATGTATAGAAAGCCAGTAAAGATGCATTCCTAAATCCAATCATTGTATGCATCTACTTTCTATAAGAGCCTCAATTTTTTTGGGCATAGTAGGTTCTTAAAAATGAATTTTCTCTCTATGGCTGAAAATGGGGATGAGAAATTAGTTATGCAAAATGTTAAAAATGAGGGTAGGGGTGAGTATTTAAAGACTAGGGGAGGTGACTGAATAACTGAATAAAAGAGCAATCGTATAGGTTACTTGCCAATGTTTCTTAGTCATTCAAATCTATCATTCAACTCTATCACCTAGCTTGGTTGCTCAACTATGTCATTTAGCTTTGTTGTTTGGCTTGGGCATTCAAATCTATTATTCAGTTTTATTGTTAGGCTTGGTCATTCAACTCTATCATTTGGCATAATCATTTGACTGTGTCATTTAGCTCTATTATTTAGATGTGTCATTCAATTTTATCATTTGGCTGTCATTTGGATCTATCATTTGGTTATTTTATTCAGCTAAGTTGTTTATTTTAATCATTTGGTTTGGTCATTTACTTCAACCATTCGATTTTACCTTTCAGTTCAACTATTCAGGTCCACCATTCAATTTAGTTGTTCATCTCAGTCATTCAGTTTGATTTTTTGGCTAAGTATTCATCTCAGGTCTTCAGATCATTTGTTTAGTTTGGTCATTCACTTCAACCATGATGTTATATGGGGGAAAACATCTACAAAAAAATTCACCATCACCCATAGAGGATTCATCATACCAAAAATCAAATTCTCTAGATTCGCCAAATATTTCCAATAGGTTTTCCAGTAAGGACTCTTAAAATTAACCATGAACCCACCACCACATAGGTATGTTTCCCTCTTTATCCTTAGGGGATCACATATTAAATTAATATAAATAATCTAGTTAGTAAGGGGAGGATTATCAAGAGGATATAGTTGTAAATCTATAGTCTCAACATTATTATTAGGAATATAAACATTTTATAACCTTAAATCACAACATCCAATATAAATATTTATTCCCCATGGCATGTTGCATATGGTCTTTAACCCAAGAAATAAAAATAGTAGACATAGATGAGGAGAGTAAAATGGTAATGTAATTATGCCCATCTACATTAAAAGTTACGGTAAAAGTAAACACATAAGGAAAAAAACATTTTAATATTTCTTTAAGAATGAATCTATAGAATTTTAAATAGACTTGTGGAAAATTCACATCAAAGGCACTAAGCCATTGGAAATCATATCTAAATGAAAATTATTTAAATTTATATCAGGGCATGCACATTTCATGAGAGTAAATTTATGTAGAGGAATCCTCCATGTATTTCCCCCTTGATCATCTATAGACTTGGTTAGAGATATAAACTAATTACTAAGTTCATATTATGTTGACCATGCTACAAAACATTATTGAGAGAAATGGACTGGTCATTGTTTCTCTGGACCATTATTCCCCCAGAGAGATTCATCATCACTATGAGTTGGGATACAAGACCTCCAAGTAAAAGAAAAAATAACCATGTGGAAATTAAACTCTTTATTTTTTATATGTAAGAATAATATTTTGAATATTAATATCAACAAAATTTTTAATCTGATGGATTGAATGAGTTAGAGAAGATACATTTTTCAAATGAATTATAGACTTATTGTAGTAGTTTATGAATAGGGAATGTTTTTGATGTAGGTGCATCATTTTACATAGCTCAAATGTGTTAGTTTTTTATATTAGGAAGTATTATAGGTCTTAATTTATTAATAATAATTTTTACATAGGCTTTAGATGTGATTTGTAGGTCATTTAGAGGTGTTTTGGACTTTCCCACCAAAAACAAGAATTAAATTTTTGAATTGGTTTTGGATTGTTTGGCGAGTTCTAGTGGGTTTTAAGGGACATGATCATTATGTGAGTGATCCTTGGGGTCTAATAATTGTAAATATGTTTCATTATTACATTAAATTTAAATTTTTTTAACCCTATTTTCTACTATGATAAGCCATATTCAACATAGGAAAATGACAAAAATAAGCATGCTAGAAGAGTCTTAAGTCAGTTGAGAGGATTTTGATTCATGAAATAAGTTGGTACTTATTTTATGCATATTATAAGGATCAAAAAATCAATAAAGGATCCTAATAATTCATAACAATTATATAACCTAGTTTTAAATGTTGGTGATTGTTGTTGAAGGTTTCTTGTAAGCTGTATAACTACATCAACTGTGTTTCAAGCATATTTGAATAAAATAAGAGGTTTGTTATTATTGTGTAGATATTTATAGACTTTTTTTACATGTTAATTAACCTTATTTGACTTGATTTGATCTTTTAAACATTTTTTTTTTTGTTTTTCAAAAGCTATAGAATTTGAAATAGGGCATTCAATGATACAGTCCACACAAGAAGGTGAATTTTATATGTTTTCATGATTATTGAGCTTGGAAATCAATTTTCAAAGTAATAAGAACATTTAAAGGTAATGATACAAGTGATTATATGTATTGATAAATTATAAATCAAAACATTTCAATAATTTTATGCTCTTGGACCCTTGACAGCCTACAAAACCCTAGTTCTGGCTTCTATCTACAAAAATCCCCATAACCTTTGAAAAAACTATTAAAATTTTCCAAAAACTTATATATATGATTGATCATTATTTTTAAATAATTTCAAAGCTTTTGGATCTTGAGAAAATTCATATAATAAGGTATAATAGATTGTGTTTCTTGCAGGTCTATACAGACCTTAAGAACATGGCTAGAAGTCCAATTTCTCAAATTTCCTTGTAAATTCAAGTATATAAGGTTGTATAAATTTTTAATTACTATGTATAAGGTCTATGTGAATGTTTAGGGTCACTAAAACATCTTAAATTATAATTTTAAATACATCACAGTATAAAGGAAACATGACAGACCTATAAGAATGGCTACAAGGCTAAGAATTATGTTTCATTGAATTTTCTTAACATGTAAAGTGAAAGAAGAGTAAATAACTAGTGAATTTTCATGAATAACATGTGTTTATATATCTAAGGTCATTTAGAGGATCATTCAAGTCTAATTATTTTTGATAATTCTCTAGCAAATAAATTAGGCCTAGGAAGAAGACTGTAAATTTGTTTTTGTCATCATATTTGTCAGCTAAAAAGACCTTATAGGTATTCACTTACACCACAATGGTATCAGAGTAGAGTTTAGGTTTTTTCAAGTTGAAAGGATTTGATTAATAATTTATGAAGGAATTTCATAAATATGGTATCAATAATGAGAGCTGAAGGATGTTAGATAAGATAGCCTACTCAAGTCATGTTGGTGGAAGAAATGAGAAACATTAAAACCCATTTGTAGGAAATGGAGATTTCTCAAATGAGAGGTATTGACATGGGAGATCTCAGTTATAGAGAAGAGGAAAAACCTCAAAAAGGTAATGAATAAAACAAGAGGAAAGGAGTAATTATAGTACTTGGTCAAATTTAAAAATCATCTACTTGAGGATTCAACATGGATGACACCTTCAGGTATCATCGAGCATGGTAGCAGTGTTATTTTACTCATGCGTAGGAGCTCATGAACAAGTCTTTTATTCCCTACCTATCTAATGCAGGTGAATCATTTTACATAGCTCAAGTGTGTTAGTTTATGGTTTTAGGATGTCTTATAGGTCTTAATTTATTATAGTTTTTTATATAGGCTTCATATGTGGTTTGTAGGTCATTTAGAGGTGCTTTGAAATTTCCCACCAAAATCATGAAATTCAAAATTTTGAATTAGTTATGGACTATTTGGTGAGTTGTAGTGGGTTTAGAGGGACATGATCCTTATGTGAGTGATTCTTGGGGTCTAATAAGATGTTTTAAATATGTTTTCACTATTTCACTCACTCTAAATGTCTTCAACCCTATTTTATATTATGATAAGCCTTATTCAACTTAGGAAAAGGACTAAAATAAGAATGTTAGAAGCATCTTAAGTCAATCAAGAGGATTTTGATGCATGAAACAAGTTCATAATTAGTTTAGGCATCTAATAAGAATTGAACCATCAAGGGAAGAGCCTAAAAATGCATAAAAAAGAGATGAAAAACTTAGTTTGAAGGTTTGTGATTGTTGTTGAAGGTTTCTTGTAAGTTGCAAGAATGTATATATTGTGTTTCAAGTATATTTGAATAAAATAAGAGGTTTTTATGGTTGTGAAGACATTTAAAGTATTTTTTTACATGTTAATTAACCTTATTTGATGTAATTTGATCTTTTTAGCATCCTTTTTGATGTTTTTAACAATCTATAAAAGTTGAAATAGGGTATTCAATGACATAATCCAGACAAGAAGGTGAATTTTATATGTTTTCATGATTGTTGAGCATGTAAATAAATTTTTAGAGAAATAAGAACATTTTAGGGTATCGATCCAATTTATTATCAATATTGATCAATTATAAATCAAAATATTTCAATAATTTTATGCTCTCAGGATCTTGACAATCTGCAAAACCCTATTTTAGGGTTTTATTAAAAAACCCAAAACTTTGGAATGAACCATTTAAAATTTATAAAAACTTATACACATAGGAATGATCATGTTTTTTAAATTATTTTAGTAGTTTTGGATCTTGAAATACTCCATAGAAGAAGATACAATAGACTGTGTTTCCTACAAGTTTAGACATACCTTAAAAATAGGGTTATAAAACCAATTTCTCAAATTTCCTTGAAAATTCAAATAATGAATGTTGTATATATTATTATTTACTATGTCTAAGGTTTATTTAAATTTTTATAACCACTAAAACATCTTGAATTTTGAGTTTCAATCCATCATAGTATAAAGGAAACATTATAGACTTATAGGAAGGCCTAGAACAAGGCTAAGAATTGCATTTCATTGAATTTTATTGACATGTAAAGTCAAATAAGAGTAAAAACTAATGAATTTTCATGAATAACATGTCTTTGAATATCTAAATTCATTTTGAAGATGAAATATTGTGCCAAGATATTTGAACAAATTTCATGCAATTAATGTTGAATCCTATAAGTTAGTGTGAGATATCCAAAATTCCAAGAGAGGAAAAAATATGCATTAACCTATTTATTACAAAAAGTGAATGAGTTGATTCTTAGTTGACCTTCTAAAAAGGAAAAGTGGGGTACATATAAGGAAAATTAGGGCAACATGAGGAAGCTCCTAATTTTCATAATTAACTAATTAAAATTAAATATAATTAGCCTATGGACCCTTTATAACTAACGTAAGGAAGCTTAAATAACATAGAATGGACATACGACCATGTAGGCAAAACCTAATGGGAAAAAACACTACACTAACACCCCCCCTTTAAGTATAACTTAGGTGAGATTAGAATTGGGTCCCAATATTGAAAGCTTGATGAGTTACCCAAGTATATAATGATGACCCTCCATAAGAGGAAGAAGAAGGAAGAACATTCCTAACCCCAATGCGATCTTGTAGATGAAAAAAATTACTCTCTGTGAAAGGCTTGGTCAGAATATCTACAATCTAATCTGATGTTAGATAGTATTAAATGTCAATGACTAGCTCATTGATAAGCTCCCTAATGAAATGCATGTGAATCTCTATGTGCTTGATCCTTTGATGGAGAACTAGATTCCTACAAATTTGGATAGTGTTTTGGTTGTCACTATAAATGATTATTGGGTTATGAAGCTGGACACCAAAATCAGTGAGAATCCCTTAAAGCCAGATTAATTTAGTGGTGGCATTGACATCCCCTCTGTATTATACTTATGTAGATGATAAATCAATTGCATGCTACTTCTTGCTTAACCAACTTATTGGACCCAAACCAATTGACAAATTGTATCCTACAGTGGAATTTTGATTCTGAATATCTCTATCCCAATCTGAATCTATGTATATGATCAAATCAACCTATGTTCCTGCTCCATAGTGTATCCCATAGTTGTGTAAACCTTGAATGTAATGAAGAATCTGCTTTGTTGCTTTCCTATGCAACTCATGTGGCTCCTACATAAACTAGGAGACCAACCCAATTACATAGGATATGTTAGGCCTAGTGTGTGTGAGATAGATAAGACTGCGCATGAGTTGTTGATAAAAAGTTGCATCAATGAGTGGTGTAGGACAATTAACCTCAAGCTTCACACTAGACAAGAAAGGAGTAGGAGTTGGTTTATAATCAGCAATGTTAATGTTGGGGATCAATCAACAATATAATTACAATATGAAAGCAATAAACATAGAATTAAATTAGATAGATAAGTAACTAGAATCAGTATTAACAAGAAACAAGAGATACAAGAAACCACCCTTGAAAACTTGTATTCAACTCTTTACAGAAGGAATTACAATTGAAGAAACTTCTTTCTTCCACACTTCTCACAGATGTACAAATCTCTTCTTAGATCTCTTTCCCTCAAGAGTCCTCTCTCTCAATTACAATCAACTCCACAATCTGGATTGATTCACATATACAATCCGTATTCTACTTCTACAGTAGTGTCTCTTACTCTACAGTATTGTACTTTGAACTATGAAGATCTATCTCTATTATATAACTATAGAGATTCATGAGCATGCACTTATAACTGATAGATGCACCTCCTAAACAAGGGCTCTAATTACAATTCTACTCAAAATAGAAATGCAGGCTTACAACCAGCAGTTCTCCTTAACATGCAAACATTCTGTTCTCACATGAAAGTCACTCTCTGTACATACACAGGTGATCGACGTCGGTCCCTGTCAGTCTGCCTGTGATCGACGTCGGCTAACCTTCAACTGACGTTGGCAGCTTCTAGTCTGTGCCAGACCATCGACGGCGACTTTGGTTTTAGCAAGTTGTCACTTAGCTCATGGGTGAAGCTTTTAGCTCCATACCTTAACAATCTCCCACTTGGAGATAAACAACTGCACCAGTACCTGTACAGCAACATCTTCTAGCTCCTCTATCTTCAACTCAATCATGAAGACCAATGAAAGTTGAATGAAGATTCAACTTCTCCTTAGTAACTGGCTTGGTTAACATATCCGCAGGATTCTTATCTGTATGAATTTTCTCCAGCTTCAACTCACCATCCTCCAATACCTATCTAATGAAGTGGTACCTAAGCTGTATGTGCTTTATTCTTGAATGAAAGGCTAAATTCTTAGCCAAATGAATTACACTCTGACTATCATTGTATAGTCTGCAACTCTCTTACTCCTTTCCAAGCTCTTCCATGAACTGTGTCATCCATATCATCTCTTTGCTAGCCTCTGTGACTACAATATATTCTGGTTCCGTAGTTGACAAGGCAACAACCTTTTGCAACTTTGATATCCAGCTAACCGCCATTCCACCTACAGTGAAAACATATCCTGTGGTGCTTCTTCTGCCATCCAAATCACCTGCCATATCTGAATCTACATAACCATGTAGAGAAGTATTTGAACCACCATAACACAAATGCCTACTACTGGTTCCTTTCAGATATCTAAGGATCCACTGAACTACTTTCCAGTGTTCCTTTCCTGGATTGGCCATATACTTACTAACAACTCCCACTGCTTGGGCAATATCAGGCCTAGTAAAAACCATTGCATACATTAAACTTCCTACTACGGAAGCATATGGAACTTTTCTCATGTACTCTACCTCATCATGTGAATTAGGACACTGTTCTTTACTCAAGTTAAAGTGTCTAGCCATAGGTGTGCTTACCGGTTTTGCATCCTGCATATTGAACCGTTTCAACACCTTGTTCACATAATCTTCTTGAGACAAAATCAACCTGTGATTTTTCTTATCTCTCTTAATACTCATGCCAAGGATTTTCTTTGCTGCTCCCAAATCCTTCATGGCAAATGTGTGAGCTAATTTCACCTTAAGCTTAGAGATATCCTACATGTGTGATCCTGCAACCAGCATATCATCTACATACAACAATAGAATAATATATCTACCATTATCCAATCTCTTAAAATACACACAATGGTCAGATTGACATCTGCTGTAGCCATGCTCAGTCATAAACCTGTCAAATCTCAGATACCATTGTCTTGGATCTTGCTTGAGGCCATACAAGCTTTTCTTCAATCTGCACACTAGCTTCTCCTTACCTTTGACCTCAAATCCTTCTGGCTAATCCATGTATATTTCTTCATCCAAATCTCCATGAAGAAACATTGTCTTAACATCAAGCTGCTCAAGATGCAAATCCTCAGTATCAACTAAAGACAATACAGTCCATATAGAAGTCATTTTAACAATAGGAGAGAAAATCTCACCAAAGTCAATACCTGGCTTTTGTGCAAATCCTTTGACTACTAACCTGGCCTTATATCTCATCTGTCCATTCTCACCTTCTTTCAACCTGTAGATCAATCTGTTCTTCAGTGTCTTCTTTCCTACTGGCAACTCAACCAAATACCATGTTTGGTTCTCTCTCAAGGAATCAATTTCCTCATTCATGCCTAGCTCCCACTGAACCTTGGATTCCACCTGTATTGCTTCATCAAAACTCTCTGGTTCTCCACCATCAGTAAGCAATAAATAGAATAATGAAGGGGAATATCAAATTGGAGGTTTACTTACCCTTTCTGACCTCCTGTTGGGCATTTGAGACTCAGTCACAACATGTTGTCTGTCCAAATTCTCTGACAGTGACCGACCTCAGTCCCTTCTAGGCCTATAACTGACTGTCGTCAGTTCTACCTAACCGATGTCGGTTCTTACTTGGCTGATGTCGATTCCTATACGTCCATCATTAGTCTCTGTACGGATGACATCGGTTCCTACCTAATCGACGTCGGTCTTTGTGTTTTCCTTTCTATGATTTTTCTTTCCTGCGAGCTCATTTTGGACCTTCACCTCGTCCAATTCTCCATTGCTCTGCTCAGGTTGATCCAGCTTCTTGAGCTGATCACTGTACATCACTTTTTCATTGAAGACAACATCACAACTCCTAATTATCTTATTAGTTCCTAGATTCCAAAACCTGAATCCGAACTCATCAGAGCCATAGCCAATAAATGTGCACCTCATAGACTTAACATCCAGCTTCTTTCTATTTTCCTTATCAACGTGCACAAAGGCTTCACAACTAAAAAATTTGAGAAATGATAGATCTACCTTTTTACCTATCCATGCCTCTTATATAATTCCACCATCTAGAGCTGTAGAGGGTCCTCTGTTAATCAGGTACACTACAGTATCCATGACTTCTGCCCAAAAATCTAAGGGCAATCCAGCATGCAATCTCATACACCTTGCACGCTCCATGATTGTTCTGTTCATCCTTTCAGCAACTCCATTTTGTTGAGGTGTTCTTGGAATAGTCCTTTGTCTATGGATCCCATGCATATAACAATACCAATTGAACTTGTGGCTACAAAACTCACCACCATTGTCAGATCTCAGGCACTTCAATCTCTTGCCTGTTTCATTCTCAACCATAGCTTTCCAAATCTTAAATGTGTCAAAAACATCATATTTCTTCTTAATACAATAGATCCATACCTTTCTTGTAGCATAATCTATGAAGGAAACATAGTACTGTGATCCTCCAATAGAAGCAACTTGGGCTGGTCCCCACACGTCTGTGTGAACAAGCTACAATTTGTGCTTCTTCTTTGTTGACCTAGTTTTGAGAAAACTCCCTCTCTTCTATTTTCTAAAAATACAGTCTTCACAGAAATCTAGATCTATGCTTTTCAAATCTGGAAACATACCTTTTGACTTAAGAATTGACATTCCCTTATCACTCATGTGGCCAAGCCTTTGATGCCACAACTTTGCATCTACATCTAAAGTAGATAATACAGAAGGAGAATTGTCAGTAATACAATTACATAAATAGAGAGTACCTACTCTCTTACCTCTGGCCAATACAAGTGCACCCTTGGAAACCTTCCAAGCTTCTGCTGTGAGAGTTACTGTACAACCCTCATCCCCTAACTTTCCTGCAGAAATCAAATTTCTCTTCAAGCTGGGAACATGCATGACATCTCTCAACACCCATGTGTTGCTATTCTGCATTTTCAGCTGTACTTTACCTTTGCCAATAATTTTACAAGGCTCATCATCCTCTAAGTAAACTGTTCCAAAATCTCCATGGACATAGTCACTAAAATATTCTTTATTGGGGGTAGCATGGAAAGATGCACCAGAATCTAAAACCCAAGATTCTATATTATTATGCAAAGAAAATATAAGAGCATCTTGTGCAACAATACCTGCCACCTTTTCTTCTTATTTATCATCATGCTATTTGTCCTCTTTAGGCTTTGACCAGCAATCTTTGCTTATGTGCCCTATCTTTCCACAATTCCAGCATTGTGGCTTCCTGCCATTTCTGGATTTGGATCTTCCTCTCATCTTTGACTTAGATCTTGATCTCCCTTTCTTGCCCTTCTCTTTCTGCCTTCCCCTGCTCTCAAAACTTAAAGCATTCCTTGATGTCTCCTCTATGCTTTTCCTATGAATTTCTTCATTCAATATTACACTAACAACATCATCTACTTTTAAAATATTTGAAGCAGATGCAGTATTACTAACTGCCATCACCAAGCTATGCCAACTTTTTGGTAAAGAGCATAAGATTAATAGAGATTTAATTTCATCATCAAACACTATTTTGACTGAATTTAATTGATTTACAATTCCATGGAAATCATTTAGATAATTAGATACAGATCCACCTTCCTGCATTTGCAAATTAAATAACTGCTTCATAAGATATACCTTATTTGAAGCTAAGGGTTTTTCATATAAATTTGATAAAGTAGTCATTAACTCTACCGTAGACTTTGCCTGTGATAAATTAGATATCACAGTAGATGCTAGACTCAATCTTATATATCCAAGAGCCTTTCTATCAAGAACTTCCCATTCTTCATCATCCATGTCTTTGGGCTGCTTTGCAGTCCCTCCTAATGGTAAGTATAAATATTTTTGATATAGATAATCTTCTATCTGCATTCTCCATAATTGATAGTTCTTGCCATTAAACTTCTCCATTCTCAGTTTAGTTTCTTCTGCCATTGCTTCTCCCACTCAAACAGAAATCCTTGTGAGTAACCTGTAATCAATACACACTAACTAGATCTGAAACACCTGTTAGTCAAGCTGTGCTCTGATACCACTTTTTGGTATCAAGCTTTAGAACCTGCAACCAATGCTCTGACACCACTTGTTGGGGATCAATCAACAATATGATTACAATATGAAAGCAATAAACACGTAATTAAATCAGATAGATAAGTAACTAGAATCAATATTAACAAGAAATAAGAGATACAAGAAACCACCCTTGAAAACTTGTATTCAACTCTTTACAGAAGGAATTACAATTGAAGAAACTACAGTATACATTCTATATTCTACTTCTACAGTAGTGTCTCTTACTCTACAGTATTGTCCTTTGAACTATGAATATCTATCTCTATTAAATAACTATAGAGATTCATGAGCATGCACTTATAACTGATAGATGGACCTCCTAAACAAGGGCTCTAATTATAGTTCTACTCAAAATAGAAACGCGGGCTTACAACCAGCAGTTCTCCTTAACATGTAAACATTCTGTTCTCACACGAAAGTCACTCTCCAGACATACACAGGTGACCGACGTCGGTCCCTGTTAGTCTGCCTGTGACCGACGTCGGCCGACCTTCTATCGACGCTGGCAGCTTTTGGTCTGTGCCAGACCATCGACGGTGACTGTGGTTCCAGCAAGTTGTCACTTAGCTCATGGGTGAAGCTTTTAGCTCCATGCCCTAACAGTTAAACCTTGAAATAAAATCAAGAGAATATTTGGAATATGATAAATTTATCCTAAGATCTAAATGAATGATTTGAAACTTGAGAAAGTGTTGCAATAATCCCATGTTTGTCATTGAAAATCTATCTAAAAGTGAATTTTTCACTATTGATATGGATGATCATGAGCTCCTTGTAATCAATAAGTCATCCACATAGAGAACTAGGATCAACAAAGAATCATCCTACCACAAGATGTAGACATTCAAATCTAAGTTACATATGGTGAACCTAATTGTGAGGAAAAAGGAGTCCATCTTGGCATACCATGCTCAAAGGGCCTATTTGAGTCCATAGATAGATTTCCTAAGTCTACAAACCAAGGAAGTCTCTTCTACAAAGCCTTATGGTTACTCCATATATATATTTTCCTTAAGGTCACCATGAAGAAAAACACTTTTTACATCTATTTGGTGAATATCCCACCAATTTGTGGCTACGATGGCTAGAGTGAGTCTTATAGACATCATCTTGGCTATAAGAGCAAATGTCTTACTGTAGTCTATGCCAGGAACCTAAGAAAACCCATTTGCAACTAGATGAGCTTTTTACTTATCGACTAACCCATCTACACCATACTTGGTCTGATAAACCCATTTGCAACAGACCAATTTTCTTCCTTTCAAAAGAGGGACCAAGTTTCATGCTTTATTCTTGATTAGGGAACTATACTCTTCCTACATAGAAGAATACCATTTTGGAATGCCATATGCCTCATGAAAGGTTTATGGATTAGAGGCAATGGCCAAGTAGGCATGTGATATCACCTGAAACTATGATCATGTCTACCTTGTATTCGATGGATTTTCAACCCATCCTCCAGCACTTTGAAGTGTCTGTCTAGCCTAAATAGGACCATAATTATATGAGATTGGAGAATTAAGAGGTGAGTCCTCATAATATATAGTGTCAGTGTGAGATGGAGGAGGATTATCTTCATCACTTCTCTCATCATTTGAACTTGAAAAATAAGAAGATTCATCAACATCATTAGGTGGATCTTAAGGTGGATCTATGTCACTATCTAAAGTGGAATCAATGTCTAGTGAGACTTTTGAAGATTTTGGAGTGCCAAGATTGTGTTCAAGTGGGCCCTTACAAAACTTGAAACTCCTTTTAATTAAAAAATATGAGTTTTAGGATGGAGAAGCCTATATCACCTAACACCCTCTGCATACCCCACAAAGATGTAAGACTGACTTTGAGGGTCCATTACCTTACATTTCTTCTTAGGAATCTAGGCCATTGCTAGTGATCCAAACACTTGAAAGTGATCTACTATGGGCTTGTGACCATCCCAAGCTTGAAAAGGAGTGATTCCCTTCAAGTTTTTATGTAGAACTTGATTCTGAATGTAGCATGCATAGTTTATTACTTCAACCCAATACTGAGGAGCAAGAGACTTTGATTGAAGCATGCAGTTGGCCATTTCCTTCAAGGTATGATTCTTAAATTTGGCCACACCATTCTCCTAAGGACTATATGGAACTATGTGTTGCATCTGAATCCCTTGTGATGTGCCAAATTGATCAAACCTATTGTTGATATACTCTCCACCATTATTAGTCTTTAAGATTCTGATGGAACATTCTGATTGCTTCTCTAGAAGTGACTTGAAGTCCTTAAAGTGATCAAGGACCTCAAACTTATTATTGAGAAAAAACACCTAGGTATACCTCAAAAATTCATTGATGAATGTGAGCATGTATCTTATCTTATTGAATGAAGGTTTTAGAAATGGACCTGCTATGTCATTATGGACTATTTATAGCTTCGATTCAACTCTCCTTATTTTTTCCTTGTCATATTTCCCTTCTAGATGCTTACCAAGAATGCATCCATTGCATAGGCCATCTGAGAATTTGAATTTAGGCAATATTGAAACCATGTCTTGATGATTGATTAGTCTAGGTAACAATAGCTTAAATGGCCAAAACATTCATGCCATAGTTTACTTCATCGACATGAGTAAGCAATGCAACTAAGGGCTGATCTTGGGCAAAATGTGAGAAGGTATACATCTTAGATTGATGTTTGGCCTTCCCATAAGACATTATGGTGTCACTATGTAGCTCCTTGATGACCACTAAATCAGGTGTGAAATGAGCTCGCTTCCTTGCACCTGTTTGAGTGATTTGATTTACTGACAGAAGATTGGTGGATAGTGAGGGAACACATAAAACATCATTGACGGTCCCGTCACTTACTT
The DNA here is from genome assembly GCA_037957365.1 of Torreya grandis. NCBI lineage: Eukaryota > Viridiplantae > Streptophyta > Pinopsida > Cupressales > Taxaceae > Torreya > Torreya grandis. Next base: position 1,068,854 of record JARHVA010001200.1, read on the forward strand.
CTATTGATCCTTTATCACTGAATTTTATCGAAGTGTCATCACCCATGAGAAATAAATGCATAAAACATGGCTCTATGTTTAAAAATAGATCCTCTAAGGAGGCCATGTGATAAGAAGCACTCAAGTCAATAACCCAAGTTGAAGGCTAAGAAACTATTGAAACAAGTGCATTACCCTTTTTTTTACCCTTTTTTTATCTTTACCCTTTGAAAAAACTTGTGCTAATGTGTTCTAAGATGATGATTTAGGAACATTGATGTTATTATTCTCAAGCATCTTAGTCAATATGTCAATCTTCTTTTTCATGTACTGAGATTTATCATGCCCAAGTTTCTTACAAAAGTTGCATTTGAGTTTCTCCTTCTTAGGTTTCTTGCTTGAGGAGGACTTAGTTGATGATGCCTTATGTTTGGCATCTAATTTATAATTCTTCTTATGCTCATGATCTAGCTTGGACTATTTCTTCTCTTATTTGTTATTTCTAGTAGGCTTCTTCTTGTCCTAATTGACAATCAAGGCATGTGATTTTGAAGACTTTAGTGCACCCTTTTGAACCATCTTATCTTACTCCTAAGTTAGATTAGAAAAAAAACTCATCAAATGATGGAATTTTCTAAGTGGCTTCAAGTACATGTTTGGTAGCATGAAATGTAGAGACAAAAATTGAATAGTCATGACCCAATTTTACAAGCACGGATATAATCAATTGGTCATCTATTTTCTTAGTGCCACATTATTTCAAATACAATATCAGTGATTTAAACTTTGTAAATAAGTTTTTTAGGTTGTTATAGTCACCTGGGCTCAATGTGATGAGCTCATTCTCTAGCTTATGACCCCTCATGATGTCCTACACTCCAAAAAGCTTGTCTAGGATTGTCTAGACTTCATTCAGAGTTTTTACAGATTTAACATGAAACATGAGGTTAGGAGACATTGATAGGCATAGAAACCATAGGCCTCGTCACATATTTTATACCACTTAACCTTTTCTACATCTGTAGATGGCTTAGTTTCCTCACCCATAGTAATCTGATAGAGTCCTTTACCTCTCAAAGTGAGTTGTATTTAGACTTCCATTCTAGATAATTAAATGGTGTGAGTGGTTCAATATTTAGATCAATTAGTGAAGATTATAATGAGACAAAATTTTAGAATTAAAATGAAATAAAAAAATATAAAACACATAGTACAAGTACCCCTTGAACTATCAAGAATACCCCTCCTGAAGGTAAAATGCACACACACTCAGTCTTGGACGTCGAGCACAACTAAGAAAGTATGAGAGGGAAATCGAGCACTATCGATAATACACCTAAGATGAAAGATACAAAGTTTTGAAGAGAGTTTTAAGATATTACACCATGAAAAAATGGATGTTAAAAAAGTCTTAAAACAATGCCACCAATGTGTAGAGCTCGGGAAAATATGCACTTTCAAAAAAATGGCACCCAAAAAGGAGCTATGGATTGAAAGTTATATCACTAACTTGTTATTATTCCCATATATTCCTAAACCTTTTCCAAAAATGGAAAATCCAAAAGTCCAAAAATGGAAACAACTTTACTCTATTTCTTCATTACCTTTCACCTAAAATTTGATGTCATCCTGAACGTCATGTAGGGTTTCATAACTACTTTACTTCAGGATTTTGAAACTGCTTTACTTCAAAATTTTAATGTAGTAAGGCTACTTTGAAATATTGATTGGGTCAATTACTTTACTTTGGCTAGATATTAGTAATGCCACTACTAAATCCCAATTACTTCGAAGTAGTTAAGGTTGAGAAGCCTGATTACTTTTTGCAGTGTGTTTTGGGTTTCTCCAACTATTTTGCTGCTGCCAAAGATTAGTAATGCCACTACTAAATCTCAATTAATTCAAATTAGTTGTGGTTGAGAATTTTGATTACTTTCTGTAGTGTATTTCAGGTTTTTCTAACTATTTTATTATTGTTAGAGATTAGTAATACCATTGCTAAATCCTTATTACTTCAAAGTAGTTGCCTTGGAGAAGCCCAATTACTTCCAAGAAGTTGCCTTAGAGAAGCCTAATTAATTATTGTAGTGCATTTTGGGTTTCTTAGATTTATTTACCTAACTTGTCAAAAATGAAGTAAAGTAATGTCGAAAGCTCAAATGGGTCTAGCAGACAAGTTTTAGTAATTAGAAGACCTAATTTGGTTTGGAATCAAGTAATCACCCTTTGAGAACCTAATTACTTCCAAGTAATTACATTTTGAGAAGTTGGAGTTTAAGAACCTGATTTGGTCTATAAAGAGTAAATTGGGGTTTGTAGGCTATATTACTTCATTCGTACAGATGTCTAACTAGATGGAAGAAATAGATTTTTTGGAAAATCTATGAACTTTCTCAAAAATCTAAGAATAACCCATTTTAGATATTAAAAAATCCACAAAATATATGAAAAAATATTTTTCATAAAATGAATTTTGACATGAGTTTCAAGTTAGATTAATAAAATGCCTCCAAGGTCAAAAATGGTGGCCAAGATAAAAGACAAATCAACATGGTGAATGCATGCAAGATCTTACCAGGTAGTCTGATGCATGAGGCTATTAAGAAGGCTCTGATACTACGAAAGAGTGTGCCAATATCTCTGAATATATTTCACACAATCAATGTTGAACCCTTTGAGGTAGTGTGAGAGCTCCAAAATTCCAAGAGAGGAAAAAATATGTATTAACTTGTCTATTACAAAAAGTGAATGAGTCGATTCTTCATTAACCTTCCAAAAAGGAAAAGTGGGGTATATATAGGGAAAATTAGGGAAACATGAGGAAGCTCCTAATTCTCTTAATTAACTAATTAATATTAAATATAATTAGCCTATGGAATATTTATAACTAACCTAAGGAAGCTTAAATACATAGAATGGCCATACAACCATCTAGGCAAAACCCAATCAGAAAAAACACTACACTAACAGAAGATCATTCAATTATAAGTTTTGTTTGATAATTCTCTAGGAAATAAATCAGACCTAGGAAGAAGACTGTAAATTTGTTTTTGTCATCAAATTTATCAACTAAAAATACCCTATAGGTATTCACTTACACCAATTTCCCCAATCTTTGCATTGATATTCAATACCATCTAGTTTTCTCCACTAATGGTGGTTCAACTATTTAAAATCCTAAATGTTATTTTATGTGTCAAAATTAGAGTGTTGTCTAGAAGAACCAATAAAGGAAAATCATGTAACTTGAGATATAAAGATTGGAAATAGAAGCATGTATTTCAAAAATTGATTTAAATTATTATATGGGAAAAGTGATGTCTACCAACTAGAGTGCCAATTCTCACCTTTAGATCTTTGGTGATATCAATCTCAATGTAGCTCATTTTATAGATAATGTACATTCAAATCGTTATGGCTCATGATATAAAATATAACCCAAGGGCTTGGAAATTTCATTTAAAAAGTCCCACAATAGAAATCAACATGATAAGGAATTCAAACCCCATGAGAACTGTGTGAGTGGAATGTTTTGATTCAACAAAGTCATATGTTTAGAAAGATAACAACAACAATGTATTATGTATGAACCAACTATACCTAACCCAAGTTGTTAAAAATTTCTCATATGAGATATGAGGTCCATTACAATGAGCTATCAAACTAAAAATTCATACCATTTATAAATAGAATGTACACCATTGAAATCTAGGAGTGCATCAATATATTGATAGGAATGCTTATATTTCTTACCTTAATGTAGAATTTTAGAATGAATTTTTATGCTTTCTTTACCACCATGCTTTCTACATTATATAAAAATAATTAAATTAAGTGAGATTTAAGCCATAATTTATGGCTAATCTACCCTAATAAAGAGATAATATTAAGGCAATTAGGGTTAAGTGGATCTAAAATCATCATAGATGTAGTGGCATAGGTAGCTACAAATAGGGTAATAAACATTATAGCCATGCACATAAATAATAACCTAATAAAATTAAATTTCATATTCTATTATTTTATAATTACATTACTAAAATTGATTCCACTCATGTACGTAATTTGTTTTATATCATATATCATATTGAGGTAGTTAATATTTCCATTCCAATGTGATATTTATATTGAACAAGGTTGAATATCGACTAGCCCTTGAAAAAAAAGGGAAATAGGAGTATGGAGAAGAGAACTAGGATTGAAAATGTGTAGGTTTTTTAATGTTGGAGATATATTCACTGAGAGGTTAGGGGGTTAAATAGTGTGTAAAATCCTATTTCATTTCCATATATCATTCACTTACCAATCAAACAGATCTAAAGATATAACAATGCATAAGTAATCATTCATATGAGCAAGAAGCAAAAGCACAACACATGAGCACAATATTCATGTGGGAAACCCTATAGGGGGAGAAAAAAAACTAGTGCATAACTTGGAATATTGTCTTCTAATCAATTAATCACACTTTTATTGAGGTACCAACCCCACATGGAGCACCAAACCCTCACTAGTCAAGACCAACTCAACTAGTACTTTTAACAAGCTTCAACCTGCAAGGAGGCTCCAACCGCCTAAGAAACAAAGCACCAAATAAAATAAATTGAATCTATAATCATCCTTAGATACCTATTAATTATTCAACTGATGATTACCTCTTTTTTTTCTTTTCTCACACTTCTTTCTTACTCAAATAAACTATTAGGCCTTCTCTCTCAAATAGCCCTCTCTTTGGTAGAATTAGGTCAAGCGTAATTTATCAACACCTATATAAAAATATTTATATACTCATATAATATTCATATAATCTATATTATGATATTAAATCCGTTAACCTATTCTTCAAAACTCTATATCCTTTGCTCAATAGCTTAATACTCTAACTAGTCAAAATAGGTTTATTAGCCCTTGACTTTATACTTGATTCTCTCTCATACACATCTTGGTCAGACAAGGACCTCACCATAATTAGATTATTATTTAAATATATAAATACACACTTTTAAAAATTTAAACAAACATTGTGTAGGTTTTTCATTACCCTTAAGGGCTAAAACCACCATTAGGCCTAATAGAGACCTAATGTAATTAGGCCTTCCCTAAGCATACATTTCATTTATACCTAATTTAAAAAAATTGAACCATTAAAAACTGATGAAACACTTCATATTTTAATTTAATATATGCATCCTAATCTCTCCTTATGTCCCCAACACTATTTGGTTATGTTCACTCCTTGAACCATCTAATTAGGTCTACTTGCCATTAGGCCTTTTCACTGCCATAAAGTCTATCTTGAAAATATGAACCATATACATAAATTTTACACATAAACCAAAAATAAAATAATATTAATAGGATATTTATGAATTAAAATAATTCCCCAAATGCTTTTGTTTTCACCACATAGGCCAAAAGGCCTAAGGAACACTCCTGCATATGCCTTACTCAGAACCACCAAACACTATTAACAAACAGTCAAAAAAATTTGACTCTCCATACTTTAATAGTGAATTAAAATAAGGAAATATACATTAATATGATACTATTAGACCTTTATAACACATTAAATATAATTGGGCCCTCCAAATTAGTGCAAAATGACTCAAAAACATCATTTTCACATACACACAGAAAGTTGCCTGTAGCACCGAAAACACCATCAAGAAAATAAAGTCATAGAACACCTGTATGAATAATTATGTGATATTAAAATGGTTTTTTGTGAAAATTTATATTCCTCATATAATATTTTAAAATATATATTACATGGTCATTTATCAAAATTTGTCTTTCAAACCAATCTCACTACTTCAGTCTACACATATTTTATTGTGTTAGAGAGACCAATTTGCTGACAAATTTTTCCTTGAGTATAAGAATCATAAATGATTATACACAAAGGAGATAATATGAATATATATTTAATAATTATCCCATGCATTATGATCCATCCATAGTCCTCTACAACCAATCCCTAATCTCATTCTCATTCTCACCTAGTTTTCTCACTGTTTTTCTCATTAGGCCTATTTAGCGATAGGCCAACTTCCATTAATTGTTTGAAAAAATTTTGGTCTAAAAAATTATCATAAAATTTTATTTCCATAAGCTATAATACTTAAAAATCATCCTCCATCCATTTTCATGCCTTGACCTAGTCAATCCTGCCTATTGCATCAAAATTACTAAAAAAAAAGGTTTTCTTGTAGCTTCTACTCACTATCATGACAAAACAAAACCACCTAAGGAAACCTTGAAGAGTAATTTAATTGTTACAAACATAAAAATAGGTCAAAATACCATTATAATCCATAACCAACTAGTATTTCTTATCTAGTCATTATACGGTTTTGAGAGGGTTTTGACCAGTTTCACTTCTTAGCAATCATTCATAAAAAATTGCTCCTCATCTTCAAAACCAAATATATGAAAATAAATTTAGGAAATTTAAACAAATTATATGAATTTATTATGATCTCATGCAAATTTTTCACATGCCAATGATTAAAATAAATCTCTTCTCGGGTTTGCAACACCCCCATTCTGTGCACATAAAGAACCTTATGATAGGTTTTCATGATTTCTCCTTCAGGTATTGACTTATAATTTTTTACAAACATTTAAAATGACATATGACACCTATATTGTTAGGTTTTGGAGCTAAAAGCTTCAACTATGCAGATGAAGAGAAGGTTGCTGAAGTTCTATAAGAACTGGCATCGACAGTATGACCGACGTTGGTCAGGATGAATGCAGAAGGCAATCGACGTCGACAGGTAGTCGACCAACGTCGATCAGCACCAGTTAGATAGGGACCGATGTCGATCACCTGTGTGTTCCAAAACTATTCATTGCACGAATAGTTAGTTGAGTGAACGAAGTGTTTACATGTAAAGACCAGTTAGAGTCTTGAGCTGCGTGGATATTCATTCCATATTAAGAGTCTAAGTTATTGTTTAAGTCTGGGATCTATTTATAGACCCATTGGCATGTATTGTAAAGTATGAGATAGAAAGGAAGGCAAGGAAGTTCCTTCCATTGTAAGATCATTGAGTTGCAGGTTGTTGCAAGCTCATAGGAGATCTACATGTGTAAGTATGGTCTGTTGAATTGCAGGTTGCAGGTTCATGGGAGATCAACTTGAAGTGCTATAGAGTGCTTGGTGTACTGGTAGGGTTATTACTGACTGGTTGGAGAGGTGAACACCAATTCTATGTGTGAGTTGGTTGTTGGGACCATTTTTGGTAGGAGAGTGTTTTGAAGAAGAATTACTGTACACTTGAGGTGTGGCAATCCTCTGTAAGGTGGAAGAGTGTGGTGGCTCTTTATTGTATTCTTTTCTGTAAAGTGTTAATACAAGATAGTGTATTGTCTCTCATATTATGTGCTATTGGTGAATTTTAGTTACTTGTGTTTCTGGTTATTTTTGCATATTTAATTGCTTATATTTGGTAATTATATTGTGCTCTTTCTGAGGAGCAAGATCCTAATAGGTGGGATCAAAATAGGTGTGTTTGTTCTTGGATTCCACACCCATCTAACAATTGGTATCAGAGCGTTTGGTTGGGATACTAACAGATTGGATTAGATCTGGTTAGTGTGTTTTGATTACAGGTTACTCACAGGGTTTCTATTTGAGTGAGAGTTGAGCAATGGCAGAAGACAGTAAGCTATGAATGGAGAAGTTTAATGGCAATAACTACCAATTATGGAGGATGCAGATTGAGGACTATCTGTATCAAAAAGATTTATACTTACCGTTGGGTGGGGTTGCTTGCAAGCCCCAGGATATGAAGGATGAAGAATGGGAGGTTCTTGATCGGAAGACTCTGGGATCTACAAGATTGAGTCTTGCATCATCTGTGATTTCCAGCTTATCACAGTGTAAGACAATGGTGGAGTTGATGAAATCTTTGGAAAATTTATATGAAAAACCCTCAGCTTCTAATAAGGTATTTCTTATGAAGCATTTATTTAATTTGTAATTGTTGGAAGGTGGATCTGTATATAGCCATCTTAGTGATTTCCATGGTTTGGTAAACCAGTTAAGTTCAGTCAATATTGCTTTTGATGATGAAATTAGAGCTCTCTTAATCTTGTGTTCATTACCTGAAAGTTGGAAAGGTTTGGTAATGGCAGTTTCTAATACTATGTCTGCTTCAAAAGTCTTAAAAGTGGATGATGTTGTGAGTGTGATCTTGAATGAAGAGATACGCAGGAAAAGCACAGGTGAATCATCAGGGAATGCTTTGAGTGTTGAAGGCAGAGGAAGGCAAAGAGAGAAGATAGAGTGTGAGAGATCAAGGTCGAAGATAGGTAGTAAATCCAAGTCCAGATGTGGCAGAATAACCTGCTGAAAATGTGGAAAGTAAGGGCACTTAAAGAGAGATGGCAGATCAGGTGAAGATCAACATTAAAGACATGAAGAAGAAGCAGTTGTTGTGGATTACCTTGCATAGGATGCTCTGGTATGTTCTTTGGATAAATTAAAATCTTGGGTTTTAGATTCTGGTGCCTCTTTTCATGCATCCCCACATAGGGAATTTTTTCATGAGTATGTCCAGGGAGACTTTGGAGAAATTTGTGTAGGGGATGGTAAGCCTTGTCAGATGGTTGGCAAAGGAAAAGTGAAGCTAAAATTGCAGACAGGTAACACATGGGTGTTAAAGGAGGTCATGCATGTCCCAGTTCTGGAGCAGAATTTGATTTCTGTTAGAAGTTTGGGTGATGAGGGTTGCACAGTAACTCTCACAGCAGACTCTTGGAAGGTTACCAAGAGTGCACTTGTTGTAGCAAGAGGTAAGAAAGTAGGTACGCTTTATCTATCTACTTGTATTATTGATTCTCTTTTTGGGTTATCTACTTCAGCTGTAGATTCAAAGATGTGGCTTAATAGGCTTGGTCACATGAATAAGAAAGAGATGCATGTTCTTGAGTCAAAGGGTATGATTTCGGATTTGGAAGGCATGGATCATGATTTATGTATGAAAAAGAAGAAGGTGACATTTCTTAAGGAATCTGATGTTAGTGACAAGAACAGGAAAGCCTTGGTTTTTAAGGAGAAGGTGACAGACAGAGTTCAGCACAAGGGGTAGAGGAATTCTGAGCAAAGCAAGGGTGATTTGGACAAGGGTTTGATCCAAAAGGAGCTCGTGGGAAAAAGTCAGGTCTCACTAGAAAAACATAGAGACCGACGTCGATAGGAAAACTGGCGTCGGTGTCCAGACAGGGACCGACATCGGCTATGTGCAGCTCGACATCGGTGACTCAGGGCAGATAACGATCGGCGTCAGCCAGGGGAAACTGACGTCGGCAAGGAGGCAGTCGTAGGGAACTGACATCGGTTGGCTACAGACTGAGATGTGACTGGCATCGGTCACTGAGACAAATTTTGGGTGGACAGTAAGCTATCAAGGAGTCTCAAGCGCCCATATGGAGGACTGAAGGCGTAAGTAAGTTCTTAAATTCATTATTTCCCTTATTTACACTACTTATTGCTCACTTATGGTATAGGACCAGGGAGTTATTAAAGAAGCAAAACAGGTAGATCCAGGAAACAATGGGAGCTTGGCATAGATAAGGATGTGATTCCTTGGAGGAGAACCAAACAGGTGTTTTAGGTAGAGTTACCAGATGGAAGTAAGCACTGAGAGATGAATGGATGTTCAGGATGAAGAAGAGCGAAAATGGATACGTGAGACGGAAGATCAAGGTATATGGTCTTGTATAAGCTACAGGGCAATGGAGGTTTGATCATTGTGTTTCTCTTTACTAGGTTGGATAATATTAGCTACATTATCCTATTACTGTATGATGTGCTTGTTGCAGGATTACATATACAGGGTATTGCTGAACTAAAGGTAAAGCTAGTTCAGGGGTGTGTCATGGAGAATCTGAGAGCAGCAAGATTCTTTGGCATGAGTGTGTTCTAGAGACATGGAAGGTCATATGTTGACTTTGTTTCAGGATGATTGTGTGAGACCGATTAGCACGCCGATGGTTAGACTGTTCACAGAACAGTGTCTTGATTCACATAATGAGGTTAAGTGCATGGTATGTACTAAACCTGAGTTTTCCCAAGCAGTGGGAGTTGTCACAAGTTTGGGGTCAATCCAGGAGAGAAGTACTGAAGGGCAGTTCAGTGGGACCAACAACAAGTGCACATGCTATGCAGGGTCAAGTTCTTTTCTACATGGTTGTAGATGCGGATGTGGCAGGTAATTTTGATGACAGGTGTTACACTACAGGATTTGTGGTGGTTGGTCTTCAAGAGTGATCTTGAAGAGGGATATGGAGCCAAGGGAACAAAATAGCCTAAGTATAGGTACAGGTATAGGTTGCAGCTGTTTATCTCCAAGTGGGAGATTGTTAGGTTGTGGAGCTAAAAGCTTCAACTATGCAGATGAAGAGAAGGTTGTTAAAGTTCTATAAGAACTGGCATCGGCAGTATGACCGACATCAGTCAAGATGAATGTAGAAGGCAACCGACATCGGTAGGTAGTTGGCCAACGTTGGTCAGCACCACTTAGATAGGGACCGATGTTGGTCACCTGTGTGTTCCAGAACTGTTCGTTGCACGAACAGTTAGTTGAGTGAATGAAGTGTTTGCATGTAAAGACCAGTTAGAGTCTTGAACTGCGTGGATATTCATTCCATATTAAGAGTCTAAGTTATTGTTTAAGTCTGGGATCTATTTATAGACCCATTGGCATGTATTGTAAAGTATGAGATAGAAAGGAAGGCAAGGAATTTCCTTCCATTGTAAGATCATTGAGTTGCAGGTTGTTGCAAGCTCATAGGAGATCTACATGTGTAAGTATGGTCTGTTGAATTGTAGGTTGCAGGTTCATGGGAGATCAACTTGAAGTGCTATAGAGTGCTTGGTGTACTGGCAGGGTTATTACTAACTGGTTGGAGAGGTGAACACCAATTTTGTGTGTGAGTTGGTTGTTGGGACCGTTTTTGGTAGGAGAGTGTTTTGAAGAAGAATTACTGTACACTTGAGGTGTGGCAATCCTCTGTAAGGTGGAAGAGTGTGGTGGCTCTTTATTGTATTCTTTTCTATAAAGTGTTAATACAAGATAGTGTATTGTCTCTCATATTATGTGCTATTGGTGAATTCTAGTTACTTGTGTTTCTAGTTATTTTCGCATATTTAATTGCTT